>JALMQS010000101.1:10499479-10565129 GCA_024734495.1 Forficula auricularia
TTTGTTCCGAAAAACTACACTCATGGGACAAAATTACCGGAACAAAAAAAAAAAATAGCTATGATTCTGATTTAAAGTGACTCTTATCTTTTAGTTAAAAGCTTTTATTTCTTGATTAATTTCTTAAAATATTATTTTTCATCTTATTTTTATTAAAAATAATATTTTAACAAATTAATCAGGAAACTAAAAGATAAGAGTCACTTTAAGGAGGTTCTTTCGCGAGAATCCACACAAAAAGTTTTAGCGTCGTAACCACTCTATAAATATGAACGGTGTTAAAATTTTAGGTTATGTTTTTTTATCGTGACTGTACATTTTACGGTACTATAACCTTTTTATGAATGGATCGTTTCCGAGACATTGGACTTATATCCCCTCCACTAAAAATAATCGCCCAAATATGTTTTTTTTTTTTTTGTTTTTTATCAAAACTACGTGGTAAATAATTTCAATTTTTTTTTAAGATACTCCGAATATATTATTCTAACAAATATTAGTTTTTCATCAAGATGGTGAAAGTCCTTCAATGAAAAAAAATAAAATAATGATCATTTTCCTACCCTTTCCCTATCTACCTTATGTAAAAAATTTCATTTTTAATCGCAATTATTTCATGTTTGGTGTGGTAAATCGTCTTCAAATTTTAACAGTGTGTTTATTATGCTTTTAATGACTTATAGTATATTCCAAGTTTCGAAGACTTCTTGAATTTTTGCATTTGTGAAAGAACTACCTTAAATCGAATTATAGATTCTTTTTTTTTTTGTTCCGCTAATTTTATCCATCGGTGTATAATGTCATCAAAAGATAGTTCAACCAAGCTTTGCTATTTAATAAATATTTTGTTATATTTTTATACTTTTTCTTGTTTTAAGAGAACTTACAGTATATTGCATATTTCAGATTAATGGGCTGTCAGTGTCTTCTTGAAGAGGTCCCAGGACGTTCACGAAGGGACAAAGAAGGAAGTTCAAGCCCAGGAGGAGATCTACGAAGATCTTTTGTGAAGGGTGTAACAGGACGAGGAAGTAGTAAGAGCTATAGCGTTAAAGATGAAACAAGCAGTGAGTTTAAATAGAATAAGAATCCAATAAATAATTAGTAATTAGATTATAACATTCTTTTTCATCTCTATAGATAAAGTAACATATAATATGACAAAGGTTTCAATAACCAGTTTTAATATTTTTTATTACATTTTCTATTTTATGATTAAAATTCTTCTTATATTTAAATAATTTATTAAATATCTTTATTTGAATTTGGGTTTTAGGTGAAATAATGGCTGTTATCAAACTTGATAATCAAACTGTTGCCCAGACGAATTGGCGCACTTGTTCACAACAAGCTTGGGATCAGAGATTTTCAATAAAATCTATATATTATATATAATATAATTATTTTTGCCAATTTGTATTTGTTAATAAAAATAATTTTTACAGATTTTCAATTGATTTGGACAAATCGAGAGAACTTGAAATAGGAGTTTATTGGCGTGATTGGCGTTCATTATGTGGTGTCAAATTTTTGAGACTTGAAGAATTTGTTGATGATATTCGTCATGGCATGGCTCTTCAGCTTGAACCTCAGGGTCTTCTTTTTGCAGAGGTATGATTTTTACCCTCTGTTCATTTTCAAAGTGTACACTATTGCTAATATTGTAGCTACAAAGTCTGTTAAACAGGCACATTTTATAGTATAATTTTCTAAGGCTATTGAGCAATTGAGCATCGTATTTTTAAATTATTTTCAAAAACAATTTTTTTTCTTTTAATGGGACATCCTTTATATTTTATTTATTTATAGTCAATTTAATTCTAAAAAAAAGTTATAATAAATCACAACAAAAAATTCAGAATTAAATAAATTATTAAGATCTTAAGGTAGTTCTTTCACAAATGCAAAAATTCAAAAAGTCTTTGAAACTTGGAATATAAGTCATTAAAAGGATAATACATATACTGTTAAAAATTGAAGACTATTTACCACACCAAACATGAAATAATTGCAATTAAAAATGACATTTTTAACATAGGATAGATAGGGAAAGGGTGGGGATATGATCAATATTTTTTTTTTCACCATCTTGATGAAAAACTAATATTTGTTAGAATAATATATTCGGAGTAACTTAAAAAAAAATTTAAATTATTTACGACGTAGTTTTGACAAAAAAGAAAAAAAACATAATTGGGCGATTATTTTTAGTGGAGGGGATATAAGCACACTGTCTTGGAAACGATCCGGCTTGTATGTGTGTATCCATATAGAGATTTCGTAGAGAGAGTGGACAGTCACGTTAAAAAAACATAACCTAAAATTTTAGTTCCGTTCATATTTATAGAGTGGTTACGAGGCCAAAACTTTTTGTGTGGATTGTCGCGAAAGATCCTCCTTAATATACTAGTATATAAAAAGAGAAGGTGATGTTTCATCATTCATCTATCTACGCACAGCCTAAGCCGCTTGACCTAGAAAGATGAAATTTGGAGTGTAACGATTTATGGGTGTGCTAAGAAGGGATTTTTTGAAATTCGAACCCTAAAAGAGAGAAAGGGCTTTAAAATGTGTTTTTAAAGTTTTTCAAGATCTCTTAAACCAGAAAAGATTATGGGGTGGGTTTAGTTTAGAAAGGTGAAGCATTGAAAACAAACATATTTGAGTATGTTGCTCTTTTTGTCCCCGAAAGCTCGATATAGTCATTTTGGGGTACATTTTTGAAATTTCTAAAGTGCTCGATTTTTTAAGTTTTAGCTTTCAAATTTGGTACATAGATTTATTAATGCGAAATCTCGGGAATTTTTTTTTATTTTTTTGAAATTTGACCCCTAGAACTGAAAAATGAGAGATTTTTGATTTTGTGGTCCTAAAACCACAAGAAGGCTTCTTATACTTCCTTTCCCCATGAACCATCTCAACCAAATTTTTGTTTTTTTTTGTGTGTGTGTGTGTGTGTGTGTGTGTGTGTGTGTGTGTGTGTGTGTGTGTGTGTGTGTGTGTTTTTTTTTTTTTTTTTTTTTTTTTTTTTTACATAATCTGTGGGCCACTAGAAGCTAGAAATGCAAAAACTAACCACCCAAAGGGGGGGGGGCAAACTCAACCAAATTTTGTACACATAATCTGTGGGCCTCTTGGGAGCTAGAAATCCAAACACTGGCTGTGGTGCGGGGGTGCGGTGAAGGGGGCCCGGGTGGGGGTGGGGGTGGAATGGATGGGAAGGTAATGGGGGGTGGAAAACAGGGTTTGGGCGCAGGGGACCCGGGGTGGGTCCGGAATGGGCGGGTGGGGTGCAGGGTTTGTGCGAAGGTGGAATGGGGCTCGGGGTTCAGGGAGGGTGAGAATGGTGCCTAGTGGGGATGTGGAAAGGGACTTGGGTGGGAGGGGGGTCCAGGGTGCGTAGCCACCTGGCTAGCAAGAGGACCGCCGAAGGCGGGCGTCGCAGCTTGTTACCTATAAAAACATAGCAAGATTCCACTACAACTATCAATACAATACTAGTAGAATCTTAAATCTGATCTTTTGTTTAATATCAATATAATATTTACTTCTAAATTTTTTTATTTTGATTTATTAAATCTTTTTGCCTTTTTCTTCAGGATTAAATTATTTATCATACTTTAATAAGACTTCAGAGTGTTCTATTAAAAAAATAATAACTTGAAAATGCGATGCTCATCTGTTTTTCTATTTTCACCAATGTGTAATTGCCATAAAAAATTCTACCAGTTTGTTTATTTAAGAGACTTCGTAGTTCGAATAATAACACTAGTGCAAACTTGAAAACAAACATCTGGATAAATGTAGAATAATTAATTTTTCCTTAAGAATTCATATTAATATTTGTTTATTATATTTTTAGATTAAGTTCCTTAATCCTATGATCTCTCGAAAACCTAAACTCCAAAGACAACGCAAAATTTTCAGACAAGATAAAAATTTTCCAAGAGCCAATCAAATGAACATAAATGTTGCAACATGGGGTCGATTACTGAAAAGAAATACTGCTCCAGGAGGAATTCAAAATAATCGTCCTCGCTCTAGTTAGTATAAAAATATGCTGTTGTTTTTTTATTTCTTACATTAATTTAATATTAATTTTACTTTACTTTAGATTTACAACCAGTGCAATTACCCTTTGATTCTGAAGAAAAACCAGAAACTCCTGGAGAAAGTCAAGACTCGATTTCAACTGGTGGAGGAGGTGGGCTTGGAGGGCCAAGACCATTAGGGGTTGCTGTACTTCCTGCATTACCCTCTGAAATTATTCTTAAGAAACCCCCACCACCACCTCCTCCAACAGCTCCTCCTCCTAGAATGGATATTGAGGTAACACAAACATTATTTTTCAAACATTTAATTTTGCTTTAAATATCAAGTATTGTTTTACTGTTTTATACACATTATCTTTATTTTTGTGCACATTTTCAAAAGTATCACCGTTTTTTCTCTTCTCATATTACTGCATCGCTCACGCACATACATTAGATTAAATTCTCTACCTCTTATAGCTTTGGTCTGAAAAACAAATACAAATTCTTAATAAAAAAAGTAATTAAGGTAGTTGTTCCGCCAAATGGGTTTTCTTACGATTTTTTTTAAAATTTAGAGAGATTATTATTTAAATACTTCTGCATCGATTGGTGGCAAAACGAAATTTATGAACAATATTGTTCCGGAGATATTAAATTTCAAAAATAGAGTTTTTCAGACTCTTATACATTGCACTATACGGAATATCGGAAAATTTACATACATATTTAATTATAATTAAAAAACCCTTCTTACCATTTTTATAAAAAAACTAAACCAACATTAAACAATAGCCAATACATATTTTAAGACAATTTTGATTCATAGTTACAACACAGTTTCTGAGATAATAATGAAAAATGTATAAAAAATTTTTACACTAAAATCAATTTGGCAACAGCGCATTTATTTAACCAGCGAAAGATGTATAAAGCGCGCATGCGCTAGATTTTTTCAAAATTATAATTTTCATAAGGTGTAACGTAGGCGTTGATTACATTTGTTAAAAAATAACAAAACGATTTTCATAGAAATAAATCGATCTTTAAAATGTATTTTATCTGTCATTTTAATATAAAAATATTCAATCTCTTACAATGTTGCCAAATTTGTCAAACGAGCACGGGATTGGCTAGAATTGGTACATAACCAGCAAAAATTTTTGGGCTTATGAACTATGAATCCTTAGGGCCAGTTGTATGTCGGTTGGTAAACTCTTTTTAAACATTGACAAAGGGTAAATCCCTATAAATACCCGGTGGCCGGCGGGATAGCCAGTCAGATGACAAGCACTTTCATCTGATTGGCCATCCCGTCAGGCACAAGGTAAATTCTAAGGCTTTACTTTTTGTCAACGTTTGAAGAGTTTACCAACCCACATACAACTGGACCTTATTGTCTGTTCTATATACTTTAGCATTAACTTTTTGCTAGTATTGTCGCGAAACAACTACCTTAATTTAAAAGTAGAAATGTAGATGTTATTGAGTTATTCGGACCAAAGTTGGTTACCTGCTACTGTTGAGGCACGTGCTCGTGGCCCGCAGTTGCAGAGTGCATTGCGAGAATTTGACTTCTTGCACGTGGAGGAACCGCCACCACCCCCCAGTCAGTCTTCTACTCCAGCTGCGCTTCCACCGCCGCCACCACCACCTACTACGAGACCACCACCTCCGCCGGTCGAAGAAAGAACTCCATCTCCTCAGCCAATTGTTCAGTTCCCAGAAGAAGAGGTACCCCTTTTCCCAATGCTAGCCTACGCTTTTTATTCTAAAATAGATTTAATAAGATTTTTCATATTTTTGCACTAGCACATTCTTTTTGTATATGACTAACTATATTGAAACATAATATTATTAAAACCTTTAATATCCAAATTTTAATTTAATAATTATCTAGTCATTGGGTGAATGAATGTTAATCACGAAAATCCTCCCCTTCAGGCAACATGGCCAATATAGCATATTTTTCTCCAATAGTTATGTACCATTGCTATGGATATAAATAAGCTAAAGGGAATATGAAAAACTCATAAGTGGAGATAAGAAATGCTGGGAGCTCATGTTTCATATTATTCTTATTCTTATTATTTTCATTATTTATGTCCATTGATTAAATTAATAAGTTGTTGCAGGAAAATAAGAACAAAAGCTTATGCAAGTATTTTTTATTTTATGCCAACTTTGTTGACTTCATCAGGACTCAAACAAATTAATTTCTTTGCATATTTATAAAATGACAAATATACAAAGAAAATAATTTGTTTGAGATCTGATGAAGTCAACAAAGTTGACGAAATGTTGGCATAAAATAAAAAATAATTGCATAAGCTTTTGTCATTATTTCCCTGCAACAACTTATTAATTATTCTTATTCTTTTCTCCTTTTGAACGAGGTTTATTCTATACTATACATCGGCTGTAAACAACAGAGATAGATGATAGCTTCTATATTATTGATGAGGGAAGGTTATTAATTAGGGTCTGGACTCGGCACTGAGCATTTCATTTCAATCCTATAAAAATAAAAACTCCTTAAAAATGAAAAATTATAATGTTTTTCTCAAATTATATAAAATTAAAAAGAGTTGTTAATTAAAAAAAAAAACAAAGAAAGTGTTTTCTGTTTATATTTTATTTATTTGAGACTATAGTTTTGAAGACAAAATTTTATTTCAATCTAAAACAAATATTTCCCATGGATATTTATTAACATTTACGTTTTTTTGTTACAATTTAATTTGAAGTTGTAAAGCAGGGGCGGGCTGGCCTTAAAATTTTTGGGTGGAAAAAATTATTACCGGCCCTATCCCATATATAAAAAAATGTCTTTTTTTTACTTATATTTAAATATATTCAAAATACATCAGTGACAAAAATTAAAATAAGCACTAGTTTGCTTTGCTTAACATTAATATTAATGAAATCATCAGAATCTATTTCGTTTAAAATATCTTTCTCCACTGACATTAACATGAAAGCTTCTTGATTTTTTGCGAGATACTTGATCTTAGTCTACTTTTAATGCATTTTAATGTAGAAAAGCTCCGTTGACAGGATACTTGTGTCAGAGACATAGATAGTATAGAAGAGTATAGTATAAGAATAGAATAATCGCAACTTAACAACAAATAGGGCAATTTTTGCAGCAGAGGATGAAATCGCATCTTTATCATTTTCTACTTAATCAGTAGATGCTCATTTTCTTTTAATTTTATGAACGTTCCACTGATATTCTCCTTACAATACTGCTTAATTTTTTAAACGTTTTTGCAGGAATATTATAAAAAAAATTTGGATCCAAACATGCGAATTCATTATAAAGTAATTGTTTGTTTTTTTACTCTCATTTGTGAGCTTCGATATTATAGTGAATAGTTTCTAGCAACGTAAACAAATGTCGAAATTTTTCTGTTTACGACGTAGTAGTTTTGATTATTTATTTTCCCAGGATGCTTCGTGTTCAGGCCGAGTCGGTTTGGACTCAGATCGGCCGGACTAATTTAACTTCTACATACTAACAACTTATAAATATAAATTTAAATTTACCTTAGGAAAGAAAAATAAATGAAATTTTTTTTTAATAAAACTGAACAAACTGGTATATTATGTAAATAGGTACAGTCGACTCTCGATTATTCGAACCTCGATAATTCGAATTTTTCGATAATTCGAACTCTTCAGCTGTTAACTTCGGTAAATCGGAAAATGCTGTGTATTTTGATACGATTAATAACTCGAAATCTTTTTCGTAACAAGAGGGGGAGAGAACGTTCTATAATTCGAACTAGGCCACTTCCCCTCTTTATAATTCGAATTTTTCCTAGCAAAAAACTATTCTTAATTTTTTTAATAGGTATGTTATTATCTATTGAAATGTTAATACATATGTATTTTTTTTGTCGTTTTCATTATTTTTACTTTTTTACTAGAGGCTATATATAAAATTTATGTAAGCTCATACATATTTTCAAAAATATAATAAAAATTCTTAATAATTCGAATTTTTTTCTTTCCTCTTGATAATTCAAACTTCTTGATAATTCGAAGTCTCGATAATTTTAATTTTTCTTGTAGTCCCTTGGATTTCGAATTATCGAGAGTCGACTGTATTTAGAAAAACGGCCCAATTTTCCACATGACCAGTCCGCACCAGTTGTAAAGGAGAACGTTAATGAATAACTGGGATTTATTATTGTTGACTAGGAACGTAGTGACTGGAAGTATTCCACTGTCTATACTAACAATGCAATCTATACTTTTCTATTTATAAAATTAACTAAAATGATTAATTATGAAAAATCTTATATTCTACACGTTTAAATGTTTTTCTGTTAAATTAAATGCTTTCTTGTGGGTTTGATCGCTTCTATATTCAATTAATTTAATTATTTAATTTTGCCAAATTTGAATAATTCTCTGCTCATGATTGAAATTATTGGCCTAAAACTTTTCAGTTTTTTCTAAAATAAATGTTCTGACAACAATTATATAAAGATTCTCATTTCTCGATATATTTAAAGTAATTATCACAAATTAGAGGATTTCTTTTTAAATACTAATCAAACTTAATTTATAATTATATTAAAAAAATTTGTTTTTATCCGTAATCATATTTATTACTAATAAATTGGTCATATCCCCTATTTTTATAGGCTGAGTGGTCTGGTTTTAATTAAATCATACATTTTGGAATTATAAAATTAATTGAAAATTTTGTATTTTAATCACATCGTTTTGACTCGTTCAATCTAGAACATTTTTCAAGTGTTGTTAAATGCTGTAAAGAGCCCTTATACAGTCTTCACGACAAATTGATTGATTTTCAATTAACTCTTAGAAGCAACTAAAGAGTATGGACACAAACATTCTTCATAATATAAAATTTTAAAGAATTTTTTAATTTCTTCTATCTGCTCTACTCTCAAAAACCTTACATTGCTACTTAATAGTAAATTTGACTTGCTATAATGGGACTACACTTTGTAGTCCAGTCAACGAAAGCTCAAAAAGGGGGTATAGAAAACATTGAAGAGGAGAGAGTTTTTTCTTACTGAATGTGTTTGGGGTAGTTAGGAAGTAAAAATACTGAAAGTCCACAGCTAGCTACCGGGTCCTAAGGTGGGAGGGAGGTGGAAATGTCTCGTTTTTTGGTTTTTTTGCTTATATCTCAAAAACGGTGGGTCGTAGGGAAAAGTTACTCTCAGCAAAATAAAAGCTTATAAAATTTACTACAAGATTGCTCCTATTTAATCTTTCTCTATTCCTAATGGTTTTTGTGATATTCGCCCGCATATATCCTTTATGTATGAAAAAAATAGAATTTCCTATATTTTTCGTCAAACTTTTGTCTCTAGCACCTCAGACTTTCGTTTTACAGTAAAAGTCCTCAGAAAAGAAGTTGTAGAGCATTCAATTTCCTTTAAAAGGATACATACATTTACAATTTTATCTTCAAATCGTCTGGAGTTATAGCAATTTAAATATTTCAAGTCTATATATTTTGTTAGAAAACTCCGCAATAGTCCAGTATATAGGGGGTTTCTGCTTTCATTAATTGCGGGAAAATATTTTTTTTCTAGGATCGTTTGGTATGGTGTGGGTATGCCAAATCTAAGTTTGCGACCTCGAAAGTGTGGGGGACAGCTTTTGGTGGCCGAAAAACCTCGAAATTTTCGGACTTTAACCCAAAAAATGGGAATTTTTTTTTCATACATATACGAAATTCGCGGGCGGATATCTCAAAAACCATAAAGGATAGAGAAAAATTAAATAGAAGCAATCTTGTAGTAAATTTAATGGGCTTTTATTTTGATAAGAGTAACTTTTTCCTTACGACCCACCGTTTTTGAGATATAAGCAAAAAACCAAAAAAACGTGACATTTCCCCCCCCCCCCTTCCACCCTTAAGGCCGGTAGCTAGGACTGGGGACTTTCAGTATTTTTACCTTCTAACTAGCCCAAACACATTCCATAAGAAAAAATTCTCTCCTCTTCAATGTTTTTTATAACCCATTCGTTGACTGGACTATTGGCGAAACACAAGTTTTCTTGTGATCAACTAGTGCGCATGCATGTGATTCCCCTCAGTGCAGTCTCCTAATACAGTAACTAATTTGCTATTAATTGATAATGATTTAAGCTTTTTTTTTATTTTTAATATAAACATTTGAAATTAGTAGAGCATGCTCAAATAACATAATTTAATTAAATAAAATTTATATTTACATATATTCAATGACAGAATTTGGATGATTATAAGAAATTGTTAATTTCTTATATTTTTAGGCTGATCATTCTCCTGGATTCAGAGATAGTGCTTATGAATCTCGTCGAGGTTCCCAACATTATCTTCCTCCTGGTATCGGCGTTAATATGTCAATGGACAATTTCCGGTTGCTTAGTGTATTAGGAAGAGGTCATTTTGGCAAGGTAATATTTTTAAGTTAATTAATAATTTTTTTATTTGAAATTCACCTAAGAAATTTTTATAATAAATCATTTTTTTTAGGTAATATTGTCACAATTTAAAACAACTGGAGAACATTTTGCAATCAAAGCTTTAAAGAAAGGAGATATTATTGCAAGAGATGAGGTCGAATCTCTTCTCTCTGAAAAACGTATTTTCGAAGTGGCCAATGCAATGCGCCATCCATTTCTTGTTAATCTTTTTGCTTGTTTTCAAACTGAGGTAAGATAATTTTAATTTTAATCATTAATCAATTAATGAATTTATGAAATGATTATAGCTATATATAAATCAAGGCCATGGCCAATGAGGGATCGGTTTGATCTCTCCCCTCGCTGAAATTTTCTTTAACCCTAGATAACTAATCGTCCGCGACTATGGGTAAATTGGAACTAAATAAGAACGAAATATTTAGGAAATATGATTACACACAGTTGCTACATATGTCCACATTATGAGGTCCTCAAATTTCATTCTTGCATACTAAGGTGGTCCTTAATTTGGGTATTTTCGAATTTTTACGCTGACAGAGGCTCAGGTGGTTCGAAATAAATAAAAAACAATATCCCCCCAAGTTTCAAGTCTCTGTCTCAATTTTAACCTGTGCCGCACATCGATGCAAGTTTCCTATCTAAATAATATGGGGTTGGCATTGAACTATCAATTTTTTATTCCGGCCAAAGTAATCGTTCAAAAAATTTGAAACTCTGTAGACTTTATTCTTATAATAATAGCTATCCCTCAGAATTATTACAGACTTTTAGCTATTATAATTTTGGAGTCTATATCTTACTAACATTTGCATAAAAGTTACGTACGACGCACCTCCGCTCGAATGTGAAGTTTACAAACTTCCCTGCGCTCCAGGCCCATCATTCTTTTTCTACCTTAATAATTTGAATAAACAGTGCAGTGAGTGATACAATTGTGTTCACTCTTCAATTAAGAATTGACTTAATGCCATCCCGTTCTCCGCTCGACGAAAGTTTAGTTGCTACATAACTTTTATGCAAATGTTAGTAACTTATAGACTCCAAAATTATAATAGCCAAAAATCTGTAAAAATTCTGAGGGATAGCTACTATTATAAGGATAAAGTCTACAGAGTTTCAAATTTTTTGAACCATTACTTTGGCCGGAATAAAAAATTGATCGTTCAATGCCAACCCATGTTATTTAGATGGGAAACTTGCATCGCTGTGCGGCACAGGTTAAAATTGAGACAGAGACTTGAAACTTGGGGTGATATTGTTTTTTATTTATTTCGAACCATATGAGCCTCTGTCAGCGTAAAAATTCGAAAATACCCAAATTAAGGACCACCTTAGTATGCAAGAATGAAATATGCGGACCTCATAATGTGGACATATGTAGCAACTGTGTGTAATCATTATTTCTAAATATTTCATTTTTATTTAGTTCCAACTTACCCATGCTATTGAGCCATGTAACAAGTTCCTATTTTTATTAAACAATTTTGCGATATTAACCTTTTTTAAAGCTTAGTTCGCTCGACGAATGTTTAGTTATAATGTAACTGAGAATTAAGTTTAGTTATCTAGGGTTAAAATGAGAGAAAATGCGCGTTACTACGTTTTTCCTATAAAAAATTCCATAATATCTTCTGGCTCGGCCTTATATTAATCATTTTTTTAAAACATGTTTTAAATTTAATTTAACAAACTCAAATAAAATTAAGATTTATTCTTTTAATTATTTCATACCCTTAAATTAAATTAAATTTTTTGGTTACTACAGTCATTTAACATAATTTTTATTTTAAGGCTCACGTTTGTTTTGTAATGGAATATGCAGCTGGTGGTGATTTAATGATGCATATTCATGCAGATGTTTTTGCTGAGCCAAGAGCCGTTTTTTATGCCGCCTGTGTTGTTTTGGGACTTCAATATCTACATGAAAGCAAAATTATATACAGGTACTTTTGGTGTAATTGTTTTTTTTTGGAAATATGAAACTTTTTAATATTGAGTTGGGTAATATTAATAGTATTACTAAAAATTAATAATGTGTTAATATTCTTAGCATATCTTTTTTCCTTCTTTTGAGTATTTTTCTAAATAAAGAGGATTCTGCCTTAATACAAATACAATAATCTTGAAGGAGACAATAAAGAGTGTCTTCTGCTGGAATTATAAATTTTATTTATTTATAACGAGACTATAGTTTCGAGGGCTTTGCCCTCTTCATCAGTCTTTCATAAATTAATTCCCGTAATAGACTGATGAAGAGGGCAAAGCCGATCGATAACGAGACGTTATAAATAAATAAAATTTATAATTCCAGCAGAAGACACACTCTTTTATTGTCTCCTTCAATATATAAAAATTCTGCTACTCTCGGCAAAAACTTTCAATTTAATACAATAATCTTAATATATATATAAAAAGAGAAGGTGATGTTTCATAATAAACGCACAGTTTAAACCGCTTGACCTAGATAGATTAAATTTGAAGTATATATTCTTTCAACGATTCATGGGTGTGCTAAGAAGGGATTTTTTGAAATTCGAACCCTAAAGTGAAAGGGCCCCAAAATGTGTTTTCAGAGTTTTTCAAGATCTCTTAAACCAAATAACATATCGATATGGGTTTAGTTTAGAAAGGTGAAGCATTGAAATAAAAAAAATCACATTTGAGTATTTTGCTCTTCTTGTCCCCGAAAGGGAGATATAGTCATTTTGGGGTAAATTTTTGAAATTTTTAAAGTGCTCTATCTCCTCGGGTTTTTAAGTTTAAGCATTCAAATTTGGTACATAGGTTTATTAATGCTAAATCTCGGGAAGGTTGTTTTATTTTTTTTAAATTTGACCCCTGAACTGAAAAATGGGGGATTTTTGATTTTGTGATCTAAAACACAAAAGGCTTCGTATCTCTTGCCCTTCGACCAAACTCAACTAAATTTTGTATACATAATCTGTAGGCCTCTAGGGAGCTAGAAATGCAAAAACAAGGGGTGGTGCGGGGTGGCATGCGGGGGTTGGAATGGTGCGTTGTGGGCTGCATAGTGGGTGCGGAGGTGGAATGGGGGCCGAAGGCGGGGTTCTCAGCTAGTATATTATAAAATTTATTTATTTATAATTAATTGTTATCTAATCTAAAAATGGAAACTATTGTAGCTAACCATATTCATTTATAACAATAATATTCATTGCCAATGATTTAAAATACAAAAATATTATATTTATTAGCCTCATAATTAAAAATAATGCTCATAAAAAAAAGTAAAGTTTGTTCTTAATAAAGTTATAAGCGAAAATGAAATTTGCCATTTTTTTACTTTTCCAACTTTAATTGAATCATTTCATATTATTTAACAGCTCAGAACTATCCCAAGTGCTCTCTATTATTATAAAGGAAATGCCCATTCCGAAACTCGTAGATAAATAAAAATCATCCTGTATAATAATACTTCACTATAATTAGAAACTCATATTTTTACTAATTTTAATATTTTTATTTTTAGAGATTTAAAACTTGACAATCTTTTATTGGATACTGAAGGCTATGTGAAAATAGCTGATTTTGGCCTTTGTAAAGAAGGTATGGGTTTTGGCGATCGTACAGGAACTTTTTGCGGAACTCCGGAATTTCTTGCCCCTGAAGTATTAACAGAAACTTCCTATACTAGAGCAGTTGATTGGTGGGGTTTAGGTGTCCTTATTTTTGAGATGTTGGTTGGCGAAGTAAGTTTTTTCTATATATAAAAATCTTATATTAATATAAATTATTAATACAATTAAAATTTTTCATAGTCACCATTTCCTGGAGATGATGAAGAAGAGGTATTCGATTCTATTGTTAATGATGAAGTTCGTTATCCACGATTTTTATCTTTAGAAGCAATTGCAATAATGCGTCGGGTAATTTATATGATTTATATATGAGATAATATCCAAGGCTTAATTAAATTTGTTAATTTTAGCTCTTACGTAAAAATCCTGATCGTCGACTTGGATCAAGTGAACGGGACGCTGAAGATGTTAAAAAACAAGCATTTTTTCGAAGTATGGTCTGGGAAGATCTTCTGGAAAGACGAATAAAACCACCATTTGTTCCAATAGTGGTATTTATCATTTATTTTATTGATTAATTTATGTCTTGTATTTGTAATATTACACACACACACACACACCGACAAATCTCATGCTTTCTACAAGTTCAGTTAAAGTAGATGTTCCGCCAAATGGGTTTTCTTAGGATTTTTTGAAATTTAGACAGATTATTATTTAAATACTTCTGCATCGATTGGTGGCAAAACGAAATTTACGAAATTTATGTACAATATAGTTTCGGGGATATTACATTTCAAAAATAGAGGATTTCGGACTCTTATACATTGCACTATACCGGATATCAGAAAGTTTACATACATTTTTAATTTACTCTTCTTACCATTTTTATAAAAAACTAAACCAACATTAAACATGTAACCAATACATATTTTAAGAAAATTTTGATTCATAGTTAAACACAGTTTCTGAGATAATAATGAAAAATGTATATAAAAAAAAATTACACTAAAAACAATTTGGCAACAGCGCATTTATTTAACCAGCGAAAGATGTATAAAGCGCGCATACGCTAGATTTTTTCAAAATTATAATTTTCATAAGGTGTAACTTAGGCGTTAATTACATTTGTTAAAAAATAACAAAACGATTTTTATAGAAATTTTTCAACTTTTAAAATGTATTTTATCTGTCAATTTAATATATAAATATTCAATCTCTTACAATGGTGCCAGATTTGTCAAACGAGCACGGGATTGACTAGAATCGGAACATAAACAGCAAAAAGTTTTGGGCTTATGAATTATGAATCCTTATTGTCTGTTCTATATACTCTAACATTAACTTTTTGTCGCGAAACAACTACCTTAAGATGACACCTGACAAATGAGACAAGCACAAAAACAATACTGAAGTGAAATTAAACATAAGTTCTCATGGCATCGACAGTTTTAGACTTAATGAAGGAGAGATGGCTATCCAAAATTTATAAATTAAAAAAAGAGAGGAATTCAGCCAGTAATGGAAGCCTCTGTCAAATAAAAAACTCCCAATTATTGAAAACGGTTTCGGCTTTAATTAGATAATGCCATCTTCAGTTCTAAAGAGCTGTAATGAGCATAAAATGTATGAATATAAAAACATAATAAATTATAAAAAATTAGTTTTTATGAAAATACAAACGTCTGGTGGCTGAGAAATGCTTCATCAAAATCTTTAGGCAAAGAGCTCTTAATTTCCAGACAGATTGCATAGGGCTAATTAATGCCTATTTGTCCATTTTAAATAATGATAATGTCCAAATTTATCCGTCATATTGTGAGTGTAGTAGCATTTGAATGGCTAATTTGACTATCTTTGACACCCTGTTTTTAATAAATAATTTATTTTAATAAATGATGCTTCAAAAGTATTCGTGTTAAATCACAAAGCCAGATATAATTCTTATTAGAGAAATTTGTTAAATTTAAATATATTTTGTGTCAGATCAACTTCATAGGGTCATCGATCTTAGATCGTTAGTCTGCCATTAATTTTGTTAAAAAAATTTATTCGCTTTTGAGAATTCGCCATATCAAACATATTATTCGATTCAAACTCACTGGAATTCAGGGATAAAATTTCAATGCTAGCCGTCCCACTAGGGTCTGGCCTCACTTGGAATGACCATATCTCAACCACTGCTAAATCTGCAGCGCGCAATCTTGGCCTCCTATTTAGGTCTAGACGCTATTTTATTCCCAGTCAACTTCTTACACTGTATAAGGCTCAAATTCGTCCCTGTCTCGAATACGGCTCTCATCTGGAGAGGGGCCCCCCAAACATTCTCTTGCCACACTGGATGCGATTCAGAAACGAGCAATTAAACTAATAGGAGACCCGGCTCTAACCAACTCACTCGACTCCCTGGCTCACCGAAGAACCGTTTCTGCCCTTTCCCTGTACTTCAGATACTATCACGGTGTCTGTTCAGCGAAGCTGAAATCAATTATTCCCCCCAAGCCGTCTTTACGAGAAAGACGCGGTTTTCCAACGCTCAGCACCCCCTTCACTGCCAAATTGGATAAAAATCGAACAAGCTCTTTCGCCAACTCTTTTATTCCTATGACCTCCAGAGACTGGAACTCACTTCCAGTCACCGTCTTCCCCGCGACTTATAACCTTCAGCTGTTCAAGACCCGTATTCACAGATACCTTCGACCCCTGCCCAGCCCATAAAATCTCCTCTTCTTCTTTTCACGATGGAGAGGCGAACCCAGGCCTTTGGGGATGCACCTTTTTGGTGTAACTCCGTCTCATCATTTTCATTAAAAAAAAAAAAAATATTAACTAGTGAGCATATGTACACATTTTATAATATATGTTATATATAATTTTGTGTTAACATAACAACTCTGTCTGCACTCAATGTATTGAGTTTGCAAATATTGCAAGAACTAATTTTTTTTATAATTTATCATGTTTTTATGTTTATATTCATACATTTTAAGCTCATTTCAGCTCATTAGAACTGAAGATGGCATTATCTAATTAAAGCCGAAACTTTTCTATAATTGGGAGTTTTTTATTCGGTACTGACTTAATTCTTCTCTTTTTTAATTTATTAGTTTTAGACTTGTTTGGACAAGTATTCATTACTCATTTCATTAGGAAACAATGAAATAGTCAAATCGGCGATTGATCCGGAATTCGATTTGTTGAGTGAGATCAACGTTGGCTCAGTGCCTGGCGCCTTCCTCTCCGGGCTATCTATGAAAGCATTAATTTGATTATATTTTATTGCACCCCGTGCTGACGCCGTCACTCATATCGTTTTCACCCTAGTGTGTGAAAAATACCTTAGCTACAGATAAATTGAATCGGTCATTTTGAAAAGGGGACATCTCCATTTTTTTTCCGTATCTTTGAAAAGTGGGCCTACTCTTAGGGCCGGTTGTATGTCGCAAAGTAAATGCTTTTTACCACTAACACAGCATTTACTTTGCGACATACAACCGGCCCTGAGAGCTAGCCCGTTTAGAAAAAAATGGAGATGACCCCTTTTCAAAATGACCGATTCAATTCATTTTAATTTTTTGTGTTCATTTGAATTAATTTAAAAATTTTGCATTACTTATTTACAATTAATTTTTAATTCAATTAATCCTCAATTAATCTTTTAAATTCAAGATTTTAATTATCTTTGCAAGTCTAAATTAGAGTAAAACATATCAGAAACAATCATTTTATATATAGTATATCTTATTTATTTTATATTAATAATATATTTAATTTTTAGGCTTCTGTTGAAGATGTTAGTAATTTCGATGAGGAATTTACATCGGAAAAGCCACAATTAACTCCTCCAAAAGATCCAAGACCTTTAACAGATGAAGAACAAATACTTTTTAAAGATTTTGCTTATATGGCTGATTGGTGCTGATGAGATACATTTAATCATTTTCTAATGGCAGCTAGCAATAAATATATATATTTTCGCGACTAAAATAGGTAGCTACAGGGTCTCCCTATCTTTTTATATCATTGTTTAATATAATTTTGTAATACCCAAAGAGTGAACAATTTTAAAGTATTTAATCATTAATAGAAAGCATCTGAGATTTTATAATCTATGATTGAATTAAAAGTTAAAACACCTATTTTTAATATGTTATTTGCGAAAAGCGTTTTCGCTTTTTCGCTCATAAAAGGCTGATGCTCTTTTTGGATTTTTAATGACAAAATAATTTAAATTATACAATTCGTTGTTATTTTTTTAATCCAATATAGATTTAGAAGGTAATTTTAATAACCAATCTATATATTGTCTATATTATATATAAATCAATTTTTTTTGGTAAATGAAATATTTTTTATTATTTTAGCACATATATACATATATTTTATTCAAATTAATACTCCTTAATGTTGCCAATTCAATTATATTTTAAAATAAAAATAATAATTATATAATTTGTTTATTGTGCAAACCGTAATTTGTTAAAAAAATGCTTATATTATATTATTAATTTATGAATAGCTAAAAGATATAGCTTAAAAATAAGATATTTAATTATGTTTGTAAATATATAATAAAACATTAAATGTTTATCCTAAGTATGTAAATAATTATTTTCAATAATTATTTCTGCATTTACGTGCAATTTTAATTCATCATTTTGTTATGCATTTTTAATAGTAATTTTACACTTCAATGGTGCTCTCATTTAGAAAACTTGTATAACTTATACAAGAAAAGAAATTATTTGTAAATAGTCATCATATTAAGTATATTATTTATATTTACACATCTTTTTTATTTGAATCCTTTGCTATTATCTTTTACAGGTGCTTCAAAAATTCATTTAAAAACGAAATATTAAAAAAATTCTTTATATTTCCTGTCAACAACAGATTGATTAATTCATTAAGATAGATAATTAGTTTCAAAAAGTTTAATTTCCGGTCCATTATTTTAATCCTATATGATTAATCATTTTACTTTCATTAAAAAAGGATAATGATGCTTGATGAATCGTTATAATCACTTAAAGATAATTAACTGAAGGTTTTCTTCATTTTATTCGATCGCGACTCTAATGTAGGGAATTTTTGTCAAATATTGAGTGAAAATAATATTTGAACTTATATATTTCTAACTTGAAATAATGATATTAAATAAATTTTAATTTTCTCATTAATATATCAAAGAATAATTGATACTTGATCTTATCAATTATTCTTTGATATATTAATGAGAAAATTAAAATTTATTTAAAGATAATTGCAGTACTTTTAAGCAAAAAATTGAGATGAAATTTAACATGCGCCATAATCATTTTATATAAGATAGTTGGATTAATTCGCAAAAATGGATTATTGCAATTTACAATTTCAGCTTAAGACACAATTATAGGTGCGAGCATAAATTTTTGTCATTCTTTGTAAATCGAACACCTTGAAGTTGCCTGAAAAGTTGTCAATTCTTAACGTCTGAACCTCTTACCTTTCTTAGAATAAGCTCAAATGATCTTTTCTAGATAAAGCTACTTCATGTAAGCTTGTCATTCTATTTAGAACTAGACTATAGCTATTCCACCCCCAGTTAAGAATCCTATACAATGTTCAAATTTGCTCCTGTCTTGAATATGGCTCGCATCCTGGATTCAATTAAGAGAGCTTTTAAAATTAAGACGGCCTTATCCTTACTGACTCGCTTAACTTGCTAGCCCATCAAAGAAGAGGAATCGCCCATTAACTATTTTGTAGTATCACAGCTAAGGAATAAAATAATTAATTCTCACTAAACAGTAGCGGATCAAGTCAAGTGGGGGCCCTAAGCGGTAAAATTCCGCTTACCCTATGATCCGCCACTGTCACCAAAGCCTTTTGCGCTCTGACTCCCAAAACCCCTTCGCGGTCAAATTGAAGAAATGTTGAATTAGTTCGCTAAGCTTTTCTTTTGATAGCTCTTCTCTTTTCTAATCCAAGGGTTTATTTGACAAGAGTGAAGAATGCATCATATTATCTTATGCGTCCTTGAATTTATTTTAAGGAATTGATGTCCACTAATTGGCATGAATCAATAAAACAAAAAATTCTAATATATATTCCTAATATATCTTTAGAAAATTCAAAGAGGTTCTCAATTACTAAATCCTAGGGGTTAAGGATGATTTTTATTATTATCATTTGTTTTTTGTATTCACCCCTTCCAAAAGACGTGTTCAACCGAGTTCAATTTCCGAAGGGGTGAATACAGTCCTGACATAATAAAAATCTATAACCTCTCGAATTTAATAGTTGTCAACTAACAGACATTTTGACAAAATCACTAATATCTCGTAAAATTAATTTTTTTCGATGTTCGATGGGTTTTTTTGTAGAGCAAAACGCTCTGGTTTAGCTCACGAGGGGGTGGGGGGTTATTAAGGGGCAAGGGGGTGAATGTATCTTATGTACTAGGGAAATTGGGCTTTATTGTTACGTTATTGTTAAATTAATCTGCTTCGCTATTTGTTGATGGGGTGGGTGTGTCCCTCAGTGTCTGATCCAAGTGGCACGTCCCTAGAATGGAGAATGAAATTTGAGGTGATGAGTGAAGGATGTAGGGAAATGGGCTTCCTGGTACTAATGCTATAAATAATGTTATACAGACCAGCGGTTATAATAGACAATGATATAGTTTTATTCCTTAGCAGTACAATTAGTTGAGGTGAGGTAGAGAGTGTCGTACACGGCAAACTCGTTTGGGTCCAGCGGGATTATTGATAGACTCGTCGCTGCTGTAGAACGGCCGGTGAGAATAATATATATATAATGGGTTTGAGCGCCGACTTCGAAGGTGTGCTTCTCGGGTCTCAATGTAGATAATTATATATATATCAGCGGTATGCGCCTTGTATGCCGGAAGTCCTGGTATTAGCGATGAACGTGTACCATTAATACTGGGCCTTAGATGACGAAGGTTACTCGATGAAGAAAGGAATATAGAACATATATATATATATCAGGAGAAGTTGCAGCTTTTGGCTCTCTCGCTGTGGTAATAATAATAGAATGTGTATTGTCAATTCGCCTCACTCATGTCATGTCAATGACTTGCGGAACTTGAATATAACAGTATTTGTGTAGATATATTCTGAGCACTTGATAGCAGTAGATGCTCACTCTCTCTCTCCTGACAAATGACTTGCGGAACTTGAATATAACAGTGTTTGTGTAGATATATTCTGAGCACTTGATAGCAGTAGATGCTCACTCTCTCTCCTGACAATGACTGCGGAACTTGCTCATGTCAATGCTCTTCCATGTTGTTAATCGCCGGTCATTTGCTACGCCTTCCCAGAACTCATAAGTCTCCCTTGTTTGATGATCAATTGATTGCCTCAATTAGACTTAATGATGAATAAAAATAAGAATTTAATTAATTATTAAAAATAAATTATGGTTCAATCCACAGGACCATTGCACCTCCGACGTTATGGTAAAGAAAAATGATTAATTATATTGAGATATTATAGGGATATTGATAGATATTTATTTATTTTTCTTTTGGTACTTATTTATGGGGTATTTATTGGGGACAAAAATGCTCGACTATTTATTTATGTATCGGGGTTGCGGACAGACGGACTCCAGACTCACCAGAACGCACGGTAACTCGAAAACGCATCGCCGAGACCTCACTCAATTCACCAGGGTATATTAATCATCCCAGATTCAGGGTGGGAACAATCACACGACTAACATGTTTATTTAGAGTAATTTAGGCGTTAAGTGAAATATTGATTCATTTGCGTCCACTTACCTCGAGACACACCAGATTTTCGAGCAACAGGTAAAAAGGGTAGAAAATTATTTAATATGGAAGGGCAGAGGTGCTTAGGGTTACTATGGGGTTTGTGTTTATGGCACATGACACAAGGAATTAGGAATATCTTCTTTTATTCGAATAATATTGATATTTGGGTTGTTATGATTCTATGGGATTAGGGATTAATAAGTGAGTGACCTGAGTAGAGAAGATACAATGAAAATGCAAGCAGTAGCAGGCTCTGATAATGATAACACGAGTTTGCAATTCATAATAGATGGCAAAATACAATCGTTCAATACTACGCAATTGACTTGATCACAATAGCATTGACAACTATAGTTTTTAACAATGACTGGTTTGACAAAACAAATAACAAGATAGATGATATCACTGGGGTACTCAAAATAGGGGACTAAAATATAGTAATTATGTGTGGGAGGGTGAAGTGTAAATTTAATAGGGGATCTAAATTTTAGTTAATCGGGTACGAAATAAAAATAAAAACAGATGGCGAAATATGCAAACGAAGGGCTAAATTTATAAATATTGGGGAGAAGAGAAAAAGGGCTGATTTTAAAAATAAGTAGATGTAATTATTAAATTATTGTGGGAGTTCACCTTTGCTTTTGTAAAGAAATGCATTTAAATAGAATAGGGTAAATACGATCATCTAATTATAGTTGCTAATCGGACAAAATAGATTAGTGATTTAATATTATGCGATTAAGCATAAATTTATTTAAACTATGGGAAATAATATAATTAAGAATTTAATGGGGGACTAGTAAATTTATATTTTATAAGAAGGTGGGGGCTATGAAATTTTATTAGAATTAACGCGGAGATTTTATTGAACAAATTATATATACAACGAATGAAAGTAATAAGAAAAATGAATACGATAGTGGGGGAGAAATAAATGGAACTTGGCTTGATTGTTATGTTTACATTTTTAAGACGGGTATCAGTGGGAAGACAATTTTCTTAGATTTCAAAGGGATCAACAAAATATTTTCTTTTATTGATTTTAGCGTGTATGATTTCGCGAGGCGTTACGAACGATTTGTTCCAACGCCATGGTGCCGGGGTGAACTTTATTTTGAAGTATGTGGCTAATAAATATTATTAATGATTTTAATTTTATTAATTTTAAACTTAAAAATGCTTTGAAATACTCTTTAAAATATGTGTCTAAACCAAGTAAAATTTTATTTGTGGGGATGATTTCGATTAGGGGATATGTAGCGATTTTAACTAAGGGCTGTGGGGACTGAATTTTAATAATTTCTTGATTATTAATCACGGGTGTATGTGTTTCTATTGGGGGCTGTGAGGATGGAATTTTGATAATTTGTTGACTGATAATTGGTTCATTAATCTCTATGACGGGTAGATACGTTACTGACTTTAATTCGGTGGTGGGCTCTATGATGGGACTAATATTAACATTCTTAAAGGGGTCTGAATTGAGTTCTTGTGTGGTTTCGGTGAATTCGGCTGTGGATTCCGTTGTTGCAAAATGAATTTTTAATGGAGGTGTTTGAGTGGTTGGGAGGGCAGTTACATCTTCAAACTTTCCGGGATGATCATTAAATCGACTATCGATCACATCAAGCTTGCTGGTTATTTCATTACATTTGCTATGCATACTCTCAAATTTGTCATCTATATCATCGAATTTACCATTCATACTTCTAAAGTTGCTAGTTAAATTATCGAATCCACTATTCATATCGCCATTCAAACTTTCAAATTTACTATTCATACTTCTTATTTCGCCATTCATACTTTCCATCAGCCGAACCAACATTGCATTCGTATCATTATTATTGGGGATGGTGGGTCTAGTACTAGGGGGTGTGGAGGGGGTTGGGGGCAGGTTCATATCACCTGCTGCTCTGTCGAGTGTCTCTCGTATGTAGGTGGAGCCGATTGTTAGTTCGTTGTTCGCATTATTGGTCTCAGGTTCCATGCCAGCAGTTGGTGTAGACGACGCTGCCTCCGAGCCCGTTTCCGCACTAGCGAATCCGGACGTCCCCTCCGCAACGACTCCCGTCTCGTCGGAGCTAGTTAATAGGGATGGCCTGCGATCTGCAGTTTCCCCAATATCACCGTCTCTATCCCCTCCTGGCATTTTGGGTAGCTCAGAAAAAAAAATAAATAGTAATATCAACAAAAATGATCAATAAATATTATGCATTTTAATTTATAATCGGTAGGTGGGAATGTCAATGGCCCTTGGTTATTTACTTATTTTTAATTCAGGCAAATATAAATATAGAATAAATTTTTTTTGTAAATTTTTCTTTTTCAATATAATAAAAAATTTTTTTTAAACAAAGGAACCTTCTAATCTCTGGGTAAACGTAGCTACTTTCAAATATTTTCAGAATTATAGTACCAGGAAATTGTGAGATGAAATGATTTTTTTTTGAAAATGAATAGGGATTGTCGCCTGGATCAGTAGAATACCGGCTTCTTTTGCGGCCTATCCAATCCCAGCTTACGAACACCACACGAGGGGGTGGGGGGTTATTAAGGGGCAAGGGGGGGTGAATGTATCTTATGTACTAGGGAAATTGGGCTTTATTGTTACGTTATTGTTAAATTAATCTGCTTCGCTATTTGTTGATGGGGTGGGTGTGTCCCTCAGTGTCTGATCCAAGTGGCACGTCCCTAGAATGGAGAATGAAATTTGAGGTGATGAGTGAAGGATGTAGGGAAATGGGCTTCCTGGTACTAATGCTATAAATAATGTTATACAGACCAGCGGTTATAATAGACAATGATATAGTTTTATTCCTTAGCAGTACAATTAGTTGAGGTGAGGTAGAGAGTGTCGTACACGGCAAACTCGTTTGGGTCCAGCGGGATTATTGATAGACTCGTCGCTGCTGTAGAACGGCCGGTGAGAATAATATATATATAATGGGTTTGAGCGCCGACTTCGAAGGTGTGCTTCTCGGGTCTCAATGTAGATAATTATATATATATCAGCGGTATGCGCCTTGTATGCCGGAAGTCCTGGTATTAGCGATGAACGTGTACCATTAATACTGGGCCTTAGATGACGAAGGTTACTCGATGAAGAAAGGAATATAGAACATATATATATATATCAGGAGAAGTTGCAGCTTTTGGCTCTCTCGCTGTGGTAATAATAATAGAATGTGTATTGTCAATTCGCCTCACTCATGTCATGTCAATGACTTGCGGAACTTGAATATAACAGTATTTGTGTAGATATATTCTGAGCACTTGATAGCAGTAGATGCTCACTCTCTCTCCTGACAAATGACTTGCGGAACTTGAATATAACAGTGTTTGTGTAGATATATTCTGAGCACTTGATAGCAGTAGATGCTCACTCTCTCTCCTGACAATGACTGCGGAACTTGCTCATGTCAATGCTCTTCTATGTTGTTAATCACCGGTCATTGCTACGCCTTCCCAGAACTCATAAGTCTCCCTTTGTTTGATGATCAATTGATTGCCTCAATTAGACTTAATGATGAATAAAAATAAGAATTTAATTAATTATTAAAAATAAATTATGGTTCAATCCACAGGACCACTTGCCAAGCTCATCTTTTTTTTAATAAAATAATTTCAGCCGTTTTTGAGATATTTCGAAAAACACCACTTTTTTCATGCACGATTGCAATACTTGACGATAGCCTGTATGGTAAAGTAAAAAATAAGTTATTTATTTATTTTGGCTAAAAATTCTCAACTTCCAAGTTTATTTACTGTTTTTAAGAGACCCTGGCAACATGCAACAAAGTATATATTGAAGTAATTGGACAACAAAGAAAGTTCGGAAAAAAGTTATGAGAATGTTTCTCATATAGATTTAGTGTAACGGGACAAGCATTTTAGAAAAAAATAAAATAATTTAATTTATTTTGAAATTTGAAAATATTACATTTTTCGTTCGGTGGTATTCGGAGCCGATCGGAATCATTCGGGTTCACACATGCATTGCAAATTGCAACTCCTTCAAAGAATCTTTGTATTCTATTGACAGTTGATTCTATTTACATATTATAATTTCTATTTGTTAATAGTTATTAATTAATTATTCTGTTTAGTGTATTAGTGGTGTGTGAACTCATTAGCCCTATTAAGTGTTTATTTATATCCAAAATAATATATGATTTAGGATCAGGCAATATTGTTTCAATTTAATAGTTTTTTCCTAGTTTTTGGCAATTATATTTCATTACAGTCAAATTACTAATTTTTTGTCTATTTTTACTTGATAAATATCCGGTTTTTATTATATTATATAACTTAATATTTTTTAAATAATGATATTTTCAATTGTTTATTCTTAATTTTCCTGACCAAGGCAATACCATATAATTGCTTAAAGCTAAGACAAATAAATAATTATTTGATTCAGAATTACCTGATAATGAATCATATATAGAAATTGGTTGGCATTAATCTTTATGAAAAATCATCAATGCAAATATGAAGGTTAGCTCAACAACATATGGAACACCGGCATTTTATGCTCGAGCCCATCACAAAGGTAAGTTTTATTTTTCAATTTCAATTCTTATAAGATTATGCATTAACCTCATTCATTTTATTTTATTATATGTGATGGTGCAAGGAAAAAGGGCCCTTATCTTCACTTTGGTCAAATCGAGCCAATCTCATCTCCTATTTCTAGAGAATCAACTGAACAAAATGGTTTTTGTCTCGCCCAATAATTCCCAAAATTGACTGAGTTATGAATTTTTGAATATTTTTAGGAATATACTACGTTTTCTTTTTTCATCCCGTCCGAAGTAATCCTTCCAGGCTCTTCCAAAATAGGCCTCAATTTCAGCTATTTGAGTGAAATCGCTTACCGGTGAGCCATCTCTTCAGGTTTGGAAACATGTAAAAGTCTGGCTGAGGAACCAGTTCAAATCAGATTTCGTGCTATTTTGCTTGCGTAAATAACGATGAATGAGCATCCGCTTTGTCGTGATGATAGAGGATTTTTTTCTTCTTCAGATACGGCCGTTTTTCTGTGATTTCAATTTTCAAACGACCCAATAATGATGAATAATGCAATTGGATGTTGATGAAAGCAGTCCACGGTGGTTGTAAAAAAAATAAGACTATAGAGGTTTTATTATTTTACATTTATTTGTTAAACCGACGTTTCGGAGATTTATTCTCTCCTTCTTCAGGGTAACAAAAAGTCAATGAGAAGTAGTTCAAATCATAATTACTTCCTTATTTGAACTACTTTCATTGACTTTTTGTTACCTGAGAGGAGAACTGACGTCTCGAAACCTCGGTTTAACATTAAATGTAAAATAATAAAACCTCTATAGTCTTGTTTTGCACAGCCGCACGCATGAACTACTTTCATCAACATCCAATTGCATATTTATACCAGTCCGTCTCCTAAAGAAAAACTCTATCAATGATGAATAATATTCGCCAGTTATGGTTTTACCTTTTTCAAGATGGTCGATGAATATTATTCCACGCGCATCCTAAAATACGGAGGTCATAACCTCTCCGGTCCATTGCTGAGTTTTTGGACGCTTCGAAGCACTTTCACCCGGAGAAACCCATTGTTTTGACTCTGGTGTGTAGAAATGGATCCATGTTTCATCCATGGTTATGAATCGACGCATAAACTCCTTTTAATTTCGCTTAAACATTGCCAAATTCTGCTGAGAAGTCGTAACACGAATTCGTTTTTGCACCATTGTGAGCAAATGCGGCACCCATCGCGCGCAGAGCTTCTTCATACTCAAAATGTCATGTATGATATTGAACACACTGTCATACGACATCTTTGTGGTCTCATCAGCTAGCTCCCTCAATTTCACTTTGGGGTCGGTCTCAGCATAATATCATGGATTTTTTGGGCGTTTTCTGGTGTCAGACTTCTTTTCGGCGTCCAGATCGTTCAGCATCTCTTGTGACTTGTTGCGACGCAACGGAATTCAGAAAACCACTTTTGAATCATCTTCATCGACGGTGCAGAGTCGGATAATACTTATCTAGCTTGGCTTTGGTCTCGGTTATCGTTTTTCTTGCGTAAATAATAGTGTTTAATCAGAACACGAAACTCGAATTTTTTCATTTTTAAAAAAACACGGAGGTTGGTTGCTTCTCACTGCTGTAACTTGTAAATGCAGAAAACGATGAATGGCTGAAATTTTTACGGATCTCTAATAGAGTGAAGTTGGTTATGAATGGTTCACATTTGTGCATACTAGCCGCATTTCTTAGGATTATTCCACACTTTTTGATCTGCCTGGTATTATATTGATTGAGTGGATGTTGATGATGAGGCAGTCCATAGAAGAGAAGACGCTAATTTATACTAACTTTTTATTCATAAACGGACGTTAATGACTACACTATAATTCTGCTGAGAATGAAATACAATATATTATTGTTACTGCCACTGAAAGAGGAGACATAGGGGAATGTCGCATTGGATTCCTTCACTGACTTTTCAAAACCCTGAAGAGGGAAGAAATAGCCTCCGAAACGTCGGTTCATGATATATATGATTTATAGGCACTAAAAATAACTAAAATATGGAAACTTAAAAAAGTCATTTCAAGTAAAAATAGGCACTTAATTTCAAATAAACCATTTCGGATGGTATTAAATTTTTCCTCTTTTGCACTACTATATCACTCCTAAATTCCTGGCTATTCTTTCCATTATTGTCCAATCCAGAGATTTCGCTTCAGTATTTTGTCCATTTTTTGATTGAGATTGAATGCAATGGGACAGGATGCTTTTTGATATGTTTTCTTGGAGATCTCTTGAATATTTTTTATGGACTCTATCAAAGAGATTTCTTGCTTCTGGTACAGTATATGCAGCCTTGCTCATTGGGTGTTAAAATGAGGACTGTATATATTATACTAAATCAACTGATTGTGTGTGTGTGTGTGCGTGTGTGTGTGTGTGCGTGTGTGCGCGTGTGTGTGTGTGTGTGTGTGCGTGCGCGTGTGTGTGTGTGTGTGTGTGTGTGTGTGTGTGTGTGTGTGTGTGTGTGTGTGTGTGTGTGTGTGTGTGTGTGTGTGTGTGTGTGTGTGTGTGTGTGTGTGTGTGCGCGTGTGTGTTTTTTTTTTTTTCAAGAGTAAAAAGAAGACGAACAAGCATTACCTAGCCTCCCTTATGAGATAAAGCATCGTCTTCTGTTGATTGTTTCCCCAAACCACAAATTAATAAATAAACCATGGATTTTGACCATCAATATTTAAAAAAATAAATTTCAAATCTCAACTTTTGAGTTTTCAAATGCAAATTATGAAACATAATAATATATAGTACTACGTTATAAATGAATACAAATTTACTCTGATTTCCATCAGAACACCTCTTTATTGTCTCCTTCAATATATAAAAGTGCTCTGCTACTCTCGGCAAAAACTTTCAATTTTAACATAGAGCACACTTGGATCCAGGTTTCCCACCTTAATAATTTTTCGGAATATTTTCTTAATAATTCAAAAAAACTTTTAAATTTAGCAAATGTATCTTAAAAAGTCGAAATTACCAATTTTAGGTAAATATGCACTAAAAAAAGGCATTTATAAATAAAATAGGCACTAACAGCCATAGAATAGGGCAAAATATGCATTATAGGTACTAACAAATGCCTCTGATTTTATTCAGAGTTTCATGGTGACATAGATATCATATTGGCCTAAATTTTAAGCCATAAATAAAAAAAGGCAAATATGGCGAAATCTGAGAATAAAAATATAGTATAAATTATCTTCTTCTTTTTTTTGGACTGCCTCATTAATATCCACTAAATTTTACTTATCAATCCCTCTCCAAAAACTACTTCAATCTTATTATATTGATTATTTACATTATATTTCACATTTCTGCCCTTCCTGAAAAAACTGGTCGGCGAAGATAAGGGCCTTTCCTTGCACCATCACAATATGTCTATGTATAGTTTTAAAATTAGAAATATAATATGATTCAAAACTTTTTTATAATACAACCTCACTGGAGGTATCTCTCAATAGAGGGTTTTCACTCAAACCTGTATTAATTTTAAAAGATTAAAAACCATGCTATTAGATATGTTTAATTTAGTTGTCAGAAGTTTTGAGCGAGATTTTTAGTTATATATTTATAATATGTATATAAATTATATCCTCCCTTAATCAATGAAATAATTGGCAATTGCTGCTGGTTATTTTATAAGCCAATTGGATTTTACCTATTTTTACTTTATCCAAAGCGAAGCATGGGTAAAGTATTGTTTTCATTGTAAATGGATAATTTCGGAAACGTTTGTATTTTTGGAATTTTTTCCTTTTTTGTGTCCCAAACTCTACTATCAGGCGAAATTTCATGATGCTGGAATGATTGGTAGTACCCTATAGGTTTTGATGACCTGTCAGTCAGTCAGTCAATGAGTGCTAAAATTAGCTATTTTCTCAGGTCCATATCACAGAATCTATTTAATCTATATTATTGAAATTTGGTACTCTTCTCAAGATGGATTATATAATTACATGTGTATAATTTCAGCTCTGTATCTCAAATGGGTTCCGAGCTGCAGGGGGGTCGAAATTGGCTCGAAATGGTTCGTGTAAATAGCGTACATCGTGTACGGCCAAGCTAATGCTCGAACTTGGCCTCCGCACGCTTTGATAAAAATTGAAAGTAATGGAAGGCAGCCCAGGAGTAGTGAGGAAAGAAAAAATTAACACATATCAAATAAGGTGTAATTTATTGAATTCCTTCCTCCTTTCCTTTCAAACCGACGTTTCGGAGGATTCTTCCCTCCTTCTTCAGGGTTTCAAGGGGTCAATGAAGGAAACAAATAAAATGCTTCCTTCCTCTCTCCACAGCAGTATTTAAAACTTTCTTCCTCTTTAGCAGAAGCATAGAAAAACAATTTTTTTCTTCCATTTTCTTAATTATTAATTAATAACAATAATAATAATACTAGTCTTAAATAAAACTAATAAAGCAAATTGTTTTTTAAATAGATAAGCACAGATTAACGTATTTACACTAAAAATACTCATTTTGAAAAATCTCATGTGAGACTAGTAGGGAGGGGAGAGTCGAGCCAAATCTCACGACATTTCACCAGGGGGGTCGAAAAATCGCCTCACGTAATTTAGGGACCCCCCATAATGGCATCTCTTATTTTTAAAGAATCAACTGAATAAAATGCTTTTGGTCTCATCCAATAATTCCAAAAATTGACTGAGTTATGAATTTTTGAAAATTTATATATAAGTATTACATGTTTATTTAAGTATATTATATTTCTCATTTTTGCCCTTCCTGAAAAAAACTGAGCGAAGAGGCCTTTTTCCACTTGCACCCGAGGAGTGAACCGCGACCTAATTTGCTGTACATCTACTTCCACTTGTACTTCCAAATATTCCCAAGCACTTCCATATATTTCCAAGTACTTCCAAAATACTTCCAAAAAGAGGTGTAGACCTACTTCCAATCGCGGACCACCCCTCGCTTGCACCATTACATATACTACATAAATAATGAAAATGTCAATACATCAACATTGACATTTTTCTAGTTATGATAATAAGTCACTTATGATAGATTAAATAGAATTAAATCAGTTACCTTTCCGATCATTTTAAAAAATAAATGTCTGTAATTTAGAAATTGAATTTATTGACATTAATAAATTTTTTCATATTAAGAATTTAAAATGGAATATGTTAGTATAAATTATTATATTTCTTAGATGAATCGACTAATATAAATATATAGGAGACAATAAAAGAGTGTGTCTACTGCTGGAATTATAAATTTTATTTATTTATAACGAGACTATACTTTCGAGGGCTTTGCCTTCTTCATCAGTCTATTACAATTGATTCACATTCATAAATTAATTCCTGTGAATAAAAAAAATGTTCTAATTTGGTCTATTTTTCAAGAAGTTGTTATATGGTCAAAAACCAAAAAAACCGTTCTCTTGAAGCGTTTGTCTAAAAACTGAAAATTCACTTAGATGCCTTTTTCATAAAGTACAAAATCATGTCAAAAAATCAAAAATTTTCAAACTGACTATCCGATTTGGTGTGGAAAGTCCCCCATATATATTTAATATCACTTAAATATAATATTTTTTAATCTAATTTCACCAAAGATGGTACAACCCGAGGGGCGAACCGCAACCTAATATCGTGTGCACCTACTTCCACTTTCATTCCAAAGTAGAAGACAATAGATGTGTACACCTAAATCCCATCGCGGTTTCACCCTCGGTACAACCTCAAAAGAATCTTCCAGATGTATTATTATTCCTATCTTTCTTGTGTATTATAGTTATATAAACAAATATATACAGGGTGTCCCAAAAGTCAAGGATCAAACGTGAACACGAGATAGGTGAGTTCAGGATTGTCCAAAATAAAAAAAAAATTTTTTTAATAAAACTCTCTTAGTTTTCGAGTTATGGGCATTTTTTTGAAAACAGTGAAAATCGCTACCGTGCTCTAAATATTTGAATGCTGTGAGCTACGAATTTTCATATTCTTTATAAATTTAAATTTTTGTTACGGAATCCTGAATAATACTGCTTATCGATCACAAAAACAGAAAAAATAACTCAAGAGTATTATACTTTTTGTGAAAAAAAATATTTTTGTCAGATTCATGAGTCAAAAAATTTTAATCAGCTAACTTTGACTCTTGATATCTTAAAAAAACTTTGTCAAACAATAATGGCAAATTATCTAAAAAAATTGACGCATTTAATCAAGATTTCAAAATGGTATAAAACATTCCACTTTTTTAAAAAACAAAAAATAATATTTACATTTTTATGCGAAAGAAACTAATTTCAAAACACAATTCGTAATTGGCTAAAGGGTAGAATTTAACATGTATATACTAATCATCATCATCATTGAGTATACAGTCCTAAGACTGGTTTGATGCAACAATCCGTCTCCACTCGACTCTGTCCCCCGCCAGCTGTTTGACCTCTCTAAATGTCTGGCATCCCATATCCCCAATTATTTGGTCGAAATATTCTAATCTGGGTCTTCCCCTTCTCTTTCCCACCTCCCCCTCCAAGATATCCCCATGTCTTAGTGTGTGCCCCATCATCTGACCTCTTCTCTTCTTCACTCTTCCACAAGGTATACTAATATATTATATAAACCATCTACCATCCCCAACCATCCTCCCAACGCGAAACACGACTTATATAGCTGAGTCTCCCCTCCAAGTGGCCAGCCGCCGAAAGTCAACGGAGCCGTCCGAGTCCAGACGAAGAGGCGGCTCGAGCGTGGGGGGGGGGGTCCCTCACCGCCCGAGCTTCTCCTACGGGACACGGGCGACTCGACTGACAGGTGGCCGGCGGAGTTAAGAGGTGGGGAAGGGGCTTTCAAAAGATCTCATTAGGAATTTGGAAATGAAAGGGGGGGTTACTTTTAATAAATGTTATTTATTCAATTTTTTTATACATACTAATATACATAATATATAATTCAATATTGAAATTACTTAATACATATCATATTCAAAAGTTAATTAATTTTCTTGAAGATGACTGAGATTGGAGCTGGAGATTGAATCAGCCAGGGATCTGTAAAAAGAAATACATAAAATTATTAGAATAGATAATTAAAATTAAGTAAATAAATTAATATTTTAATATAATTCTAATTCGTCATATAAAATATTCTTCTATTTCTATTTTATAAAAATATATTAATTCCAATCTTTTTTTTTTTCAGATGGACAACTCAATTCGACCATTCCACAAATTAACAAAAAGAAAACAGAGAAAATTATACTTGAAATATTTTATTTAAATGTTTTCAAATAAATTATTTTCTATGTATTGAATAATTACTTAATTTTAATTAAAAAACAAACTGAAACGTTATTTGAATATTTGTTTTATTTATTAAAAATAGTTACTTTTTTTACTACTTTTAGATTAAAAGTACTTATTATATTATTTTAAGTTATTTTTCCTAATAAACCAGGATTTTTCTATAATTAACTAAGAGATGAGCCTAATAATCATTTGTGCGTTATTGTACAAAATGCAATTTTTTTAATTAACCGAATTTTATATTTTTTAAATTAGTTTGTTATTTTATTTTATTATAGTGGGATAAAAATAAATTGTTTTATATAATATATATTTACGAGCTGCTCCTGGCGTGCCTTCGGCACGCCCTCTACAGCTCGGCCCTCCGGGCAGGTGGCCCTGACGGGCGGAGTCTTGGCATATGATTATTAGGTCTGTAATTTATATTTGTAATATTTTGCCCCCTCTTTCGCCCCCTCGCACTCATTTTGGCTATTGATTTTTACAGGATACATTTTATATAGTCTTAAAAACTAACATTACAAAATTTGATCTATATTGGAGAGAGTGTTAATTTTTTGGCCCCACCCACATTTTGGGAGGTTGAAATTATTTTTTAGATATTTGGAAATAAATAACTCTCAGTTTTCTAAAGAGTAAATGTACAAAAAAGCTAAAAATTTATATATTTTGCCCCCCCCCCCCCCCCCCATACAGTCAATTTTGATAGTTGATTTTTACAGCAATAGTTTCTTAAAGTAATAAAGAATAACACTACAAAATTTGATCAAGATAGGAGAGAGTTTTAATTTTTGCCCCCACTCACATTTTGAATAGTTGGGAGTCGAATTTCAAAAAAATCCTGAAATTACTTTTTAGATATTTGTATTTAGAATTTTATTAAGTAAAAATCAAGTAGATATCTTATCGTTCTTAATTGAAAATGCATAATTAGTATAAACACATTGCGAAGATATTTTGCCCCTTTTGGCCCCTTTAGGAGTCGAATTTCAAAAAATCCTGAAATTACTTTTTAGATATTTTAGCAAGTAGATATTTTATCGTCCTTAAGAGATATCGCATAATAAGTGAAAACACACTTTGCCCCCTTTGGGGTCGAATTTCGAAAAATCCTTTCTTAGTGAGCCCCTATGTCATAGATGTAATATCCTCTCCAAATTTCATGTTTCTATGTCCAGTGGTTATGGCTGTTTTGATGGTGAATGAGTGAGTGTATCGGGCAAAGAATTTTATATATACTCGTATAGATTCAAATCTAGCTTGGGCAATATGAGCGTATGATTTATTTTGATTAGGGGGATTTGTTGGGGAGGAATGTTGAGGCTCTTCTTGGTTTTCTTCAGGGGATGAGTTTGTTTGTATATTTCTGGGCGGATTTTGAGTCGCCTCTAGACTCTTGTTTCTTAGAGGAGGAAAATTTTTGTTTTTCATATCTTTATAGTTATCGCAACCCTTGTAGCTAGCTAGATTTGAACCAGCCACAAACGTCCTAGTTCCTCAAGACATTTCTCTTTCAAACTTCATATCAGAATTTAAGAATATGTTTAATCAACTAATACAACAAAACAGCATGATTTTAAACATGTTATCCACTGCCGTAAATAATCTCATAAAATGACTGAGTTTATAAGAATAGCATTATGGAATGCCAATGGCCTCCAAGCAAAAAAAAAAGGACGAGGTAATTTTGTTCCTCAAAATAAACAAGATAGATATTCTATTAATATCCGAAACACATTTCACTATCAAAAATTATCTGAAAATCCCTGAATATAACATCTATAATACAAACCACCCAGATGATACAGCCATAATAATTAAAAGTACTCTCCAACACTGTGAAATGCCCTAACATAAGTTTGATTTTCTAGAGGCTACTTCCGATCAAGTCTATAAAGTAGCAAAACCAATAAACATAGCTGCTATTTATTGTCCATCCAAACACCGCATTTCTAAGGATTTATTGAAACCAATTTTCGATTCCTTTGGTAATACTTTTATTGCTGGAGGTGACTTTAATGTCAAACATACAAACTGGGGCTCAAGAATGACAACGCCCAAAGGTAGAGAGTTATATAAACTGATAAACGAAGCAAACCTAACCCATTTGTCGAGCGGAAGTCCAACTTACTGGCCCACAGACTTAAAGAGAATCCCCGATCTTTTGGATTTCTACATAACTAAAGGCATCTCCTCAAATTACGTCGAGGTCGAATCAAGCCTCGATCTCTCTTCCGACCACTCACCCGTTATTGCCACTATAAGTACCTCTATAATCTTGAAATCTCCAAAGCCTAGGCTTACTAACAATAACACAAACTGGAAAAATTTTCGAGAACAAATCGAGCAAAACCTAGATTTGAATAAACGAATGAAAAACCCTGATGAACTCGAAGAAGCTACCAGCTACTTTATCAAAACTATTAAAGCAGCAGCTAAGAACTCAACCCCCAACATAGATAAAAAAGTTGGCGAGTCCCTAAATGTTCCATTTGAATTAATTAGCCATAAACGTAGAGCAAGAGCCATATGGCAAATGTCCCATAACCCTTATGATAAAAATATGTACAACAATATTAACAACAAATTGAGATCAGAAATGAAAAAAGCAAAAAACGATTCTTTTAAGAACTAAGTATGTCGAGAATCTTTCAATTATTGACCATTCGATCTGGAGAGCAACTAAGGGCTTTAAAAGACCTCAAACACCTATTCCACCTAAACGGTCAAGCGACTCGGTTAGCTGGGCGAGAACTTATCGACAGAAGGCTGACTTGTTCGCGGACCATCTCTCTCACGCTTTTCAACCCTTTTCTAATGAGGCAGATGATGAGGTTGAAAATTTCTTAAAATCCCCTTTCCAACTTTCTCTACCTAGACTTCAAAATCACTGAATTAATTAAAGAAATTAAGCACTTAAAGTCAAAGAAATCTCCAGGACATGATCAAATAAACGCTGTAGCCCTGAAAAATCTTCACAAAACAAGACTGATATTTTTAGCTACTTTGTTCAATTCAATTCTAAGACTGACTTACTGGCCAGAGCAACTTAAATTTGCCCATATCATTTTGATCCTAAAACCAGGCAAGCCACCTACCGAAGTGACTTCATATCGCCCTATCAGCCTTCTCCCGATTATATCAAAAGTTCTAGAAAAACTTCTACTTAACAGGATAAAGGAAAACAATTTAATGGAATGGATTTCCAAACATCAATTTGGCTTCAGGCAACAACACTCTACTACCCAGCAATGTCACCGATTGGTAGAGACAATAAGAAAATCCTTTGAAGAAAAAAAGTATTGCGCCGAAGTTTTTCTGGATATAAGTGAAGCTTTCGACAAGGTGTGGCACAAAGGTCTGCTTTTCAAAATTAAAAATAATCTTCCTCACCAGTACTTCCAACTACTGAAATCTTACTTGGAAAATAGATTTTTCCAAATTAAACACAATGAGGAACTTTCCGAAATTCATTTCATTGAGTCTGGTGTCCCACAATGAAGTATTCTTGGACCCTTATTATACCTACTTTATACTTCAGATTTTCCAACTACCCCTGTTAGCCAAGTAGCAACCTTTGCAGACGACACAGCAATTTGGGCATCCAGTGAAGATCCCTCACTGGCCTGTAATCATCTTCAAGAACATCTAAACTTGGTAGAGAAATGGCTAGGAAAGTGGAGAATGAAAGTCAATGACAGCAAATCCAGTCACATAACATTCACGCTGAAACACCAACCAAGTCCTCCGATTTTCATAAACAATAGAGCTATACCTCAGAGTTTCTGCGTGAAATACCTAGGAATACACCTAGATTCAAAACTTACGTGGAAGGACCACATTGTTAAAAAAAGGAAAGAAATGGACTTAAAAACAAGAAAAATGTACTGGCTCATAGGCAGAAAGTGCTTAACATCATTGGAAAATAAGATCTTGATTTACAAAGCTATTATCATACCAATCTGGACCTACGGAATAGAGATATGGGGTTGTTCCTCTGAATCCAATTTAAATATAATCCAGAGATTTCAGTCCAAATTTTTAAGAATAATAACAAACGCCCCCTGGTACGTCTCTAACAGGACACAGGAATTATTTAACGGGTTATAGTGGTGTTTCACAAAGAGGAAATAAAATTAAAAAATTAAAAATCTTTTAAATTATTTTGGAGATTTTTTTTTATTTATCTCTATACATATTTCGGGCTATGAACCCTTCATCAGGAGGTTTAACAGAAAACTGAATATAAAATTTTTACATAGTATCGATGTTATTGTAGTACAGGGCGAGTGGAGGGGGGTGAGCCAATGGGCGTTGAAAGAATTGAGTGGTTAGATTTAAAGGTATGTGGAAGGGAGAGAATGGGTATTGAACAAATTGTCTGGTCAGAGTCAGGTACATTTCAAATAGGATGTCTTTGTTCGAAATTTATTTGTATAGAATTCTGGGAATACCTATTAAAGGAATTTGTTTAAGGGTTTTACACTATATAAATTTAGACAAAAGAAGAGGATATACAAAGTTAATTCGAAGATGAGAACAGAGGAACAAATGTTTAGTAAAGAATGAATGAATTTCGGTTAAATTTGGTTTATTAATAGATCAATTATTGTTGATTTAGTGGTTTCTAATTGGTTATTGAGAATGGGTAATAATAAAAAAAAATCTCCAAAATAATTTAAAAGATTTTTTTAATTTTATTTCCTCTTTGTGAAACACCACTATAACCCGTTAAATAATTCCTGTGTTTAACATGTTTCACTATAAACCAACACCGCTTTCCCTAAACTTTATATCTAACAGGACACTTCGTAACGACTTAAACATTCCCTACATAAAGGATGTCATTCACAAAAGATCTCTGGGTTACCTACAAAAACTGGAGTCCCACCCAAATGATTCGCTGCACTCTCTCAACCAGATACTCGAAAATAGAAGATTGAAAAAAAAAGTGGCCTCAAGACCTCCAAGGCTCCTTATAGACTCTGTATAGATGGTATACAGTTATGCTTCATTGGAGAAATTCTGTAAAATTTACCTGTTCCCTTCTTGTTCATCAAATGTAATAAAATCGGCTCATAGAATTTCTTACTGCTTTGTAATTTGATTTGTAAGTTCTGATTGCTGATGAAAAAATAAATAAATAAAATATATATATATATATTATTATTATTATTATTATTATTAGGGATAAAAATTAATAAATATAAATTCTTTTTATTAAAATCAATAGGTAATAGGTATTAAATACTTTGAGATCATATTTCATATGGATATATTATAAAATTGAATTTTTTTTACTTTATCCAATGCGAAGCATGGGGAAAGTATTGTAATAGGTCTCGCGGCAAGCGCGACTTCAAAGGGTCCTCAGGGAAAAACTACGGAACCCATGGTCTCAATTAAAGTCACAAATTGTAGTATTCAATTAGGTTGAATTTTAGCACGTGACGGTTTTGCCAAAAATTACATGGGGTCTCGTCGAGAGGCCAAAAAGTGCGATTTTTTCATTTAGTGCGTGCGGATGTATGTATGTATATATGTATGTATGTATGTTATCGTTTTTTTGGCCCACGATTTTTTCCACACCGTTGCACCGATTGAAATGAAATTGAAAACCTACCATTAGTTTAACAAAATGAAATGATTAGTTTTTGGTACATATCGGCCCACAAACATTAGTACTTTATTTCGGTACTTTTTTAGAATTTTCTAAATATCTTGAAAATGACTTAATCAATTTTGATGAAATTTAATATCCTAATTAAGTACCTTGGGGACCACAAAAAAGGTTAAATAAAGTTATTAGTAAAATTATATTTTAAAGTACTTTACTCTAAAGTAAGATAGTACTTTTTTAAATTCTTTAAAATTTATTCATTTGATCGTTTTATATAGCTCATTTAACCTAACTTAAGTAAGAGTGGATAGGGTTCTCTCTGTGAAATGCTAAAAATTTGGAAGGAAATTTTATAAGTAACCATAGCAACAGCGTTGTTCTCTTATCTGTTACCTTTGCTGATGACATAGAGTAATCGAGTTAAAATCAAAAATAGCGATTGATTCTCATCTAGTTCTTGAGGAATAACCATTCTCTATTGGATTTTTGACGTTTCGGTTTTAATTGGTAACCAATGCTGAAGACATAGAGGAATCGAGTTAAAATCAAAAATAGTGATTGATTCTCATCTAGTTCTTGAGGAATAACCATTCTATATTGGATTTTTGACGTTTCGGTTTTTATTGGTAACCAATGCTGTAAACATAGAGGAATCGAGTTAAAATAAAAAATAGCGATTGATTCTCATCTAGTTCTTGAGATATAACCATTCTCTATTGGATTTTTGACGTTTCGGTTTTTATTGGTAACCATTGCAGAGGACATGGAGGAATCGAGTTAAAATCAAAATTAGTGATTGATTCTCATCTAGTTCTTGAGGAATAACCATTCTCTATTGGATTTTTGACGTTTCGGTTTTTATTGGTAACCATTGCAGAAGACATGGAGGAATCGAGTTAAAATCAAAAATAGCGATTGATTCTCATCTAGTTCTTGAGGAATAACCATTCTCTATTGGATTTTTGACGTTTCGGTTTTTATTGGTAACCATTGCAGAAGACATGGAGGAATTGACTTAAAATTAAAAATAGAGATTGATTCTTATCTATTACTTGAGGAATAACAATTCTACATTAGATTTTTGACGTTTCGATTATTATTAGTAACCATTGCTGATGACATAGAGGAATCGACTTAAAATCAAAAATAGCGATTGATTCTCATCTAGTACTTGAGGGATAACCATTCTATATTGGATTTTTGACTTTTCAGTTTTTATTGGTAACCATTTCTGAAGACATAGAGGAATCGAGTTAAAATCAAAAATAGCGATTGATTCTCATCTAGTTCTTGAGAAATAACCATTCTCTATTGGATTTTTGACGTTTCGGTTTTAATTGGTAACCAATGCTGAAGACATAGAGGAATCGAGTTAAAATCAAAAATAGCGATTGATTCTCATCTAGTTCTTGAGGAATAACCATTCTCTATTGGATTTTTGACGTTTCGGTTTTTATTGATAACCATTGCAGAGGACATAGAGGAATCGACATAAAATCGGCATGTTTACTCGAAGTCTATATAAGTGTTGCAAGAATATAATTCGTTGTCACAGTTTTAAAAATTTAAAACGGATAAAAATAAAGTAAAAAAATATACGCAATGGGTATGAATTTAGCTTAAATTAATAAATTATTCATTTCCAATTGATTTTACTAATAATTTTTAATATTTCAGGTCAATGTCTATGCAAAAGAAGAAGAGATGATGAGGTAATTAAATAATGTGTCATCGACCATTTAATTTTGTTACTCTTAGGGTTCCATAACTCAAAAGTCTAAATCGGAATACTTTGATGAGAATTCATTGCCTCTGTACCCTTAAACTTAAAAATATTATTGAAATTTAATATGTAGGCAGAGTTTGTTGATCTCTACAGTTCGTCCAATCGTCAAAGTCGAAAAAAAAAATAAGACATTTTGCCAATCAAAAAGTGCTGAAAAACAAAAATTTCGCTCACCCCATCAAGTATAGTTTTATTAAATAGGCCTTTTAAAATTCATTTAAACATGATATTTTGTGATTTTTATTTTCGCCCCAGTCGTCCAAAAATTGAAGCTCCAAAGACAGGCTTCTATCATCGCGACAACGTAAAATCACGGGATGATTTGGCAACCCAAATCCCCTTCTCTCAAATTTTGAAAATTACAAAATTTATTTGAAACGCGGAGGGATATTTTGGACCTGATCATTTGTGCGTTATTGGACAAAATGCAATTTTTTTAATCAACCGAATTTTATATTTTTCAAATTAGTTTGTTATTTTATTTTATAGTGGGATAAAAATAAATTGTTTTATATAATATTATATATATATTATTATTAGGGATAAAAATTAATAAAAAAAATTCTTTATATTAAAATAGTAATAGGTATTAAATACTTTGAGATCATATTTCATCTGGATATATTATAAAATTGAATTTTTTTTAAAGAAAGAACCAATTTTACTTAGGGAAAATGGTTTAGGTTTTCAAGGTGAAAACTATTTTAAAATTAAAAATGGATTAATAGGTTGCTTTCACAAATAAAATAAGCTGACGTGTTCTGATGTGGCCATCCACTTGACTTTACCATACAATCTGGCCCCTCAAATAGCCTAGATTTTTAATTTTTGACCCCCCCCTTAATTTTGGGTAATCAGCTCTTAATCTCTATGGACCAAAACTTAGTGTGAAATTTGGTTTCGTTATTCACACTAGTTTTTGAGCTAGCTCGTCCACACATATTTGGTAACGCACAGACTAACTAACAGACAGACTAACAGACATTTTGACAAAACAATTATTTTCTCAAAAAATATAATTTTTTCGATGTTCACTTATTAAACCTTTTTTAGAGGGAAATGGTGCCATGGTTTTGCTCAATTTTTTAAATCAAAATACTTTCAGCCGTTTTTGAGATATTTCGAAAAAAAGAAGGAAAAAAAAAACTTTTTTTCATGCACGATTACAATACTTGACCATACTCTGTATGCTAAAGTAAAAATATATTGCTTATGAGCAAGAATCAATAGGTATATGTATATTTCGGGTCAAGTCAAGATAATAAGATATAAACATTATTTCGTCTGTTAGTGCTAACCAGTAGGCACAGGAAAGAGTCTGAGCTAAGACCTTTAGAATCTTGCGATTGAATTTCACCCTTATTTCATTGGTAAAATTTTTTTAAAAATAACAAAAAATGTTGCTTCCTCTCAAATTTAGAAAGGAACACTTTAAGTACATATGTATTTAAGGAAATATTAATCAAGAATTTTTATGTTGAAGTGCAAATATGCAATTTATTATGTCCTCTAAATAAAGTTTTGGCAATTTTTTTTTCTACATGAATTTTCATTTTTGACCCACCTTATTTTGGGTGGTTATTTTCCAAATTTTTTAAACAAAAATATCAAAAATTACATCCTCTACAATTTTGAATCTAATGGAATTTGTCGTAGAGTCAACAGTTTAGGAGTTATTTGATTGAATATTTCTAGGGGGACGGACATACAGACAAGCCTGGGGGGACGGAATATATATATAAATAAACAGATACAGGCACAAATGCCCTTTAATAGTATGTGATGATATCCCTAGCCCACTCTTGTATCGAATCCTAGCAACGGCATGTTTACTCGAAGTCTATATAAGAATTGCAAGAATATAATTCGTTGTCACAGTTTTAAAACGATAAAACGATAAACAAAAAAAAAATACGAAATGGGTATGAATTTAGCTTAAATTAATAAATTATTCATTTCTAATTGATTTTACTAATAATTTTTAATATTTCAGGTCAATGCTTATGCAAAAGAAGAGGAGAGGATGAGGTAATTAAATAATGTGTCATTTTGTTACTCTTAGGGTTCCATATCTCAAAAGTCTAAATCGGAATACTTTGATGAGAATTCATTGCCTCTGTACCCTTAAACTTAAAAATATTATTGAAATTTAATATGTAGGCAGAGTTTGTTGATCTCTACAGTTCGTCCAATCGTCAAAGTCGAAAAAAATAGGACATTTTGCCAATCATAAAGTGCTGATAAACAAAAATTCCCGTAGAATTCCCGTAAAATTTGTCGTAGAGTCAACGGTTTAGGAGTTATTTGATTGAATATTTCTAGGGGGACGGACATACAGATAAGCCTGGGGGGACGGAATATATATATATATAAATAAATAGATACAGGCACAAATGTCCTTTAATAGTATGTGATGATATCTCTAGTTCACTCTTGTATCGAATCCTAGCAACGGCATGTTTACTCGAAGTCTATATAAGTGTTAAAAGAATATAATTCGTTGTCACAGTTTTAAAAAATTTAAAACTAAAAGAACAAAAAAAAAAAAAGAATTATATTTTTTTAAAAAAAATATAAAATGGGTATGAATTTAGCTTAAATTAATAAATTATTCATTTCTAATTGATTTTACTAATAATTTTTAATATTTCAGGGCAATGTTTATGTAAAAAAAAAAGAAGAGAGGATGAGAAAACTAAATAATGTGTCATCGACCATTTAATTTTGTTACTCTTAGGGTTCCATAACTCAAAAGTCTAAATCGGAATACTTTGATGAGAATTCATTGCCTCTGTACCCTTAAACTTAAAAATATTATTGAAATTTAATATGTAGGCAGAGTTTGTTGATCTCTACAGTTCGTCCAATCGTCAAAGTCGAAAAAAATAGGACATTTTGCCAATCATAAAGTGCTGATAAACAAAAATTCCCGTAGAATTCCCGTAAAATTTGTCGTAGAGTCAACGGTTTAGGAGTTATTTGATTGAATATTTCTAGGGGGACGGAATATATATATATAAATAAATAGATACAGGCACAAATGTCCTTTAATAGTATGTGATGATATCTCTAGTTCACTCTTGTATCGAATCCTAGCAACGGCATGTTTACTCGAAGTCTATATAAGTGTTAAAAGAATATAATTCGTTGTCACAGTTTTAAAAAATTTAAAACTAAAAGAACGAAAAAAAAAGAATTATATTTTTTAAAAAATATAAAATGGGTATGAATTTAGCTTAAATTAATAAATTATTCATTTCTAATTGATTTTACTAATAATTTTTAATATTTCAGGGCAATGTTTATGTAAAAAAAAAGAAGAGAGGATGAGGAAACTAAATAATGTGTCATCGACCATTTAATTTTGTTACTCTTAGGGTTCCATAACTCAAAAGTCTAAATCGGAATACTTTGATGAGAATTCATTGCCTCTGTACACTTAAACTTAAAAATATTATTGAAATTTAATATGTAGGCAGAGTTTGTTGATCTCTACAGTTCGTCCAATCGTCAAAGTCGAAAAAAATAGGACATTTTGCCAATCATAAAGTGCTGATAAACAAAAATTCCTGTAAAATTTGTCGTAGAGTCAACGGTTTAGGAGTTATTTGATTGAATATCTTCTAGGGGGACGGACATACAGATAAGCCTGGGGGGACGGAATATATATATATAAATAAATAGATACAGGCACAAATGTCCATTAATAGTATGTGATGATATCTCTAGTTCAGCATCTTGTATCGAATCCTAGCAACGGCATGTTTACTCGAAGTCTATATAAGTGTTAAAAGAATATAATTCGTTGTCACAGTTTTTAAAAAATTTAAAACTAAAAGAACGAAAAAAAGAATTATATTATTTTAAAAAATATAAAATGGGTATGAATTTAGCTTAAATTAATAAATTATTCATTTCTAATTGATTTTACTAATAATTTTAATATCTAATGGCAATGTTTATGTAAAAAAAAGAAGAGAGGATGAGAAAACTAAATAATGTGTCATCGACCATTTAATTTTGTTACTCTTAGGGTTCCATAACTCGGGACGGAATATATATATAAATAAACAGATACAGGCACAAATGTCCTTTAATAGTATGTGATGATATCTCTAGTCCACTCTTGTATCGAATCCTAGCAACGGCATGTTTACTCGAAGTCTATATAAGTGTTGCAAGAATATAATTCGTTGTCACAGTTTTAAAAAACTAAAAACTTAAAGATAGAAAAAAAAAAAGAATTATATTTAAAAAAAAAATATATTAAAATGGGTATGAATTTAGCTTAAATTAATAAATTATTCATTTCTAATTGATTTTACTAATAATTTTTAATATTTCAGGTCAATGCTTATGCAGAAAAAGAAGTATCGAGGTAATTAAATAATGTGTCATCGACCATTTAATTTTGTTACTCTTAGGGTTCCATAACTCAAAAGTCTAAATCGGAATACTTTGATGAGAATTCATTGCCTCTGTACACTTAAACTTAAAAATATTATTGAAATTTAAATGTAGGCAGAGTTTGTTGATCTCTACAGTTCGTCCAATCGTCAAAGTCGAAAAAAATAGGACATTTTTCCAATCATAAAGTGCTGATAAACAAAAATTTTGCGGACCTCATCAAGTATAGTTTTATTAAATAGGCCTTTTAAAATTCATTTAAACATGATATTTTGTGATTTTTATTTTCGCCCCAGTCGTCCAAAAATTGAATCTCCAAAGACAGGTTTCTATCATCGCGACAACGACACATCACGGGATGATTTGGCAACCCAAATCGCCTTCTCTCAAATTTTGAAAATTACAAAATTTATTTGAAACGCGGAGGGTTATTTTGGACGCCGAAATAGAGAACACTTTATCAGGATGTGGAACAAATTTTACAGTTATCCGTTTCATGACCACTAACTCATGAAAAACTAAAGATAATTACCCCATGGGGGGAATAATAGCTATTTGAAGAGGGTAATCAGAATAATTAATATATTTAGTAATTCGGAAAAATTTACTAGTTCATAATGTATTTTTTTTTTTTTTTTTTATTGTCATAAGTTTAGAGACTTTTCATATTTAAATAGTTATAACACGATCAAAGTTCTATAAATTGAAACTGAAAGAACATTTAAAATATAGCACAAAAAGAAATGGCAAACAGTCTTTAATCCTAATTTTAATTTTATTTTCTCATATATGTTATTAACATGTGTTAAAAACATACGCCTTACTTGGTCATAGGACAGAAAAAACTGAAAAGGTTATAGAAATCATTACTTTGGTCCAAAGGGATAGAATTTTCATTTTTTGACTCCATACCTCCACTTCTTTATCAATGGTTACCAATAATTGCCGAAAAATCAAAAATCCAATGTAGAATGGTTATTCTTCATGTTTTTAATTTTTATATAATTTCATCATTAAAAAACAACAACAGAATTTGAGTAAACAAAAACATGGCAACAGAATCAGCCAATCACAGATCTTTAATTAATTTAACATCCATTTTAAACCCTTAGAGGTGGATTTTCGTAAAATCCCTTCTTAGCTGACATCTATGGCGTATAAAGTACCAATATTCTAAATTTCAAGCCCGTAGGTCTAGTAGTTTTGGAGATTTCGTATTGTGTGAGTGAGTGAATGGTATTTTGCTTTTATATATATAGTCCAAGAGCTGGTGACACATTTTGACTACTGATTTGACCCAACTAGAAATAATGCGTCATAGTACCGTCTATGATAGTTGTACAGGGAATGAAAAAAAAAATTGTGCGCCCGTTTTGCCAACAAAGGACAAACGCACGGTTCAACCTGTCCTACATGCGATGGACAGGTGTCGCCATGAGGGAACCACCTTCATGATCATGGTCACCCCTGCGCCATGGACTTATAATAAAGTCGGCTTAGCTGTGTGTTTAGCTGTGTGTGTATTGGGGGTGGAGTATCAACAAGAGTTAGGCCCCCGGTGGATTGATTGTTTGGCTGTAGCAGGTGGACCAGGTACTGCGCATGGTGTGAGTGCGGTAAAAAATACATATGTGTTAAAAAATATTTTTCACCCACAATGAAATTATAAAAATTATAATTTATAGTCAATTATAAACATAATATAGTCACTCCAGACCATTTGAGTGGTGGAACGTGGAACCAGACCACCTCAAAGTGTATTTTTACAACATGAAAAAAATAGCATAAAATATTTTTTTTGCATGTTGTAAAAATACATGTTTATTTGGACGTTCCATTCACTCAAATGGTCTAAATAGCATAAAATATTTTTTTTTCATGTTGTAAAAATACACTTTGGGGGTGGTCTGGTTCCACGTTCCACCACTCAAATGGTCTGGAGTGAATATATTATGTTTTTAATTGACTATAAATTATAATTTTTATAATTTCATTGTAGGTGAAAAATATTTTTTAACACATATGTATTTTTTACCACACTCACACCATGCGCAGTACCTGGTCCACCTGCTACAGCCAGCCAGACTGGCCATTCCTGTACAACTATCATAGACGGTACTATTACGCATTATTTCTAGTTGGGTCAAATCCGTAGTCAAAATGTGTCACCAGCTCTTGGACCAATAAATATATATGGATTAAATCAAATGTTTTTTATTATAATTTTCAAATGGCACAGTCTATTTGTAAAGATCAAATCATAGGGTATACGCCGTATACCCTGCACCACACTCCTGTTAATAGCTATTAATAAAAGAGAAGAAATTTGATTTACAAAGTAGGTATAAATTCACTGAAGAAGGAATAATAGAAAATAAATTAAAATTTCTTATCAAGTTTCACCCAAGACATTTTGGCTGGTATCTTTTTCAAATCGTTATTGAATTATTCATATTAACTAGATAATATCTTTCCCAAATTACAGTTTAAAGTTTTTTTAATCACAAATTTTAAAACTGAAATTTTTATATATCTTTAATTTTTTAAAATTTTAAAAGTCTTTTTAAGAAAATGTCTGTAGTAGGGTAAAAGGTATAGTAGTGGCCACCCTTAAGCGAAATTGATCATTCAATTAGCAATATCAGGCGTTAGAATTGCACTTAATCCAATAACTTAGAATTAACATAATCAAGAAAGAATCTACTTTCAGAATTAGCAAAAATATTTATTAATTTACAAATACATACATGTTGTAGACAAAAATAAAAAATACAAACATCAAAATACAGTTATAGCCACCCATACGACATACGACATACATACGTATTTTTCACAGTAATGGCCAGTATGGCCACCCATGAAAAAACTTTCAAAATTGCTCTCCCGCACCACCTATTCATTGGAATGACTTGTTAGTAGGTAGGTAGTAGACAAAATAATGTCTAAAAATTAACGACCTTATTCATCTCGGGAACGCAGAAGACTTACTAACTTTTATGGGCTCATTAATATGGCCCAGGGCTGATTCCCAGCTGTATTCCATCTCGTTAGCCCGTTCGGGCCATTTCCATAAACGTCCACAACTTTCCATAGAAGAAATTTTAACTTCGTCTGCTGTCAAACTTATTATTTTTCCCGGGAAGTTTTTTTTATAATGATATTGATACAAGAAGTTGCACCAAGAAGGTACAACCTCTGTAGTCCGTGGTGGACCCTTGTAACGTGAAGATAAGTGGAGATTTAGGGATTGGGTAGCAGTCGAAGGTATCTGTGGATGCTGGTCTTGAAAGATTGAAGGTTATAAGTAGCTGGAAAGACGGTCGGGGGAAGAGAGTTCCAGTCTCTAGATGTCATAGGGATAAATGAATTGGCGAATGCGTTTGTTCGATTAGTATCTAGTTTAAGCGCGTAGGGGTGTTGAATTTTAGAAAATCGTGTATTTCGCGCAAATGAAGCCTTTGGTGGGATTATCGATTTTATTTCGTCAGAACAAAAGCCATGGTAATATCTATAAAAAAGGGAAAGGGCGGAGACAGATCTACGATGGGCTAGGGAGTCGAGAGTGTCAGTTAATGTAGGATCGCCTATCAGTCCTGATAGCTCGCCTCTGAATTGCATCTAAGGTATTAAGAGAATACTTGGAGGCCCCTCTCCACAAATGCGAGCAATATTCAAGACAGGGGCGAATTTGAGCCTTGTATAATATAAGGAGTTGAGTGGGGGTGAAAAATCGTTTGGTTCGGAAAAGAAAGCCAAGCTTACATGCTGCAGCTTTTGCTACTGAGATAATATGGTCATTCCAAGAGAGGTCAGAACCTAAGGTGACACCTAACATTGATATTTTATTACGGAATTCCAATGAGCTCGAATCAAAGGAAATGTCTGGAAGGTTCCTATCTGCGCGCCTAGAAATTAGGCAGCATTGTGTTTTGCTAGCATTAAAGTTTACCAAATTGTGGGATCCCCATTTTTTAAGCATGCTTAAATCTGAATTTATTGAGGAGGCTATGTTTGCGCGATTGTCTAGTAAGGATTGAGCGTTGTGGAGGGTGCTATCGTCAGCGTAACAATGTATTGGATTGGAGGGCAGATTTAATAGGTCATTAATATAGATAATAAAGAGCGTGGGAGAGATGACTGAGACCTGAGGAACTCCAGCATTAGTATTAAAGGACGAGGATGTTATTCCGTCAACCTCGACTTTAATAGAGCTGTTTGAGAGAAAGCTCTCAAGCAACATGCAGAGGCTCGGGGGGAGGCCAAATGTAATAATGTAATAATATAATATAATGTAATAATGTTGTAATCGTGTTTAAAAATAACGAATTCGCCAGTAGTTTTTTGTACCGGCTCTAAGCAATTATCATTCTCTTCAGAAGATCCTAACTCTCCGTTGTCACTTGTTCCAGAAGAAACAGTAACGGTAGACTCAGATGATGAGCTGCTTTTCATCTTCGTTTTTTTTTTAATCTTCTTCTGAATTTTTTTCGAACCTTGGAAGCTTTCTATGCCTGCTGTTGTTTCATCTTTTCTTGCAGTAATTCCTCTCTTTTCCTTTTCCTCTCCTGGATGGCTTCCTGCTTCTTCTGCTTTTCTTCACAGGTTTTTCTAATGTGGTCTTTTGCTGCAGAGCCAACCTAAACGAAGGGCTTCCTCTCTGTGCTTCGAACACCTTTCCGTGTAGATTACGGGGGCAATGTCAGGTGTGTCGTTATTTATGTTGTACAGTACGATGCAATTTCCCCGCGTGTGCAGAGCTTAGAAGAGTCGATGCTTAGTACATCATGGCCACTAATGCCAGAAGTGGTAGGAACATGATTGTTTGTTCCTTCACTGTCATCCAGGGAATCAATTATAGGTGGGACGTCCTCTTCCCGTTGTTCACTTGGAGAAAGAGAAAAGGTGGTGGTGGATGCCACAGGGACGGCATCGCCTCGATTGGGGACTTCATACATTATTGTATCAAACTTGTCGAGAAAGGAACTGTTTACCTCGTGGGTGGTGTCAAGTATGTTAGGTTCAGGTGTGGTAAAGGCAGTAGTGGCCACCACAGTTATGGCCACCGGTGGCTATTACTGTGAGGCTTCATCCCAGCGAGCCTAGACTAGAATACCCCACAAAGCTAACTCTAAAGTAGGTTTCTGACAATTCTTGTGAAACTATCAAATAATATAGTTATTGCCACCGCTGGCTATAACTGAAAAAATGAAAATTATTTGTGCAGTGATAGCCACCCCCCAAAACCTCATTAAATTATATCTAATCATAATATTTCAAAGATATTTATCAATTTCGGGCTTTCAGCCAGTGAGAAATAATTCACCATAATAACAAAGCAATATTTAAATAAAAAAATACAAAAAAAATTAAAGATCATTTCTTAAATATTTATCAACAAACTTAGATCAAGTGCGCAGCCTCGGAAATAAACAGATGTCATCTATAGGCAAATTTATAAAATGAAGAGGAAATGCTACCAATGTTCCGATAATAATACCACTGAATTGAAATCACATCTTCCCGACCAAATTCGTTCACGTGAACCTTATATTTTTATCTTTAACGAAAAGGTGGCAATGACTAGTAGAGTGGCAATAACTATATCTTTTACCCTACCTATACGTTAGCAATTGCTCTGCTGGACTATTAAACCAATAATTATAAAATCAGAGAGAAATTATAGAGATTTTGGCTAAAAATATAAAAAAGTGACTAAGTTAAATTTTAAAATTATTTTATAAAAGAATTTGAGGGCAGAAAATTTGTTTCAAAAAATTTCTGGTAAGAAATGACATGAAAATGATTATTTATTTTTTCTTGAAATAAATTAGGTACACTAATAATGAAAATCCTAAAAGATGCCTATTTTATTTAAAATATTAATTAGGTATGTAAAATTAAATAATTTTCATTGAAGGAGACAATAAAAGTGTCTTCTGCTGGAATTATAAATTTTATAGAGACTATAATTTCGTTAGAAATAAATAAAATTTATAATTCCAGCAGAAGACACTCTTTTATTGTCTCCTTCAATTTATAAAAATTCTGCTACTCTAGGCAAAAACTTTCAATTTAATAATTTTCATTAAAAATATAAGCAGGTAAATTCTCTAAAATGCATGAAATAATAAAAATTCATGCCTTGTTGAGGCAATTGTTTCATATTAAAAATAATATTAAACTTTATTTTTTCTTATATAACTATATTGTACCGTATATATTTTAAATTACATTAATAAAAGTATATGAATTTGATTTTTTCAGCATGAAAAATTTGAAATTAAAATTACACAAAAGGAAGATTCAGAAAATTTAAATTTTAGTATAAAAAAAGAGAATATGGCATCAGAAAATGAGGAAACAAATGTTTCTCAAATCATTAAATCTATTACTATCGATATAATACCAAATATTGTAAAAAATGATGTATATGATGATGATTTTTTAAGAAAAATTGATCTATATGATAATTTATCATCAGTACAAAGCAGTGATGAAGACCTAATTAATATATCAGATACTATGGTAAGTGGTTTTTGATTAAATTAATATTGTAATTATTATTTTACATTAGTAGTAGGGGGGGGGGGGTCAAAAAATAAAAATTCTAGCCCTTTGGACCAAACTGAACCAAATTTTATATACATATTCTGTGGGTCCCCAGAAGGCTAGAAATGCAAAATCTAACAACCCAAAATGGGGAGGAGGGGTCGAAAATGAAAATTCTACCCCTTGAAAGCCTAGACCCGTGTACGATACTCAACCTCACCCATAAAATTTAAAAAATATAAAATTCTAGGTAGATTTCACAAATAATATATATATATATATGTGAAACCCACCAAGAATTTAATTTTTTTTTAATTTTTCGTTACTTTATTGGAATTACAGGAATCAAGAATATACGCCCAGCATAATCGAGCAGCAATTGAAGAGAAATTACGAATGGCTTGTAATGCATGCTCTCAGCTGATCGATCATTTGATTCTAGGACCAGGAATGGTGGTCGCCGAATTGGAAGATGAAGAGACAACTTTCTTGATCAATCTTAATTATTGTTAAATCTTTAAAATAAAAAATACATTAGTCAAAAATGTAAATTTTTTTTTTTTTAAACATTTTTACTTTACCAGTATGGTCAAGTATTGTAATCATGCATGAAAAAAGTGTTTCTTTTTTTGATAACTTTTAAGGAGATAGGTGGTGGTTCTAGGTGAAACATTTTTAGATAATAATAAAAAATTGGGTAAAATTGCGAGGTGGGATTCGCATAAAATGAAATAAAACCAAAAGTGAGTTTAGATTTCGATATATTTCCGGTTATTAGGAGTCAGGAAAAAATGATTTTTATAATCTATATAGAAAAAGCATTTACATCATGGAGAACCAAATGTCTGGGTCTAGGAGTCCCAATAGATAATGATATTCTATACACATTGTTGTTTGCCGACGATCAAGTGATTATAACTGGAGAGAAAGAAAATGCAATTTACATTCACAAAGAGAAACAAAGAGGTTGTCCTCTGCTTGATGCAAATAAACATATACACATATATATCAAGATGACATATCTGTATATATATTATTTATTTGTTTGAGACTATAGTTTCGAAGACTTGGTCTTCATCATCAGTCCTTCTTCAATTATAAATGTTTTTCATGGAGTCAATATCATATGGATATTGAAAACTTGGTGTTCTTTCGTCACTGCTGGAGGGCTAAAACATTTATAATTGAAGAAAGACTGATGATGAAGACCAAGTCTTCGAAACTATAGTCTCAAACAAATAAATAATATATATACAGATATATCATCTTGATATATATGTGTATATGTCCATTTGCATCAAGCAGAGGACAACCTCTTTGTTTCTCTTTGTGAATCAACAACTCTGCTACTCTCGGCAAAACAAAAACTTTTCAATGCAATTTACATGTTGAAAAAATTAAAAGAGGAATATGATAAATGGGGCTTATTTATAAATTATGATAAAACTGAATACCTGAAAATGGCTAATGGGGAGAAGGAGGATCTGAACATCGATGGGAGGATAGTCAAGGGATGTAAATCCTTCAAATACCTGGGAGTGATCCTAACATCCAATGCAAAGAGCTTGGAAGATATTAATAATAAAATAGGACAGGGGAAAAGAGTTATAAGACAACTTAATTCAGTACTCTGGAATGAGGAATTAACTCGGAACACAAAAAAAACTATATACCACACAATCGTGGAGAGTATAACAACCTATGGTGCCGAGACGTGGGAGATTAATAAGAGGGAATCTCAAAGACTGCTTGCGGTGGAAATGGATTTCTGGCGGCGGAGCTGCTTAATATCGAGGCTCGACCACGTAAGAAACGACACAATAAGGGGAATGATGGAAATAGAAGAAAGCATCATAAACAAAATTGAAACCAAGCGATTGCGGTGGTACGGTCACCTGATGAGGATGGATGATAGTCGATGGCCGAAGCGAGTGTGGCAATGGGTTCCTGTCGAGAAGAGAAAACGCGGACGACCCCCAAGGACCTGGCATCAGGACGTGCTGAGTGCGATGAATGCCCGGGGACTACACGAGGGAGATTGGAATGATAGAGAGAGGTGGAAAGCGGGATGCGATATGCGGAGTCATCCGTAAAAAAAAAATCGCGGATATATATATAAAAAAAATAAAACCGACTTCAGAAAAATTAAGTGTAACAAATAAAATAATAAAACTCAAAAATAAAATAAAATACACTAAAAGTTATAAAATAATAATCTAATTTAGTTACAACTAAACGACGAAATATTAACATGAAATTACTTTTGAAGTCGGTGCCAAACATACATTTTATGAATCGAACTCGACGGATCTTACTTGATACGTTTGGCGGGTACGCTCGCTTATATAGTTTGTTTAGCACCGACTTCAAAAAGTGATTTTATATAAATATTTCGTCGTTTAGTTGTAACTAAATTAGATTATTATTTTATATCTTTTTTATTTTATTTTTGAGTTTTATTATTTTTTTTATTTTTTTGAAGTCGGTTTTATTTTTTTTTTATAAAATTTTTTTTATTTTTCTCTTTTAGTGATGTTATTAATAGTGACTTAATATGCATGCATCTCGTAAGAGAAAAGGTCGGGCGAATGAATCAGAAAATGATAATAAAACAAATAAAGCAAGGGCGTATTATATTAGTTTCGAAGAAGAGGGGGTAGATTATATAGTTTAAAAATTTTAAGTTACTTTAAACCAATTTTCATTTTTTTATATCTATCTAGTTCCGATTAGTCGGGTTTCAATTAGTCTGAGATTTGGCGGAACCGAATATCCCCACTATGATATTTCTGTATATCCAAATTTCAATATTATACCTATTTATATAATTTTTAACTTTCTTTAAAAAAATGGGGAAGCGCGAGGCCCAAGTTAAAATATTTCCCCCTAGGGCCCCATATTTTACTAATCCAGCACCGCATATAATAATTTAAATAAATGTAGTTGAGTGTTTTGAATTTTGAAGAAAATTTTTAAATAAGTATCTTCAAAATTTGAAGGGCAATAGAATGACTGACTTTCCCCAAATTGAATATAAAATACCTAAGTCTACTTCTACTGACAATGTGAACTCTTATATTAAATTTTATCAATAATTATTGCTTAAGATGGCAATTAATATGTATTAAGTAATTGAGTTATAACTTATGAGAGAAAAATCACCAAAAAAATGGAAATTTTCACATTTTTTTTGCATTTTCTACAATGTTGCTTCACGAAATTTTGGTGGGAGACCTCAGATTTGGATTCAGCGCCCCAAAACACATATATATTCAAAAAATTAGAACTACCCCAAAAACTTACTTTCCTGATAAAAACACAATATGACTGGACTAGTATATAGATGAAACTGTTTGTACCTGAGACAATGAACTCAAGCATTAAAAAATGGATTTTCCATTATACAAATGTAATTAAATGTAAGGCAATTTAACAACATTCGAACACACCAATTTTACATAATCAGGCGAAAAACTATTGGAGAAAAGTTTCAAATACCTCATTTTGAAAGTTTATAAATATTCAATTTTATGTTTTAATTTGAGATTGAAAATCATTGAAAAAGTCAAATAATGATTAAAATTTAAATAAAGGTGAAAAAATAATAAATAGTGAGCTATTATCTTATATTGCAAAAAGTCATTTAGCAAAAATAAGAAAATTGAAATAAGAACAAAGTTGAAAATTATTTTGAAAAATATAATAGAATATCAAAACTTACCATTAGGTATATAATAAGTTTCATTAATTTAATATATTTTAATTTATGATTTCTAATTCATTAACTGTCAAATAGGTGCGAGTTGAAGCAGCCATCTTACTTAATTGCCAACCTAAAAACAAAAATAATAATTAAAATAAAAGTAAATTTAAAATTAAATATATATGATAGTCTGTTATTTCAAGCGCCAATTCCGTTGTCAAAACGTTTCCCCACTCTGCCAACTCCTTCCTCCCCTATCTTAGTTATTTGACCGCTCCCAGGGAGCAGCACTCAACGAATATTGACCCGGGGATTTAAAAAATATAATTATCGGTCTTTAATTAAAAGTGCAGTAGATCAATAATAATGTAATTATTAATATTATAATAATATAATAAATATTATTAATATTATTTACAATATTTTTATTAAATCAAAACACGTAATAGAACCGAATATGTGCAAACGGTTCGGTTAATATATCAAACCACGTAATAGAACCGAATATGTGCAAACGGTTCGGTTAATATATATTAACCGAACCTCCGAATGTTAAGTCCGGACGGGGTGTGTTTTGGACTCCCATTTTTTTTTCTAATCAAACACACATTGAAAACCGAACCGCCAATCGTCGGGCGGGGTGTTTTTGGGGCTCCCATTTTTTCCTAATCAAACATACATTAAAAACCGAACAGCCAATCGTCGGATAAAAATAATAGTGAAAAAAGCACCTTGGACTCTTGTATTTCAGTGAAGAAAAAAATGAGGGCATCTGATTTTCGGTTCAGCCAAAAGTATTGCTGTATAAAAACAGTGTCAATTGAAAAAGTATGTTTAATGAGACTCCTTTTATATGAACTATATATTTTCAAATGAGCGATTTTAATTCCCGCTCTCTTTTATTATAATATATATAAAAATAATGATTTATCGCCAAGTTGACATTCATTAGTTCAGCGCGACAAGGGGTAATGGTGCGCCACTGGTGGGGGAACACTGATGACAGCGAACCTGGCGGTGAGAAAACATAACATCACTCAGACCTTTGTCTGAGCCAAAACTTCTTTATTCTATAAGAAAAATGCAGATATTGTAGGGATTTATGTATTATATTCTCGTTTGTATCCAGAGGCAAATATAAATTTATTCAATCAAAAATTAGAGAATGATAAAGGCGCACTAGTAATAAATAAACTGACACGTTCTGATGTAGCCATCCACTTGACTTTACCATACAACCAGGTTCCTCACTTATATTTAATATTTAATAAAATGATTTATAATCATGTAGGGGGGGAGGAGGTTAGTTTTAGCATTTTTATACTTCTGGGGGCGTGGGGGCCCACTGATTATGTATACAAGATTTGGTTGAATTTGCTCAAACGGCTTAGATTTTTAATTTTTAACACCCCTCCTCCACACCCCTTAATTTTCCGTCGATATGCACCAAAATCTAATCAGCTCTTAATCTCAATGCACCAAAACTACGTGAGAAATTTGGTTTTTATATTCACACTAGTTTTTGAGTTAGCTAGTCCACAAAAATTTAGTAACGCACACGACTAACAACCAGACTAACAGACATTTTGACAAAACAGTTATTATCTCAAAAAATATAATTTTTTCGATGTCCACTTATTAGGACTTTTTTGTAGACCGAAATGCCTAGGTTTCGCTCAATTTTTTTTAATGAAAATAGTTTCAGCCGTTTCTAAGATATTTTGAAAAAACCCACTTTTTTTTCATGCACGATTACAATACTTGACCATACCCTGTATGGTAAAGTAATAATAAACTCAATTATAAATTTTTTGTTTTTGCCTGTATTATAACTTCACATTAAAATCTTAATAAAATCATTAATAAAAATATGTTTTCTGCATTTTCGAAGTGCAAGTTTTATAAGCCAAAGAAACCAAAATCCAGGGGGCCAGCTTTATGACTCACCCCTCCACACTAGTTTCATGAAAAGTACCCACCTCTCATTTTATTCAGATCTAAAGAATTAGAAGAGCTTTATTTTAATTACCTTTTGTAGAAGTTATAAGAGTTGACCGCTTTTATTTTTAGCATATAGTATCATACTACAGACAACCATTTTTATTCCCCCCACCCCCACCTGACCCCAGAAATTTCAATTACGAACTCTGTATCTTAAGCCCCCTGTGAGCACCCTTGCAAAAGCCCCGGGTGTTAGCCCGGGCACAAATTGATCACAGGGCGCGCGTAATTGAGAGTCGATGTAATATAACTAGTATATGTTATGAACTTGAAAATAATAAAAAAAAATGTTAACTTCCTTAAATTCTATTAATAAATTGAAAAAAGAAAAAAAAGAGAAAAAAAAATTGTTTTTTAATTATTTTGTCAGTGACCTCATCATTGAAATCATTATTTTTGATTTTTCAACCTAGAGTTTTAGAGCTAGAAAGCCCAAAATCAACACCCCTGCATTCCACCCCCGAACCCCACCCCGCAACACACTCCCGTACCCAGTTTTTGCATTTCTAGATCTAGAACTAGTGGCCCACAGATTATGTAATACAAAATTTGGTTGAGTTTGCTCCAAGGGCAGAAAAGATACGGAGGCACAAAATAAAAAGTTTTCCATTTTTCAGTTCAAGGGTCAAATTTCAAAAAAATAAAAAAACTTTCCCGAGATTTAGCATTAATAAACCTATGTACCAAATTTGAATGCTAAAACTTAATAACTCGAGGAGATAAAGCACTTTAAAAATTTCAAAAATTGACACCAAAATGACTATATCTTCTTCCTTTTGGGGACAAATAAAGCAAAATACTCAAATATTTTTTTGTATTTCAATGCTTCACCTTTCTCAGCTAAACCCATATCGATATCTTTTCTTGTTTAATAGATCTTGAAAAACTCTGAAAACACATTTTTGGGCCCTTTTCCCCCCTTTAGGGTTCGAATTTCAAAAAATCTTTTCTTAGCAAACCCATAAATAGTGGAAAAGATATACACTCTAAATTTCATCTTTCTAGGTCAGGGGTCGGCAACCTGCGGCACGCGAGTCGCAGGTGGCTCTTTCGTCATCAAGTTCGCAAATATTAATCAGATGACACTCACTTTCATCTGATTGGCCATCCTGCCGGGCGCAAGGTGAATTCTAAGGTTTAACCCTTTGTCAACTTTTACACAGACATTACCAACCGACATACAACTGGCCCTTAGTCACTACTACCACCCGGCCAGCAATCCAGCGGACGGTGAATATCACAAAGAAACTAAATGAGCTAAATGTAAAACTGCAAGGAAAGGGAAACCCAGCCTATGCCTTGCTTGAAGAAGTGGTTTGTTTCGAAAATAAATTACTTCTTTTTGTCGAAGACATGGAGAGCGGAAAATTACTTCATTTCGAAAATCTGAAGCAATATCGCGATGAAACCAATGCAACTGTTGACACGAATTACTTCAGCATGGCTTTAAACATAATGAATGATGGATTTGAGGGACTCATATTTGACGCATGGAATAGTCTTCCAGAATGCTACAGTGAGGTGAAGTTGGCATTTGGAATGATGACGATCTTTGGGTCAACATATTCATGCGAGCAAGCGAGAAGAATCATTGAAATCGGTCTATAAACAAACAAGTTATGACTGAACATACATAACAAAAAAGATCCAATACCAATGAAAAGTTTTTTTTAAAAAGATTCATGAAATTCATTTAGAAATAAAAAGAAAACTTTAACAATTTAACTGTAAACACCAGAGAAAATGAGTACAGCAAGATATGCATGCAACAAATTTGATACGATTTCGATAGTATTTTCTCCTTCGCCTTCGCAAATGCGTTTGAATGTTTTATAATCAAATTTTAATTAGAAGATGGAAAGAAAAGCAAAAAAATATCAATTAATTTAGAATTCCGCGGAGTAGATTCGCGAGCAAATCTACTAAACGGAATTTTTAACAAATTATAAATAAATTTGTTTTTCTAGTATATTTATACAAATATAGAAATTATCAAATTAATTAAATTAATCTTTAAGAAATTCAAAGATATTTTTATAAAGCGAAATTTTAGAGAATACTTTAAAAATATCTTTGAAACAATCGACACGAACTCTTGCAAATCTTGTTGTCCCAGGACGAATAGAAAAAACATTCTCATTCGGTAATCTTCCAACACAATGATTTGTAGGCTCAGAGTGCCATCTTTTGAAATAAATAATGGAGCAGTTCCTACACTGGGAAATACTGAATATTGTTAGAGTTCGTGGCTGTAATGAAACTGTACTAGATGAAGGAGGAGGTATCAGCCAAAGATGGAATCACTGGGTTCAATAAAACACCTTTAATGAGACGTTTCGGCCTGAATTTTATTTGGCCATCTTCAGTCAATTAGGCTACAAATTTTTTTTACAAATGGATGTTAATTGATATATTTTTTTTTTTTATATAAAAAATTATAAGTTGACCAAGTTGGTTATTTAGACTTACAGTTATACACATAATGCGGTACACATATGTGATCGAACCAAGCCTTGTCAAAAATAAAAATTTCTTTTAGCTTCATGCGAATTTATAACGTGCCTGGACCCAAAAGTTTCAGAATGAAAGTAATGAGTTTATATAAATCTTTTCTATATATTACATTATAATTAGATATTTGACCCTTATGTGAGGTCATCATTATTTATTTACAAACAAAAAATCCAAATTAGAATCTAATTACTTTTAAAATCACATGCATTTTTCATTCAATCAAATTATACAAATTCTTATAAAAAAAAATTTCAAAAAGTTTCTATACATTAAGTTCAAGAATACAACTGTTGGCTCATATCACACAGGATAGATGTATAAATATTGGAAAGAAACATACAATCTCTTTTAAAATTGATAGCCTTATCACCTGCTATTTTTATATATAGCATTTCGGCTATAGATCTTTTATAGTAGTTATCAATCTTGACCAATATTTTCGCATTATCGTAATCAAAAGAATGACTATGTTCAGCTGCTTGGGTGGAGAGTGCAGTGTTGGTCTTTTTATTTCGAACACTTAATTTATGCTCATATACCCTAATTTTTAGTGAACGTGAACTTTGCCCTATATAGGTGCTAGAATTTGATGGACAATCTAGACCAGCGGTTCCCAACCTTTTTTTGACCAGGGACCATTTTGATTTCGATATTATTAGCAGGGACCACAAGGTTAAAAAATAAACTCTATCAATCTAAAAATAATCTTTAATCGAAACGTTTAACATAATCATAAAATTCAAAAGTAAGATTAATTAACAGTGTTATAGTTATTGAAAACATATAATTTTTAGTAAATAATTATGTTTGCATCAATGAGATTTTTGCTCAAAGCTACACGCATGTACTTATATTTTTATATTGTATCACAATTTGAAAAAAAAATTCAAACGACTTAAAATAACACAAAAAGTCTCTACACTTAAGAGTTAAAAACACAGAATGATATAAAGAAAGTTTGTTTACGTTTTGATTGTTGACTATTGTTTACAAATGGCGTTAATGTTTATTATGTATTGGAATTTTGTTTAATAAAGCCTATATTCAGAGGTATAATCTTGTTCAATTTATTAAACAAAATTTATATTTTAATATACAGTATGGATCGATTTCTTAAGCCGGAAATTCTCGCCGTTGAACCGGAAGCTAAGGATGCATCTGATGTATGGGATCATTGGTATGGAACCTTTACAAGTTTTATAATAAAAATGAATCCTGATGAATGGGAAAAATTGAAACTCCTGAATAATTTTGTTTCTCCACCGATTTATAAGAAAATTAAGGAGGCCAAGTCGTATAATGAAGCAATTGGTATTCTTAAAACTCTCTATATTCAGCCGGTGAATGAAGTTGTAGCAAGACATGAATTGGCCACAAGACGTCAAAAGGTAGGCGAATCTATTAATCAATATTTAGAAGCTTTAAAGGATATAGCTCGAAAATGTAACTTTAAGGCAGTAACTGCTGAAGTAAATCGTGATGATTGCATCAGAGACTCATTTATCACTGGACTTCAAGCTCATCATGTTCGACAGAGACTTCTCGAAAGTCCTACTCTAAATCTTAATGATGCTTATACTCAGGCACGATCTCTAGAGCTAGCTCAACTTCATTCTAATGAATATCAACCGATTCCAAATGTTAATGCCGTGACAGGTAATACGTTCACACCAGATATTCATGGTTCTAACGAAAACATGTTAGCTGTTACATCATCTGCTAGATGTTTCTTTTGTGGATTCAATTTTCACCCTCGCATCCATTGTCCTGCCAGCAACGCAATCTGTAGAAAATGTGGGAAGAAAGGGCACTATGCAAAAGTATGTAAATCTGGGAAGAACGGTAGTACACCTTCTAGTAAAAAGATAGTAGCTTCACAAATAGCCAGCATCTACGATTGTACTGCTTCTATATCTCCTGCTCTCTCAAAGGCTTCTGTTATTGCTGATCTCAATGGAAATCAAGTTACGGCTCTAATCGATACCGGAAGTACACTCAGTTTCATAAGTTCTCTAGTAGCTAACAAATTTCAATTAAAAGTAAGACCATCATATGGTGAAGTCGCTATGGCTTCTACATCATTTAAAACAAAAATAGTTGGAAAATGCAGAGTAAATTTCAAAATTCTTGGACATCTCTACGAAAATATCGATTTTCCAGTGCTTCCTGACCTTTGTGCGGACGTTATAGTAGGACACGATTTGTTAAAACATCATACGAGTGTACAGATGTCTTTCGGCGGTAAGAAAGCTCCACTCTCAATATGTGGACTAACTGCTGCAAGTGTTGAGCCCGCATCGCTATTTTATAATCTCTCTTCAGAATGCAAGCCTATTTCAATAAAATCCAGGAGACAATCAGAAAGTGATTCAAAATTTATTGAAGTAGAAGTGCAAAAACTACTAAAGGAAGGAATAATAGAGCCTAGTATGTCCCCTTGGAGAGCTCAAGTATTAGTCGTTTCGAGCGAAAATCATAAGAGACGAATGGTAATCGACTATTCTCGAACAGTGAACCGTTTTACACAACTAGACGCATATCCTCTTCCAAGAATAGAGGAAATTATCAATAAAGTAGCTAATTATAAAATTTATAGTACTATCGATTTACGTAGCGCTTACCACCAAGTGCCTATAGCTGAATCTGATAAGCCATTTACAGCTTTCGAAGCATGTGGACAACTCTTCCAGTTTAAAAGAATACCGTTTGGGGTGACCAATGGGGTTGCTGCCTTTCAACGAGTTATTGATAGAATTATAAGATCTGAAGATTTGAAAGATACATTTGCCTACTTAGACGATGTGACAATCTGTGGCAAAGACCAGGAGGAACATAATACGAATTTAGAAAAATTTCTAAAAGCAGCAACCAAATATAATCTCACAATTAATCAAGAGAAGAGTAATTTTTCCCTTCGTAATATTCATCTACTTGGATTTACTGTAAGCTACAAATCTATTAAACCCGATCCAGACAGACTTAAATCTTTAAAAGAACTTAAACCTCCCACAGATAAATGCACTCTACGCAGGACCATAGGTATGTTTTCACATTTTGCCAAATATATTCCTATATTTTCTGAAAAAATTAAACTGCTTAGTAATTGTTCGTTCCCGCTCACAGAAGAAGCTATCAATGCCTTTGAAGAATTAAAAAAAGAAATCGAGAGAGCCGCAGTCGCTTCTATCGACAGTGAGTTGCCTTTCACTGTTGAGACGGATGCATCTGATTATGCTATTGCCGCGACCTTATCTCAGGATGGACGCCCAGTAGCATTTTTTTCAAGACTTCTTTCTAATAGCGAACTAAAGCATCCGGCTGTTGAAAAAGAGGCTTTGGCTATTGTGGAAGCTCTTAAGAAATGGAGACATTATCTTATGGGAAGGAGATTTATAATTGTAACTGATCAAAGGTCCATAACCTACATGTTTAATACCAGTCATTCTGGAAAGATTAAAAATGAGAAGATTATGAGATGGAGGCTTGAACTTTCTTGTTATAACTACGATATAGTTTATAGACCCGGCAAAGAAAATATAGCAGCCGATGCACTTTCTAGAGTCTGTTCTGTTATTCAAGACCGAAATGAGAAATTGAGAATTTTTCATGAATCTCTTTGTCATCCAGGAGAGACAAGAATGTACCACTGGGTCCGTAGTAAAAATATGCCTTATAGCTTAGATGAGATCAGAAAAATGACATCAGCCTGCAGAGTATGTGCAGAGATTAAGCCTAGATTTTTTAAGCGAGAAGGAACGCTTATCAAAGCAATAGCTCCATTCGAAAGACTTAATATGGATTTTAAAGGCCCTTTACCATCTACTTCTAAAAATAAGTATATCTTAACTATTATAGATGAGTTCTCAAGATATCCTTTTGCTTTTCCATGCCCAGATATGAATAGCTCAACAGTTATAAAGAATCTACGTCATCTCTTTTCTATATTTGGCATGCCGGCATTCATTCATACTGATCGCGGACCCTCATTTATGTCTCAAGAAATAAAAACGTTTTTAACATCTCATGGAATTGCTACAAGTAGGACTACTCCATACAATCCACAAGGAAATGGTCAAATTGAACGAAGCAATTATACTATCTGGAAAACTATACAACTAGCTCTAAAAAGTAAAGGACTGGACATATCGCAGTGGGAACAGGCTATTGAAGATGCTCTTCATTCTATAAGGTCTCTACTTTGTACTTCTACTAATGTAACGCCACACGAAAGAATGTTTAAGCACCCCAGGAGGTCATCTAATGGAATGTCTATGCCTTCATGGTTATTGAATCCGGGACCAGTTCTCTTACGAAGATCGGTTCGGCATTCAAAATATGACCCCTTAGTTGATGAAGTAACTTTGTTAGAAGCGAATCCCAACTACGCTAATGTTCGACTTCCTGATGGACGCGAGACAACCGTTTCTTTAAGACATCTTGCTCCTCTACAAACTCAAGACTGTGAAGAAGATACTCGGTCCCTTTTGTCTCAAGATTCAGAATCTAATGAACTCCAAAACGATGTAGAAGATGTCCGACCACCTTTATCTCAAGATCCGAAAACTAGCCAACTCGAAAATGACGTGGAAGAAGCCCGACCATCTTTATCTCAATCTCCCTTTGAATCCGTTGAACATCCTGAAGATTCACATTCCGAACAGAACAATTATCCTTCAACTTCTAATCTTCGCCGCAGCTCCAGACTTCGAAAACTACCTGCCTATCTCAGCGACTACCAACTAAAACCTAGGAGGGAAGAGTGATATAAGAAAGTTTGTTTACGTTTTGATTGTTGACTATTGTTTACAAATGGCATTGTTGACTATTGTTTACAAATGGCGTTAATGTTTATTATGTATTGGAATTTTGTTTAATAAAGCTTCTATATTCAGAGGTTTAATCTTGTTCATGTACATTGCTCCAAATCACGCCAAATTTTGTTGCACACGTTTCAAGCAAAGTTATGAACGAAAACACCCTCAACAAAATTCCTGTCTGTCTGTCTGTTTCAGTGGGTTCCGAAAAGGTTACGACTCACGCAAAAACGGCTGAAGGATTATTATAAAATTTCATTACATCAGATGTTCTTTAACTTATGTTTATAGCTATATAACGTTTTCTGATGACCCCATATGTGGCCGGAGGGGGGCACGAAAAGAAAATTATCAAATAACTCCTAAACTATTAACCCTACGGCCGCAAAAAACAAAGTTGTAGGAGATGTGATTTCTGACAACTTTGTTTAAAAATTTCCCCCAAAAACTCACCTTGCAGCAGAGGGTGAAAAATGCAAATTCTTGCCCTTGGATCAAACTCAACTAAATTTGTACATATCCTCATACTCAATAAATTTTTTTAAATATTTTTATAACTGTGAATCAAAATTGATTTTTTTTTTTTTTTT
>JALMQS010000101.1:10567477-10888748 GCA_024734495.1 Forficula auricularia
TATTATTAGGGATAAAAATTAATAAAAAAATTCTTTTTATTAAAATCAATAGGTAATAGGTATTAAATACTTTGAGATCATATTTCATCTGGATATATTATAAAATTGAATTTTTTTTAAAGAAAGAACCAATTTTACTTAGGGAAAATGGTTTAGGTGTTCAAGGTGAAAACTATTTATTAAAATTAAAAATGGATTAATAGGTGGCTTTCACAAATAAAATAAGCTGACGTGTTCTGATGTGGCCATCCACTTGACTTTACCATACAATCTGGCCCCTCACTTATATTTAATATTTAATAAAATTATTTATATTCATGTAGGGAAGGTGGGGGGGGGTTAGTTTTCGCATGTTTAGACTTCTTCGGTCCCACTGATTATGTTTACAAAATTTGGTTGAGTTTGCTCAAATAGCCTAGATTTTTAATTTTTAACCCCCCCCCTTAATTTTGGGTAATCAGCTCTTAATCTCTATGGACCAAAACTGTGAAATTTGGTTTCGTTATTCACACTAGTTTTTGAGCTAGCTCGTCCACAAATATTTGGTAACGCACAGACTAACTAACAGACAGACTAACAGACATTTTGACAAAACAATTATTTTCTCAAAAAATATAATTTTTTCGATGTTCACTTATTTATTAAACCTTTTTTAGAAGGAAATGGTGCCATGGTTTTGCTCAATTTTTTAAATCAAAATACTTTCAGCCGTTTTTGAGATATTTCGAAAAAAAAACGCTTTTTTCATGCACGATTACAATACTTGACCATACCCTGAATGCTAAAGTAAAAATATATTGCTTATGAGCAAGAATCAATAGGTATATGTATATTTCGGGTCAAGTCAAGATAATAAGATATAAACATTATTTCGTCTCTTAGTGCTAACCAGTACGCACAGGAAAGAGTCTGAGCTAAGACCTTTAAAATCTTGCGATTGAATTTCACCCTTTTTCATTGGTAAAATTTTTTTAAAAAGAACAAAAAATGTTGCTTCCTCTCAAATTTAGAAAGGAACACTCTAAGTACATTTGTATTTAAGGAAATATTAATCAAGAATTTTTATGTTGAAGTGCAAATATGCAATTTTTATGTCCTCTAAATAAAAAGTTTTGGCAAATTTTTTCTACATGAATTTTAATTTTTGACCCACCTCATTTTGGGTGGTTATTTTCCAAATTTTTTAAACAAAAATATCAAAAATTACATCCTCTACAATTTTGAATCTAATGGAATTTGTCGTAGAGTCAACAGTTTAGGAGTTATTTGATTGAATATTTCTAGGGGGACGGACATACAGACAAGCCTGGGGGGAGGGAATATATATATAAATAAACAGATACAGGCACAAATGCCCTTTAATAGTATGTGATGATATCCCTAGTCCACTCTTGTATCGAATCCTAGCAACGGCATGTTTACTCGAAGTCTATATAAGTGTTGCAAGAATATAATTCGTTGTCACAGTTTTAAAAAAATTAAAACGATAAACAAAAAAAAATAAAGAAGATATTTAAAAAAATAGAAAATGGGTATGAATTTAGCTTAAATTAATAAATTATTCATTTCTAATTGATTTTACTAATAATTTTTAATATTTCAGGGCAATGTTTATGCAAAAGAAGAGTGGATGAGGTAATTAAATAATGTGTCATCGACCATTTAATTTTCTTACTCTTAAGGTTCCATAACTCAAAAGTCTAAATCGGAATACTTTGATGAGAATTCATTGCCTTTGTACACTTAAACTTAAAAATATTGAAATTTAAATGTAGGCAGAGTTTGTTGATCTCTACAGTTCGTCCAATCGTCAAAGTCGAAAAAAATAGGACATTTTTCCAATCATAAAGTGCTGATAAACAAAAATTTTGCGCACCTCATCAAGTATAGTTTTATTAAATAGGCCTTTTAAAATTCATTTAAACATGATATTTTGTGATTTTTATTTTCGCCCCAGTCGTCCAAAAATTGAATCTCCAAAGACAGGTTTCTATCATCGCGACAACGACACATCACGGGATGATTTGGCAACCCAAATCGCCTTCTCTCAAATTTTGAAAATTACAAAATTTATTTGAAACGCGGAGGGTTATTTTGGACGCCGAAATAGAGAACACTTTATCAGGATTTGGAACAAATTTTACAGTTATCCGTTTCATGACCACTAACTCATGAAAAACTAAAGATAATTACCCCATGGGGGGAATAATAGCTATTTGAAGAGGGTAATCAGAATAATTAATATATTTAGTAATTCGGAAAAATTTACTAGTTCATAATGTATTTTTTTTTTTTTTTTTTTTTATTGTCATAAGTTTAGAGAATTTTCATATTTAAATAGTTATAACACGATCAAAGTTCTATAAATTGAAACTGAAAGAACATTGAAAATATAGTACAAAAACAAATGGCAAACAGTCTTTAATCCTAATTTTAATTTTATTTTCTCATATTTGTTATTAACATTTGTTAAAAACATACGCCTTACTTGGTCATAGGAGAGACAAAACTGAAAAGGTTATAGAAATCATTACTTTGGTCCAAAGGGCTAGAATTTTCATTTTTTGACTCCATACCTCCATGTCTTTATCAATGGTTACCAATAATTGCCGAAAAATCAAAAATCCAATGTAGAATGGTTATTCTTCATGTTTTTAATTTTTATATAATTTCATCATTAAAAAAAAACAAAAGAATTTGAGTAAACAAAAACATGGCAACAGAATCAGCCAATCACAGATCTTTAATTAATTTAACCTCCATTTTACACCCTTAGAGGTGGATTTTCGTAAAATCCCTTCTTAGCTGACATCTATGCGTATAAAGTACCAATATTCCAAATTTCAAGCCCGTAGTTCTTGGTCTAGTAGTTTTGGAGATTTCGTATTGTGTGAGTGAGTGAATGGTATTTCGCTTTTATAAATATATAGATTTTTTATTATAATTTTCAAATAGCACAGTCTACACGCTATTTGTTCAGATCAAATCATAGGGTATACGCCGTATACCGACGTATATCCTCCACTACAGTCCTGTTAATAGATATTAATAAAATAGAAGAAATTTGATTTGCAAAGTAGTTAAGTTGGATAAATTCACTGAAGAAGGAATAATAGAAAATAAATTAAAATTTCTTATCAAGTTTCACCCAAGACATTTCGGTATTTGGTATCTTTTTCAAATCGTAATTGAATTATTCATATTAACTAGATAATATCTTTCCCAAATTACAGTTTAAAGTTTTTTTATCACATATATGGGAACCATTTTTATTAAAAAATATGAAACTGAAATTTTTAAACATCTTTACTTTTGAAAAATTAAAAAGTCCTTTTAAGAAAATGTCTGTAGTACCCTTAGACCATGAAATATATAGACACGCCCTGGTGTCGATTTGGTGAGGCCAACATCTCCTAGAGAACATGACGTCATCTGTAGGTAGGAACACCCAGAAATAGCATGGCCACTATAGGAATTATTATACATTGAGATAAATTTATCGTAATTTAGATTATTTATTTTGGATTCCAATAATCGCAAATTAATATTAAATTAATATAACCAAAATCTATTATCGGATTTCGAGATACAAAATAATTTGTGTTAAATATGGTCTAACAAACATCCCCCTAATTAAACTTAAAAAAATTAGTGCTCTCAATTCATGAAAAGTTGATTTTTTGGTGGATCCAGGAATTTTTTATGGGGGGGACGCGATATTAAAAAAAAATACAATAATATAACAATATTTTTATTTTAGCAGGAAATTCAATTAATTAATCTTTATTTACAAGATATACGCTTACATTCTAATGAAATATAGTATTACACTTATACCAGGGGGCGGTACCAGACTTTCATGGGGGGGGGGGTGGAATTTGGAATTTTGGACTTCAAAAGTAGTTTTTAGAGGCGATTTTGACCCTCTGTAAAATTAAAAACAAACAAAAAGAGCACATGAAGGGGAAAATTTACAGGTTTACCTACTTATTAAATGTATATTATAATATACTTGGACTATAGTTCGCTAATTGAGTTCTTCGTATTTAATAAATTGGTTGAGGCTACAAATGTAAAATAGAAATTTTTTAAAATTAAAAAAAATTTAGTTACATATTTAGTCCAGGCAAATTAAGATTTTAACAGGGAATAATTTCCGGTAAAGATTTTATTACTAGAATACTTTTATTGGAACTCCAATATTACTACCCTAAGTTTTCTTCCAAATCTGTGTTGTGGAAATTTTTCTACGCGCCTCAAAATGAGAAAATTTCGAATTTTTTTCGGTTTTTCTTGAATTACTCAAAAACGGCTTATCAAATCAAAAGGATATTTATTAGATGAATTAAATTATTCGTAAAATGATAAAAATGTCATCTATTTAGATTGAATAGAACCGGTACTGTCAAAAAACAGCCCCAGGGATCACTTTTGAATATCCCTAAAACTCATACTTTTTTCGATTTTTCCCCATTTTGACCATGAAGTAGCAAGTTTTCGACAAAGACCACTCGATAAATTTTTAAACTAGATGAAATTTGCTACAATTTAAATAAGTTTCATCATTGAATAATGATAACATGAGGTAGAAGTTTTGAAAAAAATGGAATTTTTTGCAAAAAATTGCAGTTTTTCCTTCATATAATGAAAATCAATCATTCTAGAAACTTGATTCCTATCACAATGTCTAGGAAATTTTATTTACTTGAACGTTTACTCTGACCACTTTTTTGATAAAACTCTTAGATTTATAGATATTCTACATTTTACGGACAGGATATGATCCGAATCCTCAAAAGAGTCATGGAAAATACTGAATATCTATAAATCTATTTATCAAAAAAGTGGTCCAAGTAAACGTTTAAGTCAATAAAATTTACTTTGAGATAGAAATCAAGTTTCTAAGATTATTGGTTTTAATTTTATGAAGGAAAAACTGCGATTTTTTGAAACAATGGATCATTTCCTGTCTGAGAAAATGCTGGATATCTATAAATCTAAGAATTTTAACAAAAAAGTGGTCTAAGTAAACGTTCAAGTAAACATAATTAATGCTGAACCACTTTTTGGATCATCTCTATTTACTGGGCTACAGGCAAATTAGACCGAAAAAAGACCGTGCTGGTTAATAAATATGCACAAGGTGGAAATAATTTTAATCGACTTTAGGCATCCCAAATAAGAGTTTGCGACGGTTTCTGGCTGGTGCTAAATTTTTGAGGGCCTAAAAGCCACGAAAATTTTGGACTTTTTTTTACAGATTTTTGCTTAAAACTCGAAAACCACGAGATCTACCGAAAATTTCACTCTTACCAAAATGAAAGAGCATAATTTTTAAGGAATAAATAAAATAGAACAAATAAAGGTGAAATCTGTTCGGCTGCTTAGCCACAATTGATCGTCAAATATAGGCAATTTTGGCGGAAAAGTTAATTATGCTTATTAGGTGGTCACAAGAAACCACACTTCGAATTTTTGCGGTGCTGGCCCCCATAAGTTACCAATTGACTAAAAAATTAGATTGGCAAAGTTTCATCTTAATTGAACGGTAAGCCGTGCCGCAATGGGGTTGAAGTTTTTGAAAAACTGCAAAAAATTGAAATACAAAAAAACATATTTGTTATATATGCTCTATTTGTCCCCGAAAGGGAGATATTTTGGAGTAAATTTTTAAAGTTTTCTATCTCCTCGAGTTTTTAAGTTTTAGCATTCAAATTTACATAAGTTTATTAACGCCAAATCTCGGGAAGCTTTTTTTATTATTTGAAATTTGAGCCCTGAACTGTAAAATTGGAGATTTTTTATTTTGTGGTCTAAAACAAAAGGCTTCGTATCTTTCTTGCCCTTGGACCAAACTCACCAAATTTTGTATACATAATCTGTGGGCCACTAGAAGGCTAGAAATACAAAAACTAACCACCCGAAATGGAGAGGGAAGGGTCAAAAAATGAAAACTCTTGTACTTGGAGCAAACTCAACCAAATTTTGTATACATAAGCTGAGGGCCTCTAGGGAGCTAGAAATGCAAAAAATGGGTGCGGGGGTGGTATGCAGGGGGACCAGGGTGGGGGTGGGGTGCGTAGTGGGTGCGGAGTTGGAATGGGCTTGGACGCGTAGCTCCCTGGGTAGCAAGAGGGCCGCCGAAGCTAGTAAATATATATATACGATATACTTACTACCTTTGCATAATGATAGTAAGTGATCGGAGTATCCTTATGTCTTCAGTTTGTACAGAAATTTTGATTGATAGAGATGAATTTAAAATAGAAACCAAATGCATTTTAGAGAGAGAACCACTTTACACAGCAGTCAGCCATAATTGAGAGTAATGAATCTGAAAAAATAATAATCAATTGTTTTAATAAAATGCAGATGAAACTCCTGATTTTCTGTCAATTAAGATATACTTTTATATGTTGCAGTAAAAACCCGTTTTTAGTAAGAACTAGTTAAACGTGTTTCACTGTATACCATTGTGGCAACTAGAGTTTACTGATGTTGGTTGGGTTTGGTTCAAAAGTCTAAAATTTTCACTTTTGACCTTCCGCCTCATTTGGGTGTTTATTTTCAAAAATTTTTAAACGAAAATGTCAAAAATTACATCCTCTACAACTTTGCTTTTAATTTTTGACATTTTAGTTCCAAAATTTTTGAAAATAAACGCCCGAAATGAGGCGGAAGCTCAAAAATGTAGATTCTAGACAGGGATGTTGCGAATATTGGCATCCGCATCCGCAAATGCGGAGCTTCCGCATAGATTTGGACATCTGCATTCGCATCCGCAATAATCAATGCGGATGTTCATGCGGATGCGAATGAAATACAAGTTGAGACAAGAAAGAAATTGGGCGGGTTTTCGGTTCTCTTAATGCCAATTCCGAAGGGGCTAAAAGAATGAGAATGACTGATTCCACGGAAAAGGATATGGAACAACTAGGACCAGGGACATCAAGTTTCGTCAGAAAGCCATGCTTAAAAAACGACCTTGCTATGATGTTAGATTCGTCAAGTGAAGATGAGAGTCAAGAAATACCAGAAAATGGTAGCACTGAAGCTGTACTCAAAAAGGAATTACTTTCTTACCGCACTAAAAAAAGAGTCAATGTGGATGAAAATCCTCTTAAATGGTGGAGTGTTCATCGAGAGGAATTTAAGATATTATCACCGATAGCACGAAGATTTTTATCCACTCCACCAGGCAGTGTTCCTAGCGAACAATTATTTAGTAGCGCGGGTTTAATTTACGAACCTCTGCGTAACCGCCTTGAATCAGAAAAGGCGGCAATATTACTCTTTATTAAGTATAACGTTCCTATTTTTAACTTCACTTACTAATATGAAAATTAGTAAGTGAAGCTAAAAAAAATAGGAGCATTATATTTAATACTAATTTTCATTAATAAAAATGTTAATAATTACTTTATCATTGTGAGCCTTCAAAAATCCACATCCGAGGATGTTCAAAAATCGGCATCCGCAACATCCCTGTTCTAGACCTTTGAACCAAACTCAACAAACATCAGTTAATTCTAGTTGCCAGAAAGGTATTCAGAGAAACGCGTTTTAAACAGTAAGAACTCGTTCTTACTATAAACGGGTTTTTACTGTAACATATATAAGTATTTCAGTTTTCAGATAGAGTCAAAGACTATTCTAGCTTTGTTAAGTTTGATCAAAAATTGTATATAAAATAATAAAAGGAGCAAAGCCAGAAAAAAAGGTAAAATCTTTGTCTAGGGCTCTATATTTTCCTAATCTACCACTGCATATAATAATTTAAATAAAAGTAGGTGAGCGTTTCAAATTTTCAAGATTTTGAATTTTTTCAAAATTCTAAGGGCAATGGAATGACTTTTCCCAAATTGAATATAAAATACCGAAGTCTACTCTTCTATTATATTAAATTTTATGCTTTAATTTGAGATTGATAATCATTGAAACGGTCGAATAATAATTAAAATTTAAATAAAAAATAATAAAGTGTTATAAGTTAAAATCATATATTGCACAGACAACAAAAATGAGTCAACATAATAAATTGAAATGATAATAAAGTTAAAAAATATATAGAATATCAAAACTTACCAATTTTAATAAGATGAATTAATTTAATAAAGAGCTAATTTCTAATTAATTAGATGTCAAATAGATGCGAGTTGAAGCGGCCATCTTACTTAATTGCCAACCTAAATTAAAACAAATAAATATAATAATTAAAATAGAAGTAAATTTAAAATTAAATATATATATTTATAGTTGAAAATTAAGCGAATAATTAGAATATAAGTCTTTTTCATTCTACAAGAAAAATGCAGACATTTATTTTAGGGATTTATGTACTACCGTCTCTTTTGTAACCAGAGGCAAATATAAATTTATTCAATAAAAAATTGGAGAAAGCTAGTGGCGCACTAATAATAAATAATAAATTTAATTATATTTTTTTGTTTTTGCCTGTATTATGATTTCAGATTAAAATCTTAATAAAATCATTAATAAAAATATGTTTTCTGCATTTTCGAAGTGCAAGTTCCAAAGCCAAAGAACCCAGAACCCGTTATACGTTTTAGGAATAAAAACATTTTGGCACAAGAACAAGTGGCGTAGCATAGAAGTGGAGGGGGGGGGGGGCAACAACCCCGGACTGCGGGCGACTAGGGGCGACAAAATCTCTATCGTTAAATTAAAATTAATATAATAGGGACTAGAGGAGACCCAACTCAGTAAAAAGAGTGAAGCTGAAACATAGTCCACGCAAGGGGAGGTCCAGGTGGACCCGTGGGTCCCGGGCCCGGATCCGGCCGTGGCATTTTTTTAAATTATTCCACTTTAATAAAAGCATATACTTATTCTATAATAAGAGGGCCCCGCTTCAGATTTTGGACCCCGGGATCGAAATTTTTTGCGTGGGCTATGAGCTGAAAACGTCCGCCACCCACTATACTGTTCATAAGCTCTTATCTTTAAGCAACACTTGCACAACATTTTGAATTCGCAAATTTCGTTCTTTCTCGGAAAATGATTAGATGATAAGATAGACCTATAAGGGAAATATCAGGGGGTTTTATTGTCGATTTTACGATTTTTTGCTCAACGGCTAACATTAGCGTAAGTGTATTTTAAGTATGTGTGTCATATATAACAAGTTCCAATGTGGCACAGGGAAGCTAAAAGGTTGAGCTGGATACCCCTGGTTTAGAATAACGTGCACACAGGGAAGTTTGTTTTAGATTTTTTTCTTTTTAATACAATCGCAGTTTTTCCTTCATAAAATGAAAACCACTCATCCTAGAAACTTGATTTTTCTCACATTCTCTAGTAAATTTTGTTGACTTGAACCTTTACTTGGACCACTTATTTGTTAAATTTCTTAGATTTATAGATATCCAGCATTTTCCATGACAGGAAAGTATCCATTGTTTCAAAAAATCGCATTTTTTCCTTCATAAAATGAAAACCACTCATCCTAAAGACTTGAATTTTATCTCATTCTCTAGGAGTTTTATTTACTTGGACCACTTTTTGATAAAACTCTTTAGGTTTATAGATATTCTACATTTTTCGGACACGAATCCTCAAAAGCGTCATGGAAAATGCTAGAAATCTATAAATATAAGAGTTTTATCAAAAAAGTGGTACAAGTAAAAGTTCAAGTCAACAAAATTTACTAGAGAATGTGAGAAAAAACTCCGAAATTTTCTCATTTTGAGGAGCGTAGAAAAATTTCCACAACAGAGATTTGGGGGAAAACTTAGGGTAGTAATATTGGAGTACCAATAAAGGTATTCCAGCAATAAAATCTTTACTGGGTATATATATATATATATATATATATATATATATATATATAGCAATTTTTTAATTTCTCAATGAATAATCTACACCCAAAAAACCCATATTCTTTTGAAATATTCTCATATATTAAACATAAAACTTTTTTTAATTTTTTTTGGAATGAGTTATCTAAGCCACTTGAAAATACTTGTTTTTTCAATAATATGCTTAGATAACTTATTCACAAAAAAATTGAAATTAATAAAAGTCCTTAATTTTCCATTATTACATAAAAATAAATCTTTTTTGTTTTTACATTGGTAGTTGTATAAATAATAGCTTAATTAGGCTAGCTTCATGAACGTTTAATTTGTGACAGTACAAAAAACGAAAATAAGGCTTTAATAAACCATTTAAACAAACAATCATTAAATTATGCTTTCATTTTTAGGTTTATCCACTTATATCTGTCATTTCTTAAATTATATTTGGATAATCAATTTTTCCTAAGATAATGCAAAGTTATTTCTAGAAAATCTAAGGTTAAAAATGTATTTCAAAAAAACAATCATACATTTATAATGATTTTACAATTTGACAGCTGACAAACCTTTTTGTTTAGGCATATTTATTTCGATAATAGGTTATATTTTTTAAAAGTGATGCAGAATAAGGTATTTTTCAATTCTTATTTTAGTTCTCTTTATACCAAAACATTTTAACATAATCATAAGTTTCCTGTATTTGATTCGATCGCGAATCGTATGTAGATGATTTTTGTCAAATATTAAGTGAAAATAAAATCATAATTTATATATTTCTAACTTGAAATAGTGAAGTTAATTTTCTCATTAATATATCAAAGAATAATTAACACATTAACGAGAATTTTTTTTGATCGCGCTTTTTAAACAAGATATATATCGCGAGACTACTGCTGGTTGAGGCTATTGGAGTCTGCTGACTCTTAAGTCTGGACCAAGAGAGAATGAAAAAAATGTGATCCATTTACAAAGAGAAACAAAGAGGTTGTCCTCTGCTTGATGCAAATAAACATACACACATCGAAATGATATACAGATATATCATTTCGATATATATGTGTGTATGTTTATTTGCATCAGGCAGAGGACAGCCTCTTTGTTTCTCTTTGTGAATCAACAACTCTGCTACTCTCGGCAAAGCAAAAACTTTTCAATGTGATCCATTTGGCTATAATCCAGAATCATTTAGCGATTGGCCCGCATGACACATTTTATATCAAACACTGATATGGATCACCAAATGAATTTTAAATCTGAGATGTTATATATTCAATCTCCCAGTCCATAGCGCCCGATCTGTTAACACGTGTGTTAGGTGTTTGCTATTAACTAATCATAAGTTTCCTGTATTTAATTCGATCGCGAATCGAATGCAGGTGATTTTTATCAAATATTAAGTGAAAATAATATCCATTTGACTCAGCAGACTCCAATAGCCTCAACGAGCAGTAGTCTTGCGATATATATCTTGTTTAAAAAGCGCGATCAAAAACAATTCTCGTTAATATATTAATTACTCTTTGATATATTAATGAGAAAATTAACTTCACTATTTCAAGTTAGAAATATATAAATTCGGATATTAATTTCACTTAATATTTGACAAAAATCATCGATTCGCGATCGAATCAAATACAGGAAACTTATGATTACTTAATTCCTCTTCATATTAAAACATTTTTAACATTAAGTATGAAAAATTATTTTCAGAAAACCAAAATGTCTGAGAATCTTGAAGAGCTTATTTCAAAAGAAATTCCAGATAATCAAAAGCAAACTCTTATATATGAGTATTTAGAAAAAAATCAAGTTCAAGATATAAATGATTGTACACATATCGTGCAAGTTGCTCTAAGGTAATAGATTTCTATTTTTGTATTTACCATATATGTTATTCATTAATTTATTTAATTTTTTTTTGTATTTTTGTCACAGTTGTATAATCTCGGGCGATTCTCCTTTATATATTGATTTTGGTTGGTTTACATTAAATCATTTAAAAAAAAATAATTATGAATTGTTGCAAAACGTTCTTGCAACTCAAATCTTTAAAGACACCATATCTAATATTTCTACAATCAAGAATACGGAAACAATACCAAAAATTTTAAATTGGTGTTTAAATATAATTGGTAATTATTATTATCATTTCCGTCCATAATTTGTATTAATTTGAAAGTTTATAATAGAAAAATAAGAACAAGTTTTTATGTGTGACTTATTTATCAGCCAACGTTTCATCGACTTTGCCGACTTCTTCAGGGCTTCTACAGTTATAAGAAAATTATTAATATTAAGTTACAAAAGTACAATTACAATTCCAGAACAAACATGTATTAATAGTTTATCCACCAAATAGTCATGCCACGATTTATTACTCTTAATACCTAGCGATTGCAAAAGCTTCCCTTAGGTGTAACTTAGTCATCAACAACAGTCCAATAGAACAAGTCCCAAGCTTTAACTATCTGGGAGTTCAGATTTCTAGCAGACGAAACCTTAAGGAAGAAATAACTTCGCAAGTCATCAAAGGAGCAAAAATTTCGGGCTGTCTATCCAATCTAGTTTGGAAAAATAAGTTTATGTCTGCTGAAAGTAAAATTAAGATATATAAGACCTGTGTTCGCCCGATAATAACATAGCTGAGTCCAGGGCAGACACAATCGTTACAAAGCAGCTTCTCCGGACAACTGAGATGAGGGTTGTAAGAGCAATCCATTCGAAGACCCTGCATGATAAAATCCGCAGCGAACACCTTAGACAAATAAGCGGTCTTCAGGACAGTCGATTGGGTTCATGTAAGAAGAAGATGCTGAGCTGCCCATGTAGACAGAATGCAAGATGACCGTCTCCCGAAAATATTGGCAAAAAACCGTCCCGAGGGGGTCAGAAGCCGTGGAAGTCCAAAAAAACGATGGAAAGAGAGTTATGACCCTGATGACTGTATGTAATATGTTGGAGAAACAGGTGTTCACACCTATACAGAAGAAGAAGAATACCTAAGGATACTGAAAAAAGGGGTTATGAAAGTTTTTAATGATATAAATATCAAAATTCAATTTACAATCGAGATTGAAAAAGAGGGTGCTTTGCCATTCTTAGATGTAAAAATAATTATAAGAATGGAAGGAAAGCTAATAACAGACTTGTATATAAAACCAACTAGTGCTAGACAAGTTTCAAATTTTAAATCCAACCAACCCCAGTTCACAGAAATATGAATGATAAGGGGGCTATTGTATCGCGTAAGGGGGCTATTGCATCGCGCTATTAATCTCAGTGGAGTGGTGTTTAATAAGGGTAATTTGGAGAGAGTTAGATGTATACTAAAGAAAAATAATTACCCCGAGTTTTTCATAAGGAGAGCATTTGATTTGTTCTTGATGAATATTAGGGGTAACATGAATAATAATGACATTAACAGCCAGGTGGAAAACACCATCTCAAATAACGAAAGAATTTCTTATGAAACTTAATCACAGGGGTAATCCTAAAGTTAATATTTCCACCAAATGACTTGTCCCTGGTAAAAATCTTCTCCAACTTGGGGGGTCTCTTGTGCATCAAAATTACAAATACCACTCGAAAGTAATAATACAAAGTAAAAGCTGTCCCTATTACCATAAATAAGATCAAAACTCCTATGGTTCAGATTTTAATCAATACGTATGAAACATAATACATTCCTCGACCAACATGAAGGTACAAGCAAACAAAGAATTCTGAGGCACCATTGGCATGGAGGGTGCGTAAAAGTCAACCATAGTTTACGTCTCTTTTGTCGATAAGAACTCTAAAAAAAATTACTTTGTTATCCCTAAGGTATTTTCTCCTTCTTCTCAATCGATTTAGGTCCTGTGTTTACGTATTGGTATTAACTATAAAGAAAAGCTCTATCTCTTTTCCTGTCGCCCCAACAAACTATTAAAAATTTCTTATATGTATATAAAAGGTTGGGTTAATTTTTTTTTTAAAAGGGTGTACGTGTTTAGTTGAGGGTAATTCATTGATTATAATTGTTTGAATCGAGGCAAAATAGTCAGTTCAAATCCAATCGGTACATAGGTTCCTGTGGTTGACTTTTATTCCAGAAGTCTCATAATAAAGTTGATCGATATCTTGAGAAAACAAATTCCTTTCTATAACATTCTAACTGTGGGTTCAGTTTATACTAGATTAAAAGATATAACAGAGAAGGATAGAAAGTCAGGTGTGGTTTATAAAATACCCTGTTCTTGTGGAAAATCATATATCGGACAGACATTGCAATATTTAAAGAAAAGAATAACCCAACACATTTATGACTGTAAAGTGTCTAATGTTTTAAAAAATGAAAAAACCGCCCTGGCAGCCCATCATTTTGATTTAAATCACCAATTCGAATTTAATGATACATCGATATTAGATTTCGAACCAATATATTTCAAAAGAATAATAAGTGAAATGATTCACATTTCTTTAAACAACACGGTGAATTTTAAAACGGACACTCAAAATCTAAGCGCCATATACAGTTTTTTGCTCAACAAATACAAAAGTAATAATAAAAAATTTGCAAAATAAATGTAATTAAATTTTGGCGATAAAAATAGATTCCTAATGTATTTTTTCAACTATAACTTTTTAAATTTTTTCAATTATAACTTGGCCAGTGACATTGACATATATTTTTAATAAAGTAGAAAAATTGCAAGATAATATAATTTTAGTGTTATTTAAATTTGAGATTTCTTTATGTAAGGATCAAAAGAAAGAAATATTCTATTCTGGTTTTAAAAACAGTGTTGCCTCATTCTGTATATGTTATTTCTGTTTTATATCTTTTTTTTTTAATGAAAATGATGAGAGACGGAGTTACACCAAAAAGGTGCAATCCCTAAAGGCCTGGGTTGGCCCCTCCATCGTGAAAAGAAGAATTTTATGGGCTGGGCGGGGGTCGAAGGTATCTGTGGATACGAGTCTTAAATAGCTGAAGGTTATAAGTCGCGGGGAAGATGGTGGCAGGAAGCGAGTTCCAGTCTCTGGAGGTCATAGGGATAAAAGAGTTGGCGAAAGCGCTTGTTCGATTTTTACCCAATTTGACACCGAAGGGGTGCTCGAAAACCTCGTGTTTCTCTTAAAGAGGGCTTTAGGGGGGATAATTGATTTCAACTCGAATGAACAGACACCGTGATAGTATCTGTAGTACAGGGAAAAGGCAAAAACGTTTCTTCAGTGAGCCAGGGAGTCGAGTGAGTTGATTAGAGCCGGGTCTCCTATTAGTTTAATTGCTCGCTTCTGAATTGCATCCAGTGTGGCAAGAGAATGCTTGGAGGCACCCCTCCACAGATGAGAGCCATATTCGAGACAGGGACGAATTTGAGCCTTATACAGTATAATAAGTTGACCGGGAGTATAATAGCGTCTAGACCTAAATATACATTTAATGTAATTGTTAATATAAAAAGACAAGAAAGAAAAATTGTTTTTGTGAATGTGCCAAATATTTTCTAAAATTTGTGTTTCTGATGGTCTTCAATGGTAACGAAGATAATAAGAAAATTTAGACGAATGTGTGGCATGACTATTTGAAGCCCTGAAGAAGTCGGCAAAGTCGACGAAACGTTGGCTGATAAATAAAGAAGTCACACATAAAAACTTGTCCTTATTTTCCTATTATAAACTTTCAAATTGGTAATAAATATCCAAAACTTTCGATTTGAATTTATTTATTAGTATTTTTTCTCTTTTTTTTTAGATAAACAACTAACCGATTTTTCTAAAAACGTTGATTTCTTAAATATCAATGATTTAGTATATTATGTTGAAGTTTTTTCAAAGTTTAATATTTCAAATGGAAAAGATAGTATTACTCTCTGTGAAGTGCTTGTTCTAGCCTTATCGTTATTAGAAATTCCTTCGAAAGAAATACTAAAATTTATTTCAAATGTGGAAATCATTACGAAATATATTCAATCTCTTATTGAATCATCTAAATTTAAAGAAGATTTAATTAGAACATGTTTGAAAGTAATTTATACAGCCATATCAAAATCTGGTAAAATAATATTTCTAAATTCTTGGAATTATAATATTAAAATTGCCATTTACTAATTTATCCAATTGATATAGAAAATCCAACGCCAGTTCTCGCAGCGGTTGTTAATATAATCGATCCTATTGTAACATTAGGAATTTTTGACGAAATGAATACAGATGATCCCACTCTCACTCGCATCCTCATCGTGCTTTGTAAATGGCTCGGCACTTGGCCAAGTCCAAGTGCAAAACGTCTTCATATATGGGTTATTAAACTTTCTCTTTCTATTTATTAGTTGTGGCTATTGTAGGTGAATGTTTTTAGAAACCATTAAGGTAGTTGTTCCGCCAAATGCGTTTTCTTAGGATTTTTTTGAAATTTATAGAGATTATTATTTAAATACTTCTGCATCGATTGGTGGCAAAACGAAATTTATGAACAATACAGTTCCGGAGATATTAAATTTCAAAAATCCAGTTTTTCAGGCTCTTTAACATTGCACTATGCGGGATATCGGAAAATTTACATACATATTCAATTATAATTAAGAAACCCTTCTTACCATTTTTATAAAAAAACTAAACCAACATTAAACAATAACCAATACATATTTTAAGACAATTTTGATTCATAGTTACAACACAGTTTCTGAGATAATAAGGGATAAATAGTGAAAAATGTATAAAAAAAATTAACACTAAAAACCATTTGACAACAGCGCATTTATTTAACCAGCGAAAGATGCATGCACTAGATTTTTTCAAAATTATAATTTTCATAAGGTGTAACGTAGGCGTTGATTAAATTTGTTAAAAAATAACAAAACGATTTTTATAGATATTTAAAATGTATTTTATCTGTCATTTCTATGATAAAAATATTCAATCTCTTACAATGGTGCCAAATTTGTTAAACGAGCACGGGATTGGCTAGAATTGGTACATAAACAGCAAAAAGTTTTGGGCTTATGAATTATGAATCCTTATTGTCTGTTCTATATACTCTAGCATTAACTTTTTGGTAGAGTATATAGAACAGGCAATAAGGATTCATAATTCATAAGCCCAAAACTTATTGCTGTTTATGTACCACTACTAGCCAATCCCGTGCTCGTTTGACAAATCTGGCAACATTGCCCGTGCTTGAATATTTTTATCATAGAAATGACAAATAAAATACATTATAAAGGTCGATTTATAAAACAAAAAGTTCTTAATAAGCGATTGAAAGCTGTTGCAACAATGGTTGAAGCGAAAAACGTCAAAAAAAGTACTAAAGTTAACCCACTTTTTAGGTTTTACCTGGGTTGTTGCCAGCTTGTTTTTAGTGTAAATTTTTCATTATTTATTCATTATTATCTCAGAAAATATGTATGTAAACTTTCTGATATCCCATATAGGGCAACGTATAAGAAAGACAAAGAGAAACAAAGAGGTTGTCCTCTGCTTGATGCAAATAAACATATACACATATATCTCAAGATGATGTGTCTGTATATATATTATTTATTTGTTTGAGACTATAGTTTCGAAGACTTGGTCTTCATCATCAGTCTTTCTTCAATTATAAATGTTTTTCATGGAGTCAATATCATATGGATATTGAAAACTTGGTGTTCTTTCGTCACTGCTGGAGGGCTAGGAACTAATAAAGACACTCTATCTGGGCTCACATTCAAATATAACAATATGTTTCCCTTTCTCCTTTCTTCTTAGAAAGGAGGAATTTTTTCCTTTTTTCCCTTTTATCTTTTGTTAGCAAACATCTTAAGTAGATTACTATTGGATAATTCAATTTGATTGTTTAAACAGAGTTCTGAATTTCTATTGAATGACTTCAAAATTTCTAAAGATTCGATTGCGCTAATCAATTTCGGGTTCTTTTCTCCTTTTATTAATCTAATACCTTCTGGGAAGGAGTGATTGTTTGAATTTAAATGTTCTGCAAAAGAATTTTCGTACTTTTTATTTTTATAATCTCTTATGTGTTCATTTAGTCGAATTTTCAGATTTCTCTCGGTTTTTCCCACATATATTGCTTCGCAATCTTTGCATTTCAAACTATAAACCCCTTCTTTTTCTATATTTGGTAATTTGTCTTTTTTATTTGAACCTAAATCTTTTCCTAGAGTAATTGGAGTTTTGAATACTGTTTTGAACCCTAATTTTTTCATTTTTTGTTTTAATTTTTCCGAAATTTGTCCATAATATGGAAGAACTATTCTAGGATTTTCTTTTCTTTTTCATTCTTTTGTGAATATACTGATTCCAGGGTTAATTTTTCAATTTTTTTATTTAACATTTGGTCTATAAGGCTTGCTTCGTACCCATTATTTACCGCGATTTCTTTAATTGTCTCTAATTCCTGTGAATATGCTTTTTCTGATAAAGGTATATTTATTAGTCTATGTATCATTGAATGGAAGGCTGCGTGTTTATGTGACATTGGTCTACAAGAATTTTTATGTATTACAATGTCAGTAGCTGTGGGTTTTCTATAAATTTCAAAGGTGTGCTTATTTCCGGAGATATTTATTTTTAAATCTAAAAAATTTAGTATTTTCTCTTTTTCTTTCTCTACTGTGAATTTAATTTTCTCATGAAGATTATTTATATATTCTATAAATGTGTCTAATTGTCTATTTGTTCCTCCCCATAGTAAAATTATATCATCTACGTATCGATAATAGTATATAATGTTTTTTGAATATTTTTCATTGTCAAAGAATTTATTTTCAAAATCATTTAAGAATATTTCTGCTAATAACGGGGACAATGGAGATCCTATTGATAATCCCTAACTATAGTCTCAAACAAATAAATAATATATATACAGATATATCATCTTGATATATATGTGTATATGTTTATTTGCATCAAGCAGAGGACAACCTCTTTGTTTCTCTTTGTGAATCAACAACTCTGCTACTCTCGGCAAAACAAAAACTTTTCAGTATAAGAAAGAGTCTAAAAACTCTGTCTTTGGAATTTAACATCTCCGGAACTATATTGTTCATAAATTTCGTTTTGCCACCAATCGATGCAGAACTATTTAAATAATATTCTGTCTAAATTTCAAAAAATCCTAAGAAAACCCATATGGGGAAACAACTATCTTAATCTTCCTTTGTATAAACAGATATAGATAATTGAAATTGTGTACTTATTTATTAATTAAACTTTTAATAAGAAATTTAAAAGGCTTGGTGCGTACTGGATATGTTAATTTTTAAAGGAGAATGAATGAAATTCAATTGCTTCTTTCCAGTAATTTTTACAAGTGGTCTATCCAAATATTTCGAGAACACTACGGCATCTCTTCCTCAGTGGAAACTGTAAGGCCAGAATAACAGCGCGTTAGTGGGTTCATAGGGCATTGTCTGATGATTACAGATGTTAAATTGTAAGATACTTACCCACTCAACAATAAACTTACCCCATCAGATTGCACAAATCAACGAAAAAAGGAAAACAACAACCAAACGTCCTTAGAACAGCATGCGTGGGTGGAGTGTCATAATTTTAACTTTGACAATTTTAAAATAATAGATTTTGAAAAAAACAAAATAAAGCGCTACTTCAAGGAATCGTGTTTTATCCAGCAAAATCTACAAAACACTGTAAATTATAAAGTTGACACAGGTTACCTAATGCGGGACTATAAAATTTTAATCCAATTGACAAAAAAATAATCATTTTGTATTTTTTAATTAATATATTCTGATTGTCATGACGTAGATAATGTTGGCCATTGACCTTTTCCCTTACTCGATCATTAGTTGATAATTAGTTCAAGAAACATTTAACTTAAATAAAATATATCATTATATTTCGATTAGTTTAGACTTCGTTGAAACATTTAATGTTAACAAATATGGTTGTCATCTTCATTGAGAAATTGTATATATGTATATAGTTTTTATCAAGCTTTTTTCGTTGATTTGTCCAATCTGATAGGGTCGGTTTATTGGTGAATGGGTGGGTAAGTATCTTACAATTTAACATCTGTAATCATCAGACTATTAATGCCCTAATACCCACTAACTCGCTGTTATTCTGGCCTTGCAGTTTCCACTGAGGAAGAGATGCCGTAGTGCTCTCGAAATATTTGGATAAACCACATGTAAAAATAAAAATTACTGGAAAGAAGCAATTGAATTTCATTCATCCTCATTTAAAAATTAAACTTTTATCAACATTTATAATGGTGCAAGGGAAAAAGGCCCTTATCTTCACTCTGGTCAAAATCGAGCTAATGGCATCTCCTGTTTCTAGAATATCAACTGAACAAAACGCTTTTTGTCTCGCCCAATAATTCCAAAAATTGACTGAATTATGAATTTTTGAATATTTATATAATTATATCATATTAATTGAAAGTAATGGAAGGCAGCCCAGAGGTAGTGAGGAAAGAAAAATTAACACATATAAAATAAGGTGTAATTTATTGGAATCCTTCCTCCTTTCCTTTCAAACCGACGTTTCGGAGGATTTTTCCCTCCTTCTTCAGGGTTTCAAAGGGTCAATGAATGAAACAAATAAAATGTTTCCTTCTTCTCTCCACAGTAGTGTTCAAAAACTTTATTCATTTGTAACAAAAGGCATAGAAAGACAAAATTTTTTTTTTCCTTCTTTTCTTAATAATTAAAATTTCTACCAGTCCGTCTCTCTCCAGAGAAAATTTCGTTGCAAAATTATATCATATGTTTATTTATATTATATTTCACATTTTTGCCCTTACTGAAAAAACTGGTCGGTGAAGATAAGGGCCTTTTCCCTTGCACCATCATATTTTTCCTACTCTATAAAAACAATAATAAAATATATAATTCTATTTTTCCTAATTAAAAATGTAAATGTTATTTTAGGTGATGTCTCTGATTATGTATTTAGAGACTAATGACCAATATTATATACTTGTAGAAGTAGGACTTTCAGTTATAAATACATTATTTACTTCGATGCGGTTATCTATCATACGACAGAGTGTTGCGCCTGTTTTTTTCTATATGATTCGACATTCACATGATGTTTTTTTCAAGGTATTTTTGAACTATAATAATAAAGCTTTTTTTTCCTAGATTAGCAGAGTTATTTATTTTCAAGAGAATTGAATGGTTTAGCCATCATCTTCAGTCTTCTACTATAAATAATTTTGTATTTTTGGCCATACAATAGTTTCTGTTCAAAAGTAAATGAACCCATATATGAATGAATTTTCGTCCACCAATGTGCCCATGCCCACAAGAACAAATAAACTATTTATATAAAAAGACTGAAGATGATTACTAAGCCTTAAAACTATGGGCAAATAAATAAATATACATTCTAAATTTTGAATTTACATTTGAGTATTTTTTCAAGATTTTAGAACATATACCTGATTTAGTCTCTCAATTACAAAAAGAAAAAAATACAGAAGAATATTTAAAAAATCTCCAAAAAATATGTGATGAAATGGAATGTCTTTTTCCTCAAAATAAATATTCTTTCGAAAAATTAAAAAATATTTTCAAAGTAAGTAAAGTTAATATTCTAAATCAGTGTTTTTCAACTTGTGGGTCGCGACCCCCTGGGGGGCCGCGAAGCCTCAGTAAAAAAAGAATAAAAAACAAAGTTTAAAAATATATTTGAGGCATTCCACGCCAAATCGGACGGTTTGAAAATGTTTAATTTTTAATTTCCTTCATTTTTTGACATTTTTTAGTGCCCATCAAAAAACACTTCCTGGTAAATTTTTAAATTTTTTTGATCACCGGTTTAAAAGATATCGAATTTCGTTTTTAACTTCTTCAAAAATAGTCCAAATTCAATTTTTTTTTAATCTTTGTTTTTTACATACTTTTTGGAAAAAATATTAAAAAATTATTTAAAGTGTTTTTATATGCGATTTTTGAGTTTGAAAATTGTAATTTTGTTTTTGAAACTGTACTTTTCGATTTTTTTGATAATTTTAAACTTCTATTCATTCTACATATTTTAAGAGCGGATTGATAGTGGTCCTATGATAATTACTTTTTTTTTGATTTTTGAAAAATTTTATTCTCTATTAATCATTATTAAAACCACTTTTTGGTATTGAGTTCTTTTTTTTTTAGTTATTTTGAATTAATTTTTATCATTAACGGGTGTTTTAAAATAAATAATTAGTATTCTAGTTTGTTGAAAGAAAATCAAAATCAAAAAAACTAGTAATTGTAATAGGACCACTATGAATAGAAGTTTAAAATTATCAAAAAAATCGAAGAGTACATCCATTTTCAAAAACAAGATTGAAATTTTCAAACTCAAAAATCGCTTATAAAAACACTTTAAATAATTTTTTTGTATTTTTTTCTAAAAAGTATGTAAAAAAACAAAAATTTCAACAAAAAAAATTTGAATTTGGACCATTTTTTAAGAATTTATAAGCGAAAAACCGAAATTCGATATATTTTAAACTTGTGATCAAAAAAATTTCAAAATTTACCACGAAGAGTTTTTTGATGGGTACTAAAAAATTTTCAAAAAATTAAAGAAATCAAAAATTAAAATTTTTCAAACAGTCCGATTTGGCGTGTAATGCCCCATTTTTATTAAGAAAATTTCTCAGGCCCCATTTCTCCAATAAAAGACTGAGTCGACGAAAACGAATAGAAGAAAAATATGTCTGTTATAGGTACTTAACATAATTGTGTATTTAGCCGATACCTAATAATCATAAAAATTAATAAAAATATTGTACGGATTTGATATTTGTAACATAATAAAATACAGGTTACAAACACTGGGGATAGGGGGGCGCGAAATTTTTTTTCATACTAAGGGGGTCGCGTCATGAAAAAGGTTGAAAAACACTGTTCTAAATTATTAAATTAAATTGTGCTTTCAATCTGAAAATAATAATCTTTTATCTAGGATAATCCAGGAAATTCATCACTTCTTTTAGAAGAGGTCCGACTTTGGGAGCATAAGAAAAGTCAAACAAGTGGAAAAGTCGGTCTTGAAAATTTAGGAAATACTTGTTTTATGAATAGTGTCCTTCAAGCCTTATTTATGACGAAAAAGTAAGCACAATAATTTTTCTTATTAAATTGGTATCATCCTAAAATATAATTATAAATACATATATCGCTCGTGGGCTGCAATAGTGGCACAACTCAAAAAAATGCAATTTTTTGACTAAACACATATCACAATGTTAAAAACTACATTCTTTCAAGTAACATTACTGGCATGTCTCTTAGTTTAATATTAGACTGCTAGATGACAGAAGTGTCTCTATTGCATTTTCTATTTCCTTATTAATATGGGCTGCAATACTGACTTTTCTTAGTAAAGTGTCCATTGCTTGGTGGAACTCCTTTTTTTTATAATGATATTGATACAAGAAGAAGTTGCACCAAGAAGGTACAACCTCTGAAGTCCGTGGTGGACCCTTGTAACGTGAAGATAAGGGTAGATTTAGGGATTGGGTAGCAGTCGAAGGTATCTGTGGATGCTGGTCTTGAAAGATTGAAGGTTATAAGTAGCTGGAAAGACGGTCGGGGGAAGAGAGTTCCAGTCTCTAGATGTCATAGGGTTAAATGAATTAGCGAATGCGTTTGTTCGATTAGTATCTAGTTTAAGCGCGTAGGGGTGTTGAATTTTAGAAAATCGTGTATTTCGCGCAAATGAAGCCTTTGGTGGGATTATCGATTTTATTTCGTCAGAACAAAAGCCATGGTAATATCTATAAAAAAGGGAAAGGGCGGAGACAGATCTACGATGGGCTAGGGAGTCGAGAGTGTCAGTTAATGTAGGATCGCCTATCAGTCTGATAGCTCGCCTCTGAATTGCATCTAAGGTATTAAGAGAATACTTGGAGGCTCCTCTCCACAAATGCGAGCAATATTCAAAACAGGGGCGAATTTGAGCCTTGTATAATATAAGGAGTTGAGTGGGGGTGAAAAATCGTTTGGTTCGGAAAAGAAAGCCAAGCTTACATGCTGCAGCTTTTGCTACTGAGATAATATGGTCATTCCAAGACAGGTCAGAACCTAAGGTCACACCTAACATTGATATTTTATTACGGAATTCCAATGAACTCGAATCAAAGGAAATGTCCGGAAGGTTCCTATCTGCGCGGCTAGAAATTAGGCAGCATTGTGCACTTTCCAGGCGTCAATAGTGGCACTTTTTTGAGTTGTGCCGGTGTTGCACACATATATCGTTTTCTTTTGTGACATATTTCGTGTTATGCCAGTGTTGCAGAAATTTTTGATTTATATCTCTTGTTCAGTTCAAATTGTGCCATTTTTTCTATTAATTTATTACTATTATTACGTCTTTTATTCGTCAAATTTGAGAGTAAAAATTGAAAATGAATAAAATGCCTTCACATCCAGAGCCGAATGGGCTGGCGAATGTCTTGGTTAAACACCCTTGGATTAGCCAACTTTGCGCATGTTGAATGATTCATGCAAAATCTGACGAACAATTTCTTTGTCGATTCCTGTCATTTGAGCAAGACCTCGGATACTCAGACAACGATTTTCGCGAATCAATTTACCAATTTTTTCGATGTTTTCGTCCGTTTTTGACTTTGAGGGTCGTCGAGGGCGCGGATCGTCTTCAGATGTTTCACGTCCCTCTTTAAACCTTTTAAACCAGTCAAAAACTTGTGTTCGCGAAAAACATTCATTTCCGTTCTTTAAACATAGCATAGGCAGTTTCACAAGAAACTTGAGGTTAATCCGTGACCGCTTGTCATTTACCGACGACTTACCTAGCGAGCTGAGGATGGAGATATGAACATCAAACACAATCATGTTCAAATCTGCCATGGTGAGCTCTCTGTTTGCCAGTAGTAGCATCATTCCGGTTTTTAAATTGCCAGAGCATCGCAAAACTCGAAAAATTTCAAAAAAAGCAGTGCAATAGTGGCACAACTCAAAACTATGACAAAAAAGCAGTATGGAGGAACTAATAAACTAAATTTATCAAATTATTAACTGAACCCTTGAGGAAGGTAATAAGTGTACTATACCTATTTTTTATTTATATACCTAAATCTTTATCTCATTTAAGAGCATGATTTACGATCATAAAATCTTTAAACTTTAAATTTATCTCAAAACTTGATTTTTTGAGTTGTGCCACTATTGCAGCCCACAAGCGATATATAAAATAAATACAATTCTGATTACTATTTTTCGAATTTTAAAACAGTTTCCAATTAAATCCATTTTAAATTCAGATGATTGAATTAGAAAATTATTATTGATTTTTTTTTTTTTTAATTTTGAATCTATATTTTTATTTCTAGATTTTGTCATGCTATTTTGGAGACAGAAGCTCAAAAATCTCAAAATATATTGATTTGTCTCCAAGAACTTTATTCTCTCCTATCGTATTCTCATCGACCTTCAATCGCCCCGAGAGATGTATATAACGTGTCAAATCCCCCCACATTTCTTCCAGGCCATCAACAAGATAGCTCTGAATTTTTGGCGTAATATTTTTTTACTTAGAAAACTTTTTTCCAATATACATATTTTTTGTGATAACTCTCTTAAATCCCAATTACAACTCAATTCAACTGATTTGTTAAGGTAGTTGTTTCACCATATGGGTTTTCTTAGGATTTTTTTGAAATTTAGACAGATTATTATTTAAATACTTCTGCATCGATTGGTGGCAAAATGAAATTTATGAACAATATAGTTCCGGAGATATTAAATTCCAAAGATAGAGTTTTTCAGACTCTTATACATTGCACTATACAGGATATCGGAAGTTTACATACATATTTAATTACACAGGTCTACAAATTTTTTTTTTCCTTCTCCTAAGATTTATTTCATGATTTTTCTATTCATTGTGTATCAAAATAAAGGAAAAATACCTATATTCCATATAAAATTTGCTTTTGTAGAGGTTACAATAATAATAAACGAGAAAAAGGTCATTTTGACCTAATTTCGAGTCACATTAGATATTAGACAGCAATATTTGAAATCACAAGATTTTGTTGACGTAATAAAAAACAGTTTCCTCTTTGATTTTCAAATTACCACTTGTTTTTAGCTCAATTAGAACTCGCGTTATAACTAAAAAACTAAGATCATATGTTTTTATCTATGTTTATTATCCTTTATAATCACGTAGTTTTAGTTTTTTTAGTTATAACTCGAGTTCTAATTGAGCTAAAATCAAGTGGTAATTTGAAAATCAAAGAGAAAGCTGTTTTCTATTACGTCAACAAAATATTTTGATTTCTGTTTAATATCTAATGGGACTCGAAAATAAGTCAAAATGGCCTTTTTTGTCGTTTTGACCGATAATATCTCGAAACTCTGACCTGTTGTAAAAAATCGAGAAATTGCATGAAAATCAGCTTATAAAACTCTACTGGAATCCATTGTTAGGTTTACGGGTACAAATTTTTGTCAACCTGTGTTATAATTAAGAAACTCTTCTTACCATTGTTATAAAAAACTAAACTAAATCTAAACTAACATTAAACGGATAGGCTAGTCGGTAGCGTATCATCTTGCTAACCAAGTGGACCCGGGTTCGAATCCGACTCGAGGCATTCGGCTAAAATCTGACCCCGGGGTAGAGACAAAATTTAAAAAATATATAGTATCGTAAAATGGCTTATGGTTGGAAAGGCCGAAAAGCCAAAAAAAAATTAAAAAAATAGATTTTTTAAGAAAATTTTAATTCATAGTTATAACACAGGTTCTGGGATAATAATAAATAAATGATGAAACGTTTACACTAAAAACAAGCTGGCAACAACGCATTTATTTAACCTAAAAAGTGGGTTAACTTTAGTACTTTTCATGACGTTTTTTCGCTTCAGCCATTATCGCAACAGTTTTCAATCGCTTATTAAGAACTTTTCGTTTTAAAATCTCACTTTATAATGTACTTTATTTGACATTTCTATCATAAAATATATACAAGCTCGGACAGTGTTGTCAGATTTATCAAACGAGCACGGGATTGGCTAGTAGTGGTACATAAACAGCAACAAGTTTTGGGCTTATGAATTATGAATCCTTATTGTCTGTACTATATACTCGAGCATTAACTTTTTGCTAGTATTGTCGCGAAACAACTACCTTAATGGTGTATTTCATATATTTATTATAACTAAATTTAATTTTTTTAGCTATTTCTTAGATCAAATGGACGAACAAGAACGGCAAATTATTAAACCAGACAAATCTCAATCCTCAAATACTTCTTCCAATGATAGGATGGAAATTTCCACATCAGATCAGGAATTTTCTTTTGATTCAAAAGAAAAAGAGGTCTCAACATTATCTCCAAAAAATAGAGTTAAATCAATGACTCGATGGACTACTCAAGAAAATCTGACCGTTGATTCCAATCTTCTTCAGAGAAAATCCCGATCGCTTGTAGATATTTCACCGAGTATGTTAGTTGTTGACGTTAATTTTTGATTGTTGGATATTCAAAGTAAATATTATAATTCAACAAATAAATCAAAACTTATTTATTGATTTTAATGTTGAAAAAGATTGTCAGGAAATTTAGTATTTAAAGAGATAATTTCCATTAATTTTCTTCTTATTTACAAGCATAATCAAAATACAAATTATTGAATATAAATTCTAGTGAAATAAAATTATATTATAGTATGATTTACTCACCGTTCCCACACATTTTATTTTCATACTTGGTACATGGTAGATGGCAAACAAAATATAATTACCAAAGCTTTGTTAAATTATCCTTTGATGACGACATAAACAGGAATAATGTCAGTTTGTAAACAACTTTGAAATTTCAAATAGGAATATGTGTCAAGTTAGGTATCGTCTGATATATACAATTTTTATAAAAGACAATGACTTATTTTCACTAAGGGACCCGGGAAAATTTTTCAAATAATCAACATGATATTCAAGTTTTAAAAAGAAAATATTTTAATTGATTAATAATAATAAAACACCAAATAATAATAATAATCTTATATTATTAAATGAGCAATTCTTGTATACATAGAAAAACAAACTCTTATGCCAGGAGACCGGGATCTAGTCGAATTAGAGCTTCAAATGAGAGAGATGACCGATTCATACTAGTGGAGGTATTGAGGGATCGGTATTGTACAGCAATTGTACAAATTCAAGAGCGCCTTCGGTATTGAGGGAACGGCATTGTACAGCAGCTCAAATTCAACAGCACCTTCTACAATCTCGACAAGTCAACCTAAGTGTTTGGACTATTAGAAGACTTCTCCGGGAATTAGGGTTGATGTCAAGGAGACCAGCGACAGTCCCTCTTTCCACTTTTTTTGCACCACAGTGTATATAGTATCCGTTTCTCGAAAACGGCTCTATAACGATTTCGCTAAAAATTGGTGAACTTATCAAATCTCATGAGTTATTAGTCGTGTATAAATTTTAATCCGATTGAAATAAAGGAAGGGGGTGTAAATTAGTCATGTCGCAAAATTAATATTTTAATCGTTCATATCTCGTCTTTGGTAAGTCGCAGAGCCTTGAAATTTGAAACTTAAGCTATTTAGAGGCAAAAAGTTACCGAGCATCGCTCGGTGCTCCAGACACTTATATTTATTGAAGTAATGTTTTCCAAATTATTTTTCTTACAAAAGTGTTTCTTTTTGAAAGATCTGTTCAAAGATACTCTACTTACAACATAATATGTATTCCCATTTGAAATTTGGAAGTTGTCTACAATGGAACATACTTCCTCTCTGTAACGGAAATCGAAAACGTCATCAAAATATAGTTGAACTAAGCTTTGGTAATTAATTTTATTTCGCCATCTTCCGTGCTAGCAGAGCTGTGGAGTCGGAAGGAATTTCTATCCCTTCAATCCCACCGACCCTATTCTACCCCCCTGGACCCACCTCCCATCATCATCCACCCCGCCAAACCTATACCCCCCCTGGACTCTCTTATCTTCCCCTATCTCACTGATCACTCTAAGAACAGGGGAGGAGGATTAAATATTTGTACACTATCAATAGAAAAAGAATTAATCCTCCTCCCGGGCTGGTAGGGTTCGGAGGCTGCAAAAAGCCGGTGTATTACTTACTTCTTACTTCTTGTGGCCAAACAACATTTCCAATGTTTTAGTCTCCTCTGTAATGCCTCGCCACTTTGTCCTATCCCGCGCCATAGACTTCCATTTTCCAATGTCCATCCATCTTAGCCGTGGTCTACCTCGTGGTCTTCTTCCTATCGGTTTTGCTTCAGAAATCTTGCCGATAGCTCGATCTTCATCAGCACCCACCACATGTCCCAGCCAAGCCAGCCTTCGTGATCTTATAGAGCTCGTGATGTAAGGTTGCCCTGCTCTCACTTCCCTTGCACTTCTAAACCTCCATTCGCCGGTAACACTATCTCTAATCATTCCGCTTATTCTCTTCAAGATCTTGTTTTCGAAGGACATTAAATTTTTCTGATCAGATAGGGTCATGGTCCATGTCTCACACCCCCATAGAGCACCACCGGTCGAATAATGGCGTTGTATATTTTAAGTTTAAGTTTTCTTGAGAGAATTTTATTTTTGAGCAGGCTATTTTAAATATGCCGCACAACGCTTTCCTTTCATTATTCGAGTCTGAATTTCTTTGCTTACTTTATTCTTTGTTCATTAAATAATTTTAATTATAGTAGTCCCCCCCACTCATAAAATTAACCTAATTAGGGGTCTATTATGGAGAATCTTGAAATTAAGTAATGAAACATTTTGGGTGGAAAATATCATTAAGTTTAAGAGAATTAATTGATAGACTGAATAACTAATAAAAAAGATAATAGATTAGACTTTAAATAAAATATACATACCAATGCCTCTAATTAACAAACATGAAATTGACAACTCTCAAAGCGAGAATGATATTTACACCGGTTTATCATAAGCAATGGTTATTGTTTTCAAAGTTTAAAATAAATCTAGAGGCAAAAATCGGCAATAATTTGTCTGTACGCGCCAAACCTTTAAAAGTTACATTAGTATTTGATTTTGTCCGAGTCCGCCTACTACGAGTGAAATTGTCAGAGTTGAGTGTTTTTTTACCGACCCCGCAGCCCTGCGTCTTAGTTCAAAAAAGAAAACAAAGGGGTAGCATGAGTGATGTGAATCATGCTATATATATTTTATTTTATTATTACCTAATGTTTTTACAAATTTTCTTAATACAAAATTTTTATCTTTAGTCTAATTACAAAGCATGATCTTTTTTGATAAATTATTATTTTTAAGATTAATTTGTCAATTGCTTTTTTTAGCTGGAATCGAATTAACGCAAACCCGAAGTAATTCAACTGATTCTGGTATACATTCCGTATCTGGCGAAGAAAATAGTGCCGGAAATAATTTACCATCTAAAAAAGCTACATGTTCTTCAAGCCAAACACCTTTAACTTTAGTACGTAAAGCTTTCGGGGGACTTACTATGACAAAATATATATGTTTGGATTGCCATGCTGAATCGAGGAGCAAAGATTTTTTTAATATTTTGCATCTTCCGATACCTGATGGAGAGGAACCTATTGAAATTCAACAACTCTTAGAAGAATTAATTCGTCCTGAAACACTCTCTGGAGAGAATAGGCAAGAAATTCTACTTTTAAATATTTTTTTAACATAGATGAATTTGTACCGACATATAGCTTGGCTTTCTTTCCGGACAAGCTTTTTCACACCCACTCAACTTCTTACTCCGTTTCACCCAGCAGAACTCATCTAGTAGCCCAGTAAATAGAGGTGTTTCAGCTTAGATTAATTCAAGGAAATTGTTTTTTTCTAGTATCGTTTGGTATGGTGTGGGTATACCAAATTTAAGTTTGCGACCTCGAAAGTCTGGGGGACAACTTTTGCCGGTCGAAAAACTTCGAAATTTTCGGACTTTTCCCAGTTTTTCGCTTATAACTTGAAAACAGTTCATATTTTGTAAATAACCGTCCTAGAGTAAATTAAAGAGGCAAAATTTCGCGTCGATTAAAAAAATATGCAAAATTGGTCCAGTAGTTCGATTTTTTAATGGTGATCCAAAAACAGCCCCCGGGATCACTTTTGAATTTCCCAAAAACTCGCACTTTTTTCGATTTTTCCCCTTTTGACCAAGAAGGAGCACGTTTTCGACAAAAACAACTCTATACATATTTAAACCAGATTAAATTTGCTACAATTGAAACAAACTGTCAACTTAATTGGATAATGATAACCTGTGCCGAAATGAGGTTGAAGTTTTGAAAAAAATGCAATTTTTTGAAACAATGGATCATTTCCTGTCATGGAAACTGCTGGATATCTATAAATTTAAGAATTTTAACAAAAAAGTGGTCCAGTAAACGTTCAAGTCAACGTAAAATTTCCTACAGAATGAGATAGGAATCAAGTTTCTAGGATGAATGGTTTTCATTTTATGAAGGAAAAACTGCGATTTTTTGCAAAAAACTGCAGTTTTTTAAAACTTCAAACTCATTGCGGCACGGGTTACCATTATCCAATTAAGATGAAACTTTGTTTCAATTGTAGAAAATGTAATCTAATTTAAAAGTGTATACAGTGGTCTTTGTCGAAAACGTGCTCCTTCATGGTCAAAATGAGAAAAAATCGAAAAAAGTCCGAGTTTTTGGGATAGGTATTCAAAAGTGATCCGGGCGGCAGTTTTTTGAATCCCTGTAAAAAATCGAATTACTGGACCAATGTTGCATATTTTTTTTTAATCCACGCGAAATTTTGTCCTCTTTAATTTACTATAGGACGGTTATTTACAAAATATGGACAGTTTTTGAGTTAGAAGCGAAAAACTGGAAACAGTCAGAAAATTTCGAGGTTTTTCGCCCATCAAAAGTTGTCCCCCCCACACTTTCGAGGTCGTGAACTAAGATTTGGCATACCCACACCATACCAAACATCCTAAAAAAAAAAATATTTTCCCGCAATTAATGTAAGTTGAACCACTTTTTGGATCCTCTATTTACTGGGCTATAGGTCTATGTCTACAAATTGAATGACAACGTTTAATATTAAATTATAGTTTAGAGTCAATAAATAAATTTAAAAAAAATAATATCACCATCAAATAATAAATTTAATGAAACATGTATTTTTAGATATATGTGTGATAAATGTTCCGGACTTCGAGATGCTAAAAGATCAATTGAAATTGCTCAAAGTCCTAGTCACCTTATTTTATGTTTAAATCTGTTTCGATTTGTGGCATCTACAGGAAGAAGAACTAAATTATTGAGAAAAATTATTCCAACACTAAATATTTCTCTTCCTTTATTAAATTCCAAGGTGGGTATTAATTATAAGTTATAAATAAATTTCAAAATTTATATTATAATTTTTAATAAGTTAGACTTAAGATACCTGTAGCTATAGCTAAGGCAACCTACCTAGCTGTCTCTTTAAAGTCGCATTCACACTAAGGTGACGACACGTGTTAACACGTTAGCTTGGTTAGTTTGGTTGGTTATACATCGTTGCCGAATGGATAAGAGACTTTTGGATGGCTAATCCAAATGAATAAAAAATTAAATATGGAATTTAAATGATAATTGACTGATTTATTAAATTTGATCTCCTATATGGTACAAATAATAAAAAGGAAATCTAACTAATAATGATCATATTAGAGAATTATTAAATTCATTTACTTAAATATTTTATTTGAATTTTTAAATTTGATACCTCATATTATTAATTATGAAAACTAAAATTCATAGATCATTTTATTATAAATATGAAATTTTGTTATTCAAAAAATTAGGGTGACTGAATTTTGTTATCGGTCAGGATGTTTACTCAAATAAATAAATTACAAAAATATTTTCTTGCCAAAGAGATGATTCACCTTTAAAAATTTTATTTTTGATATTTAAAAAACGAAAATTGGAAATAAAGAGAGGGTACGAACACCTGTACTAGTATAGTACCTAATACTATAAGTCGGTAATATTGAGAGAACTTAAATGTGAAATTTTCATTGGAAAGAAATTAAAAAAATAAACAGGCAATGTGTGAACCGGGCTGCATATCGAAGGTATCGTACCTTATTACTTCCAAATACTTGAGATATCAAATTCGTTCTTGTTAAAGAGAGAATGAGTGAATTTGTAGAATTTTTTATAATTTTAATTTAGGCCGTTTCTAAACCCCGATAGGTACAAAAATCACATATAAATGGCTATTTTGAAGCACTCTCATAGTCATTTTAACTCACTTCATTTTCACTTTCATCAAAATAATTAATATAATGCATTTTTCTTATATTTATTAATTCTAACAAAATTTTTATTTTTTAGGTTTCTTATCGATTATATGCAAAAATACTTCATTCTGGAAATAGCCTCGATTGTGGACATTATTATACTATTGCCCACGACAGTAATCAGGGAAAATGGTATTTATTTAACGATAATTTTGTAGTAGCAAGTGAAGTGTATGATACCTCTACGAAAGAAACCCCTTATATATTATTTTATGAAAAAGAAGAAGAGTCGCCAATTACTATTTCACCTCCTCTTTCCAAAAGACTACGAGAGATTGTAGAAAAGGATCAAGCTTCTTTTCAACAACAACAAACTAATGAAGTAAGTAGCATTTTAAATTTACTATTATCTTTTCTACCCATTGACATTTATAAAGACAAATAGAATAGCCATAAGATTTTCAAACATAAAAAAACATTTTTTTTTCCATCTATAAATATTTTCTTTCATTCCAAAAAGTTATTACTTTACATTTATGAGCTCATCTAAACTACATACAAATTATAGGAATATTTAAGGTGTATAATTAAGAATGGAAGAAAAAAGTGCTTGTGTGTAAAACCAAGGCAGTAAAGATGTTCTTCGAAACATTTTCGGAATGGAGAAATAATAACCGTTATTTAAACACTAAATATTCCTATAATTAAAAAACGAGACCGATTACAATACTTGCCCCATGCTTCGCATTGGATAAAGTAATAACACAATTGGAAGAAAGAAGAGCTTTAAAATTTCTCTATGTACAAAGGCATTAAAATGTATAATATCGTCGGTCCTAAGGCAAACCACGAATGTGAAATAAAGACGAATTTCACTTATGTGCGTGGGTTAAATTTAGTTTTGTGATAAGTTTTCTATGACAAAACCACGAATTTGAAAAATAAACCTCTATAGGTCATATGTGTAACTAAAAAACGGCCTCTTCTCTTCTTTTTAAATTTTACAATACCAAATCACGAATGTGCCAAATTCGTGTTTTTGCAGTTGTAGGATTTTCTCCCCCCCTACTTGCTTCGGGTGATGAATTTCGACCTAAATACGCCAAAAACAAATACTGGACAAGTTTTCTACTTGTCCAAGTTAGCAGTCTACAACTTAACTGTATACAATTTGACCAATAAAGAGGGAAATTGTTTTTTGTGGGATGAGACTCAAGGAAGAAGGGGGGGGGGCATTGAAATCGCTTCATGCTTGTACAACTACCTACATCATGGAACAAACAAATAAAAAGAAAGTGTACATGATGTCAGATTCCTGTGGTGGCCAAAACAAGAATAGCATATTTGCAGCTATGTGCTTGCATCTAATACAAACGCATCCGGGAGCAGAAAAAATCAGGCACTCATTTTTCGAACCTGGACACAGAAAAACTAACCCCTTTTCAGTACATTTTAAAACTGAATTTGACCAGGAATTCAATGAGGCTACATTAAAAACTAAATGAAGACCAAGTAAACCTGTGATACTAAAAACTTACAGTAAACCAATACCCATAGTTCCAGCAAAGGTGGACACATGGTTTGTAAATCTTTAAGTACAAACCATGTGCAAAAATTATACCATTCCAAAGAAATACACGGTTTTTACAATAACTTAAGATCGGGTTAGTTTGTTTAGGTACTTGTGGCTGTGTTCTCATATTTCGTCTTTGACGGAAGTTATTTCTATGTCTTTTAGTATAGTCGTGTTTGGTACCCCTCTGGGGGCGTTGCGCATCATTAATATTTTTTTGATTTGGGTTATCACCCGTTCAAGATAATATATCTATATTATTTAATAACATTTTATTAATTTAGCCTACTATCACACGGGTTAAACATTTAAAAGTGTAACCTACTTTAAGACATGTTTTTTAAGCCACGCCTCCATTTCAGTTCCCAATACAAAGGCATTAAAATGTATATTATGATCCTGTCTTCAGTATGTTTTTAATAATATGATAAACTTCATTATGTACTTGTTTTAGGCCAAGAAAAGACGTCGACGTCAAGAGATTGACACTAAACCAAGACCTCTTCAAAGGCCAGATGAATCGGATGATGACAATAATGGACCACCACCTAGCAGTTGCGGGGGCGGCTTAACTTTAGAATCTCCTAATAGATTCATTTTTTGACTAATTACTTTTATATATATATTATTATACTATTATTAATTAAATTAAAAATAAAACGATAAACATATTCTCGATTTCATTTTTTTTTTATATATATAATTTAAATAACATACATAGCGAATATTATTAATTAATAAAAAAATATTATTAAATTATTTTGAAATTTAATTTTTTTTATTATAAGAATTACTTACAAAAAAATATTAGTCACTTTGAAAATAATATTTATTAAAAAAAAATTATGTGATCATATTAATTATTATTTTGAAATATTCTTTTTAATATAGAATTAAAAATTAAATGCCACAATTTTTGTATTCTTTATTAAAATACAATACGAAGTTATATTTCAAAATAAATTGCAATTAAAATATATTATTTAATTAAAGCAAATTAATTTATTATTAATAATCTGATCACATAACATCTCCTTACACTCCACACATTAATTAATTAATGAATTAATCTTGAATATACAATAGTAAGTGTAAATAAATTGGTATACGTATAAATAAAACAACTGGAAGGCACATATGCAAGCTCAAATATATTTAATAAAAAGTTGGAAATTATTTTACTTAATTTATTATAAGAAGCAAGGGCGTGCCCAGGATTTCATCTAGGGGAGGGGGGGGGAAATATTAATTTCGAGGAAGAAGGGATGGGGGAAAAAGTGTACTAAATTCTGCTGAGAATGAAATGCTGTTTACGAAGTATGGTCAAGTATTGTAATCGCTCATGAAAAAAGTGCTTTTTTTGCTTCTTTTTTTCGAAATATCTCAAAAACGGCTGAATCTATTTTGATTAAAAAAAATTAGACCAAACTAGGGCATTTCGGTCTACAAAAAAGCCCTGATAAGTGAACATCGAAAAAATTATATTTTTCGAGATATTAATTATTTTGTCAAAATGTCCGTTAATAGTACGTTACCAAATTTATGTGGACGCACTAGCTCAAAAGCTAATGTGAATATAAGTTTTTGCATTTTAATCTTCTGGGGGCTCACTAATTATGTATAGGTACAAAATTTGGTTGAGTTTGGGCCTAGAATTTTATTTTTTGACCCTCCTCCCCTCACATTTGATTAAATATTGAATATAAGATAGGGGCCAAGCATATGGAAACCGAACACGCTTTCCGTGGAGCCGCGATCTGACGACGGATTCTTATAGAACTCGTCAAAATAAGACGAAAATCAAGAATTCTTGGTTCTTGCTGAAACATATTTAAATAAAGTAAAGAAAAATTTATAAAAATTTCTTTACTTTATACAATATATTTTTACATGTTTTACTTTTTAGTTGCCAACATAATAGACTTTATTTCGTCTTCTAGGGGGGGGGGGCACCCGCCCTCCCCTGCCCATAGCTGGGCACGCCCATGATAAGGAGATAAGAATAAAATTAAAAAATATTTCACTCATCTATTCATATTATTAGTGTTAGGAAAAAGCTTTGGATAAGTCAAATATAAATATATGCATTTTCAAATTGAAAAAATTTTGAATTAACTTTTTAATATATTATTATTCTTAAAAGTTTGGGGTAGCCATTTTGAAGTGAATGTCTTTCGATTAGGCCACCCAATGCCTTAAAATAAATTTAACAAGAGAATCAGAAGTAGGAAATAAGAAAAAATATTTTTCCCATTATATGAAGAAATTCGTTCATCAATAATAAAATTTTAAATGAATCATTTTTATATATTATTTTATTAAAAAAAAAAAAATATTTAACAATATGATAGACGTAGTTGGTGTTACCAATTCATCCAATTTAACAGATCGATGACTCCAATTAACTCTGACTATATACCTATCATCAATTGAGAACAATTTGTGAATTAGAAACCGAAACGACGTGAAAACTAGAAAGTTATTTTTTTGTAATACCAGTTGCGAAAGTGCGATTTTCGAGAGAGTGGGGGTAAACCGACTGATTTCTGATTGGCTATAATATAGTAAAGATAAAAGTAAATAAATATTTTATGAAATATTCATTTACTATGAGTTAGGTAGGTTTTCTAGGTCACTTTTTTCACGTTAAAAATTAAAAAAATAAAAGAGGTAAATTTTTTCAATATATAAATTTCGGGCTATCAACTCATCTTCAGGAAGTACAGAAAATAACTATATAAATAAAAAATGAGTTATTATCTGTACTTATTTACAGAAAATAACTATATAAATAATAAATGAGTTATTTTCTGTACTTCCTGAAGATGAGTTGATAGCCCGAAATATATATATTGAAAAAATTTACCTCTTTTATATTTTTAACGTGAAACAAGTGACCTAGAAAACCTACCTAACTCATAAAATGAATATTTCATAAAATATTTATTTACTTTTATCTTTATTAAAGATGTTTCACCTTGCACCAACTCTATTAAATATATATAATATAGTATATACACTTTTCTCGCACGATGTGGGTAAAGTTCCACTTTCCCGTATGTTTATTATTTATTTACACATTCACAGCATCATAGATTCTTGTAAACAACTTCAATCCACATAACCTTATTTATATTAAAGTGACCATTACTCAGTGCTTAAAATAAAAGATCAAACGTTAGAAAAAACACACTACCAGATTTTATTGAAAAAGTTATGGCTTATTTTCTCTCTCATATCGTTCTTTCTCAGCTGGTATTACACAAAATATAGTGTATCTATAGCACAGGCATAGTGAGGAACACCCAACAATCAAAGTTGCGGCATTCGCTTGGGCTTATACTACATTCATCTGAATACTGGTGTTAATCATTGCTCTCACCTTATGTCTCGTGCGTTGGATTCACATTCGTACTCAAGATGAACGCACCATAAACCGGAACTCTCGTTTGTCGGATATTCCTTACTTTACGCCCTTTCTATACATATACTATTCTAATTTCACCATTTAACAATATAATAAATAAATTGCAACATTTTAATTTAAAATATGAATGATTAAAACCATAGAGTAATATAGAGTGGAAGGCTCCATAAGGAGCCAATGTATTTTAACATATACGAGTTACAGAGCTCTCTGGCGAGACGAGGGCGAAACCATTGGGCAATAAAATGGCAGAAACCGCTCTATTTGGGGCAAATTTTAGTGACATTATCAAGAGTAAAAAATGCGCTTATATATAAAGAGTATGTATCTTTTATCTATGACAAAGGCTCTGAATGTTCTATGATCTTTGGATAGCTCTTAAGAACTAAGCGTTTTCACCCTGCAGTCGCTAGAGAGCGCTTTTTCGATATAAGGTAGCCTTCCACTCTATATTACTCTATGATTAAAACTACAACCTAAAATTTAATAGTTAGTCAAAGCCTTATAGTATTTAAAACATTTAATTATTATATTATAAAATTTTATACAAGTCATCCAAAAATACTTATTTTCTTCCTAGAATGTTTAACTAGTATAATTTTTAACAACAAAATAAAGAACTAGACTGGCCAAAACCAAACTCTTTCGATTCTCAATATCTTATACTAATTCAATATTTTCGAGTAATTATATATTCTTCTGTCACGAAGTCAAAAAAAATATTTAATATCAGGCTGGGAAATATGGAAAATTTATTGATCTCACCCATTCGATCAAATTGGGTTGCACAATCCATCTATCGATAATATAGATAAAATTAAATGGTTCAATATAATTTAAGGAAATTATTTATTTATATAATTATTTCCACAATTTAATTAAAAGAAGCAAGGATAAAATTCTCTCAATAGACTATATTATATTAAAGATTTTATAAATATAAGGTGCTCATGAAGATATTTCGATATTTGCTATATAATTTAAATATCCAGATAATGGATAATTTTTAATTATTATTTAAAATAGAATAAAATATATTATAATTTAACAAATTATATTCTATTCTAGAAATCCTTTAAGTTAATTTAACAATTTATTTATTTTTAATAAATATAGTAATATTATGGCCAAGTTGTGTTTCCAACAAATATTTTTAAACACACAATTTATTGTGATGTATTTTAAAACATTTGCTATAATATATTAGATAATATTGTTCTCTTTATGAATATAATATTTTTAGGGAAAACAATATTGGAATTCTAAAATTTTCAACTCTCTTAGTTACTTGGATCCGGTGATCTTATTTAGGTTTACCGACGATAACGGCCCATATAAGCCTTGCAGTTCGGACAAATATGATGAACATCCATGCATTCATCAATGCAACAGGGAATCAAACAACATCCAGCCCAGCATCTGTAAAGTTTCAACATAAATATATCCACTATAGTATAAAACGAAATTCTATTATTTTGTTAATTAGCAAATAATCTGTCAAATGAAAAGAGAGTAGATTCGCAAACAAATTATCAATATAATTAATCATTATAATATAGCAAAGTCATATTGTAGTGTTACAGAAGAATGATGAATATCAAATGGATGGATAGAATTAGAAATGAAGAAATTCTTGAAAGAATCGGAGAAAGAAGAACTCTGTGGAAGATGATGGGGGGGGGGGGGGCTTAGGGATATCTTGGGGGGGGGGGGGGGAGAAAAGGGGAAGGCCCAGATTAGAATATTTCAACCAAATAATTGGGGATATGGGATGCGAGACATTTAGAGAGGTCAAACAGCTGGCATGGGACAGAGCCAAGCGGAGACGGGTGGTTGTGTCAAACCAGTCTTAGAACTGTATACTCAATGATGATGACTCAATGATGGTGATATCGCATACTCTCAAATCGACAGATCAACTAAAAGCGACAACAACCGAATAAGGTAGAGTGTGGTTAAACATGATATTGCTCCAGTCATGTTGCTTTATTCCACAAACATTTTGAAATTGTTTTAATAAAAGAACTGTATTTTTTTTAATTCAATGAAACAATATATTTTTTCAAAATATAATATACTCCGGTGCAAAAAAATCGAGCCACCAATAAAAACTTTATTAAATAGTAAATCATTTTTAATTATTTCACAAGTAACCATACATTATTGAAATTATTGCTTATTGAGAGTAAACTTGCCACTTGAGGTTGATTTAGCTCTTGATTAATTAGGCACACAATTTGAACTGCTTGACCTTGAGAAATATCCATTTTGTATATTTTATTTTTCTATCAATGATGCTTAATTCAAAATGATTCATTTTATTGATATTTCAAATAATATTTGATCTTTTATTAAAACTTTATTTAAATGTAAAGCGATTTTGTGAAAGTATGATAATTTGTAATTGTATCTTTTAATTTAATTTAATTTTTTTTTTTATAAAATTCAAAAACTATCAACAAAATTTATTGAATATGTTAGTTTAACCCTAAATAACTAAACTTAATTCTCAGTTACATTATAACTAAACATTCGTCAAGCAGACTAAGCTTTAAAAAAAGTTATTAACAATAAAATTGTTTAATAAAAATAGGAACTTGTTACATGGCTCAATAGTATGGGTAAGATGGAACTAAATAAGAACGAAATATGATTACAACAGTTGCTACATATGTCCACATTATGAGGTCCGCAAATTTCATTCTTGCATACGAGGGTGATCCTTATTTTGGGTATTTTCCAATTTTTACGCTGACAGAGGCTCATATGGTTCGAAATAAATAAAAAAAACATCCCCCAAGTTTCACGTCTCTATCTCAATTTTAACCTATGCCGCACAGCGATGCAAAGTTTCCCATCTAAATAACATGGGGTTGGCATTGAACGATCAATTTTTTTATTCCGGCCAAAGTAATGGTTCAAAAAATTTGAAATTCTGTAGACTTTATCCTTATAATAGTAGCTATTCCTCAGAATTTTTACAGATTTTTAGCTATTATAATTCTGGAGTCTATAACTTAGTAACACTAAGATATAGTAGTATTTTATCTAGCTGTAACTCCAAAATTATAATAGCTAAAAATCTGTAATAATTTTTTCTGATGGATAGATAGTATTATAAGGATAAAGTCTTTAAAGAGTTTCAAATTTTATGAACCATTACTTTGGGCGGAATAAAAAATCGATATTTTAATGCCAAAAACCCCATGTGATTTAGATGAGAAACTTACATTGCTGGAGGCACAGGTTATAATTGAGATAGACTTGAAACTTGGGGGATATTTTTATTTATTTATTTCGAACCATATGAGCCCTTGTCAGCGTAAAAATTCGCTAATACCCAAAATAAGGACCACCCTAATACTTATAATATTATAAGTTTGTTTATTTACATCAAGCTGAGGACAATCTAAATCATTTCTTTTCAAAGTATATTGTTCCCATTCTTATTCTATATTTTTACCATAATTAATGGATATTAAAAGGTGCATTCTCTAATAGGAATCCCTTTTTGGAGACCACCTTGAAAGAGAGCATTTTCAACATGATTGTAAATATTTCAAATAATTGTGTATGTATCATTCCATTTTCCATTTATTTTAATAATAATATTATCAATATGAATAGAAATAATAATTTGCTTAATTTAACATAGGGAAACGGTAGTTCAGAGACTTTTGTCCTGACGAGATAAAATCAATAATCCCTCCAAAGGCTTCATTTGAGCGCAATACACGATTTTCTAAGACTCAACACCCCTAGGCGGTTAAATTGGATTCTAACCGAACAAATACATTCGCCAATTAGTTAATCCCTATGACGTCTAGAGACTGGAACTCTCTTCCTCAGATTGTCTTCTCAGCAACATTCAACCTTCAATCTTTCAAGACCCGCATCCATAGATACCTTCAACTCTAACCCAATCCCTAAATCTCTTCTTATTTTCACGATACAAGGGTCCACCGAGGACTACAGAGATTTTACCTTTTTGGTGCAACTTCTTGTATCAATAACATTATATATATATATAAATAAAATAAAAGCACAGTATATACCATAAACTACTGATAAAGGATTAATTATATATCAATATATGAAAAGTTACCCAAGTAATGCAATTATGACTCCTGAAATATAAGCTATCAGTCCTGGTTCTGTCTTAGTTGCTGTATCGATTTCAGCATAACAATGTGGACATATCATATGAGTAGGTTGAGATCCAAGAGGAACAACTGTGGTCACGATAGGGGGTCCTCCACCAACTAAAATTTAAAAATACAAATTTGTTATTATTGGGATTGTTTAAAATATATTTTCATAAAAAAAAATATTTATATATATTTAATAATCCTATATGAGGCATTTGTTACAGTTAATATGGTCATTTCAAGACAGCTTGAGTGATAACCAACATGTATATATTCTAACTAAGCTCTAAGAAATTCAATTAAAAATAAAAGTTTAGAGATTCCCATCAACACGCCTAGACAGCATTGCGTCTTGTCTGACATTAAAGTTAACCAAGTTATGAGATCCTCAAATTTTAAGAGTTCAAAAACTAATAGGAATCTTAATATTAAAAATTAAAAATAGGCTCCAAATTGTCAATGAACTTAAATCTTCTGTTTTTTAAAACATCAAGTATATAGTATATATAACTCCTGGAAAGTGCTTCTCTACAGAGGAAACTTCGGTCAGACCAACGGTTCCAAGAGAAGCCAAAGCTAAAAATAGGCAAGAAATGGACTGAGGAAAGGAAATAGGACCACAGAAGACGAATGAGAGATTATTGGGCAAGAGACAGTTGAATTAACGTGGTCCAAAGCAGGCCGAAACAAAAAAAAAAACTAATGAGAAAGTCTAATAATAGTTGCCAGTCTAGCCATACTTGACATTCCTTGACATCTGTTTCTGGGTAAGAATTCAACAGTTGTTTCATATCCAAATCATTCTTTGGAGTCAGTCCATCGACTTAGAACTGCCTCATGCCAAAAGCGGACATAAATTAGAGTCTAATAATTAGACTGACAAAATCTCCTTCTTCTCTTATTTCTTTCTTGCTCATATTCTCTAGTTGTTTAGTGAATAGGGCAATTTTAAGTGCATATATAGCTTTAGCCATCCACCTGGCTTGGTGAAGAGCTTTGGGAACCCTGAGTTTGAAATCTCTTTCAACCCAAACACCAAGTAGTAAAAACTACATCAGTACATATACACATAGTATAAGGTGACCAGACGACCCGCTTTTGGCGGGACAGACCCGATTTTTAACAATTTGTCCCGCGTCCCGCGGCGTTTTAACTAAGTCCCGATTTTTGGAAAGAATTCGCGCCGACAAATGGTTCACAATAGATTAAGTGTTGAGACTTTGAAAGCCATATATATTATATATAATTTAACAAGTTCTTGTGATAAATTTCATGACGTTTTAAACAAGCAATCTAATCTATTAAAAAAAATCACTCAAATGATAAATATGCGAAAGAATATACTATACTTATTATATACCTATACTATATTTGTAAAAAAAAAAATTACAATACAATTTTTGCGTTCTCTGATAATAAATTTTTGTTGCTCTAGACAATTTTTTTAAACAAGACCCCTCCCCCCGTCAATGGTGTCCCGCTTCACCAATGTTAAAAATCTGGTCACCTTAACATAGTACAACATTACAATGTCAAAATGGAGTAGAATTACGAAAAAAAAGTGTTCAAAGTGTGCAACACCTAAATATTAATCAATTTGATCGAAATTTTGCATAGAGACCATATAGATGAAGAAAACCCAGAACATGAGCAAAGTGACACAAATTTAGCAATTTTAAAAACATGAATCACCCTAATATTCGGCGGGCCTCTTGCTGAGCAAGGAGCTTCTTCCCACCGCCTCCTGAACCCCTTTTCCACTTCCACCCCAATAAACCTATCCCTGCTGACCCTCTCGCCTCCGATCACTCTTCATCCCCTGAACTCATCTCCCATTCTTCAATCACTCTCTACTCCACCAACCCTCTCCCCACTTCTCTGTACCCCCTGTCTCCGATCAGCCTTCAACCCACCAAATCTATCCCCGCCCCCTGAATCTTTTCCTCTACTCCACTTTGATCAACCTCCACCCCACCAACCCTATACGCCTAGAGATAGATAAACTGTTCTAAACTGTTTTTTAGATATTTAAAAAAGACACCTATATCCTAAATATGAGCTCAATAACTTGAAAAAAATAGAAGATACGAAGCCTTTTGTGTTTAAGACCCCAAAATAAAAAATTCCTCATCTTTGAGTTCAGTGGACAAATTTTTAAAAAAAATGAAGACTCTCCCGAGATATTTCAACAATAGACCTATCTACCAAAATTGAATGCTAAAATTAAAAAACTCGAGGTGATAGAACACTTTACAAATTTCAAAAATTGACCCTAAAATGACTATATCACACTTTTAGGGACAAATAGAACAAAATACCCAAACAAGTTTTTACCAATTTTAATAATACTTCATTTTTCTAAACTAAAACAATATGTATATCTTTTCTGATTTAAGAGTTCTGGGAAAACTCTGAAAACATATTTTGGGGCCCTTCCGGGTTCGAATTTCAAAAAACACTTCTTAATACACAAATAAATAGTAGAAAGAATATACAGTCCAAATTTCATCTTTCTAGTTACAGAGGTTTGGGCTGTGCATGGATGAATGAATGAATGAAACGTCACCTTCTCGTTTTATATTTAGTACCTGACCACCGAGCGATGCTCGGTAACTTTTTGCTTCAGTTATAAGCTATATATTAATTCTACACCCCCACTCCGCCTCAATCCCACCCCTGAAACCCCTTAGCTCCACCCCCACCCCCGCACTCAGTTTTTGCATTTCTAGCCTTCTAGTGGTGATTGGTAGATTATTATAGGTATATAAATAAATACCGTATAATTTTTTTTTAATTAAATAACAATTTTTGAGTTCATCAATTAAATTGACAAATTCTAAAATATATTAATATGTTTGTGGGATTTAAAACTCGATGTATAATCACTTAAATTTCCAACTTTTAATATACTTATAATAATATTTGTAATGGTTTTTTTGTGGGATTTAAAATTAAAAGAACCAAAGGAAATTGAATAAAAATGTAAATATACATTTTTATCGAGACAACCACCTGTGAATAATTATTTGAATTAACAAAAAACCCATCAAAAACAACTTAGCCGAAGATGAGACCGTGACAGATCGAATTGCCAACACAAACCCCCCTAACCCGTGGTGAATTTCATCCAAATCGTTAGAGCCGTTTTCGAGAAATCGATTCTATATACAAGAATTGCTCGTTTAATATAATGAGATAAGATGACACAATTATTTCTAAATTTTGGAAGATTAAATGTGATTTTTTTTTCATTTTATTAACTCAAATAGGTCACTTGGTGACCCGTGGGTCAAAGGTTGCCGAGGCCTGGATAGATAATACATGGCCTTACAAAGTACGAAGGGGTGATCGGTCAGCCTAAAAAACAGCTGAAGAACTATAAAATGAATTATTTGTTTTTATTTAAGCTAGCATTTCTAGTATATTTTTAAATTACATATAATTATTTTAAAAATAGCTCTATTTGGTACTTGCATGAATGGCCAGGTGTAAAGGGGCTTGTCGGGGGAACCCCGCCTACGGCCTGGGCATAACTCGGGGGCGCAGCTGGCGGAGGGCCGTATGGAGGTGGCGGAGCTTTATTCATTTTATATTCTTTGTCTTTTTTTTAAATAGAAATTCACCTAAAATACAAATTGTTCATATATTAAAATTATGTAGAAAAAATGTATTTTATATATTATATCTAAATAAAATAAGTTTTTATTATATTATAACCAAACTCTTTCATTTTTAAAACTGAATTTGTAAATATCCAAATTTACTTTAATAATGGCACTGTTGTCATGTCTAAAATTAGTCCATGAATTTACGTAATACTAAGGGAAATGAATTAGGTCATATGATATGATTTTCGTTAAGAAAAGGTTTTCCCCATCTTACACATGACATACAATAGGTTATTTTTAAATATCAAATTAATTAAAAAAATATTAAAAATTTATCTAAATATTTATATATTTATGTATATATTTCTTTAATTAAAAATGGGTTAGGTATTTAAAGTTCAAGTTTTTATAAATAATCAAATCAGAAAAGATTTTTGAAAAAAACATTACCAGTTGAATAGTCAAACGGGAATAAATTACATATAGAATATATTATAGCGTAATAATGAGTAATATATTTATTGTAAATGATCTTTGATTTGATTGAGAAAGTGACATATAGGTTCTAACACTAACACAACAGACACTAGCGATCATAGTGGCTGGTTTAAGAACTTCGAAAAGCGAGGATGATACAAATGACTCGTTTCGAATTTTGAAGGGTTTTTCTAGCTAGGTCATCAATGAGGTTGTCTCTGTGTGATGGAAATGAACATATATATTTAATAATTAAATAAAAAAATATTTTTGTTAATTTTGAGGGCCCAGGCGCGTAGCCAGAAAATTTTCATGGGGGGGGGGGGGGGACGTCAATACACAAAGCAAACATATTTAGAGGAATTTTTTTTTAATAAAACAAATAGCCCAGTTAAATTGTTTTTACTCGGAAAGTTTTGGGGTAGTTGAAATTTCTTCGACTCTTTATGTTTTTGGGTGTGCTGAATTCGAATCTGAGGTTTGCTAACAAAAATTTCGTGACGGAACATTGTCAAAAATGCAAAAAAAAAAAATCTCATTTTTTTGGCGGTTTTTTGCTTATAAGTAACTCGAAAACTATGAACTTTTCGCAAATAACCTTCCCACTAAAAATGTCTTCATTTAGGGTTCTTTTCCGACCTACCGTTCGGGCTCAAGTGCTAGTTGAAAATTGGCATGTTTCCGCAATGTGAAATAAGTGAAACAGTATCCTTAACTCATAGTAAATCCATATTAAATAAAATATTTATTTACTCTTATCTTTATTAAAGATGTTTCACCTTGCACCAACACCACAACTCTACTGATTATTTCCGCAAGTCCCTAAAACTCGCACTTTTTCGAATTTTTCCCATTTTGAACATGAAAGAGCACGTGTTCGACCAAGAGTATTCTATACATTTTTAAACTAGATTGAATTTGCTATAATTCAAACAAAGTTTCATCTTAATTGGATAATAGTAACTTGTGCCGTAATGGGTTGAAGTTTTGAAAAACTGCAATTTTTTACAAAAAATCGCATTTTTCCTTCATAAAATGAAAACCTCTTCTCATAGAAACTTGATTTCTGTCTCATTCTCTAGGAAATTTTGTTGACTTGAACTTGGACTACTTTGTTGATAAAACTCTTAGATTAGCACATTTACCTTTTATGGGTTGTTGGCTAGTTGGACTTCCTCTATCCAGGCCCGTCAAGGGCAGACGGGGCTGTTACCCCAGGGCTTGGCACTACCACTGTTATATATTTTTTCTACTACTAACTTATAAATAAAATCAACTGCTGTGTTACCACACGACTTTCACATTTTCATTTATTTGAAGTCATCGCGACACTACTAATTTACACCCCCTTTCTTTATTTCGTTTTTTTTTATTTTCTCAAAAACGACTACAATGATTTTTTTAAAAATGAGTGTATTTATCAAGTGTCATGAGTAAAAATTAGTTGTGTCAAATTTTTAATCCGATTGAAATAAAGGAAGGGGATGTAGAGTAGGAGAGTCGCGGCGCATCGCTTTTGAGAGATGACCCGCTTTGATTTTGCTCCAGGGCCCGAAACAGCTCTCCACGGGTATGGCTAGAGTAATATTTATTTTAACTTTCCACATAAATTTCACCATTACTGCCTAACCCTTTGAGGTACACAAATTTATATAATGACCTTTATTAAAGAAGTTTTAATTTAAAATAGAAAACTTAAAATGAGTGAAAAGTCTAAAATCAATAGTTTACGAGTTAAAAGATATGGACCTGAATCAATAACAAATGTGTCTCTGAAGGCGAGACATCCTCTCTCCAAAAAATAATTTTTTTGAGAAAGAAATTGATCTTATATTATCGACAGGCCCGGATCGAATAGGTGCGGGGCCCGATTGGATTTTTTTTTGCGGGGCCCTCTCTATATATTAAACATTTAAATAAAATTCAAATTCAGTATACCTAGATACATTAATATATCAAATGTCATGGATCATCAGATAGGTAAACTTCTACATAAATAAAAATGTTAAAAATACAAAAACAATTATTTAATATAAATTTACATCACCGAATATGAATACATGAATTTACATATTTCTAAGTTTTTGTTCTGTAAATTCTTCTAAAATTGTTTGAAAATCTAATTTCCTTGCGTCTTCACTTTCAATCGACATAATTGCTAAACTATTTAATCTATCCTGAATCATTGTCGATCTCAAATAGTTTTTTATTAGATTTAGCCTGGAAAATGATCTCTCTCCAGAAGAAACTGGAATTGTTAAGAATATTCGGAGAGCAATAAACAATGCCGTTGCTCTATCATTATCCGATAAAAATTTGAACATTTTAAACGGATTTTTAAAAATTCTGAAGGAAAAATAGATTTCAAAGCTTCCATTTCTTCAACTAACATTTTTCCGTCTATATTTGGTACATCATTTTCTGTTAACTTAGAATCTGTTAGAGAAATTTCTAATTCAGTTGCATGTTTTTGAAGTACTTCTTTTTCCATAATTTTCCATAATTTTCCCAGAAACCCAAATAATTCATTATGATTTTTTTAATTGCTCAAAACGATCTTTTAGTGATTCTGTAGCTTTATCTAAAACAACATTAAAAAAAGATATCTTGTATGCTATACATCCACCACTGGCTGGTACGGTTGAGCAACTAGTTTTGCGTGCATATAGCTGCATAGTAATTTACGTACGTAGTTGCAAAATCTCTCTAATAAAGGACTATCTCGATTAAATTCAATACATTTGACATGAACTTTTACGGGTATCAGTTTTCTATATTCTTCTTCTTCGAGTACCATACCCGAAACGGGTGTCGGCTCCTCTCCACATATACCTGTGCTGAGTGTGTTTAGTTGTTTTACACAGATATATGGGACCTACTTTTACTACTAACGCCGGTTCCGAACGGCTAATTTGGAGAGGTTACTAGGCAATTATACTCTTGGTAGGTTGCCATTACTTTCCAAGAGGAGGCGACTGAAAATATCTATCTGCCGAGACTCGGTCTCGAACCAGCGATCTTCGAGTCAGCGACCCAACACTCTAACCACTGACCCACAGTCGCCTCTTTCTATATTATAAAGTATATATTATATAATAATAAACACATTAATAAATTTCATCCAGCAATGCGAACTTAAAATAAATATATTTTTAATTAATTGAATAATTCATAATTTATCCATTATCGTCAAAAGCAATTTGCTTTAAATTTCGAATTTTTTTGTTCATTTTGATAGTAACGCGGGGCCCGATTGGGCCCAATCGCTCCAATCGTCCTTTATCCGGCCCTGATTATTGATTTAATCTATCTTGAGGTTCATAGTAACTTTTTAATCAAATAAAATAGCATTTTGAATAAGAATTTTGTAGGTTAAAAGACATTTTTATGAAAAAGATTAAATTTCTTCTCTCCGGGAATCAACTAGAAATGGCAAAAAGTTATATTTTTTAACGGTAGATCACTCGTATCCATAATAAGCATTAATTAACAGGAATAGCAGGGAATTGGATAAAAATAAAAAACAGAGTTATTATTAAATGGGCCAGACGTTTCGTCGATTAATTTCGACTTCCTCAGTGGCTCATTCTATCACTCTTTGTCAAAAGACAATTCCACGAAACGTCTGGCCCATTTAATAAAAACTCTGTTTTTTATTTTTATCCAATTCCTGCTATTCCTGTTAATTAAGTTATATTTTTTTCTCATTAGAATCTATTGCAATTTCATATCGTGTGTTAGTTTTATTTATCTTTTATATCAAGATTATTATTAGGAAATTTTTATTTTAAAGGGTAGTTTATTTGAAGTCCATTTTGAACAAACGCTAATAACTCCGTTGAAAATTTTATGAAAGTATGAAATTAATAGATATTATGAAACAATTAATTATTAATAATTTAGTTTAATTTTGAACAAAATCGATTCAGAACTTTTTTGAGAAAAATCGTCAAAAATCCCGAAAACCGTCTATCAAAGGCCGTCTTAGAAACATTTAAAAATTCACCTCCATGCCACAAGTCAATGTTTCCTTTCATATGACTTTTTAAACTTTTTTCTAAGGCATCTCGTGCTTTCAAAAAACATCGTTTTTTTAACGGTTCAGATGGTTTTTGACCATTTTCTCAAAAAGTACTTAGAGAATTTCGTTCAAAATTAAATTAAATGATTAATAATTAATTGTTTTATAATATTTATAATTTCAAATTTAAAAAATTCATGGAGTTATTAGCGTTTTTTCAAATTGGACTTCAAATAAACTACCCTTTAAAATGTAAATTTTCTAATAATAGTATTTGATATAAAAAAGATAAATGGGAATAACATAAAGATATGAAATTTCAAAGATTTGATAAGATATGTAATGAGAAAAAAAATAAAACCTTTTGGCATTTCTAATTAATTCTCTCCCCCGGAAAGAAGAAATTGAATCTTTTTATACAATTTTTTTTAAACTACAAAATTCTTAATCAAAATATTATTTACTTATATAATAGACATACAGTGAACCTTCATATCGATGAAATCGATAAAATAAGATCGTTTTTGTTCTCATTTATAATTATTTTGATCTATTTTATCAAGAAGGCTGGGTCGCAGAGTCACTCGGTATCACCGAGTCGTTTGATACGGTTTTCTAGCTTTTTGCCATTTATTAAAAACTAATCAATCAATTTCGGTCAAAAGTGAATATAAATATTAATAATCGATTGTTTTATAATATTTATTAATTTCATATTTTTAAAAATTATTTCAAAGTAGTAATTAGCGTTTTTTCAAATTAGACTTCAAATAATCTACCGTTTAAAATGCAAATATTCTATTAAAAACTATTTGATATAAAAGATAAAAATTCATAGATATGAAATTTCAATTAATTGAATATGTGATGTGGAAAAAATTAAACCCTTTTGCCATTTCTTAGTCGACTCGCTGCCCCTCATAACATTTCATTTAAACTACAAAATTCTTAATTGAAATGCTATTTTCTTATATTATAATGATTACGTGTACCTTCACATAGATTAATTCGATCAAATAAGATCGTTTTCCGTTTTCTTTCTCATTTATAAATCTTTTGATGTTTTATGGTGAGGTTGAGACACAAACCTCTCGTCAGAGGGTACACGTCATTTCACCAAGCCCATCTAGACACACGGCAGTGTGTCATACAAGTTCGGAAAAACGGGCGACGCACCAGCCATCCGTATATTTACATGAACCATTTCAAGTTACTTTCGACCCCCCCCCCATAACTCAAAAACTATTAGACCTACACACTTGCATTCGCATGTCTAATAAGGCCCACTGGAACACCTAGAATCCCAAATTTAATGAATAAACCTAATATAGTTTTGAGTTATTAAGGTCTGAAAATTGCCAATTTTAGCACTCACTGACTTACATATCAAAAACTTAAAGTACTTCTGCTGATCCTAGAATGCTGAAATTTAGCATACTGGTAAAGCTTAGCACATTAATAAAGGAGGAGAATTGAAAAACCGAAACTTCTTCGGGGCACGAAATGAAGAGGTAAAATTTATGAAAAACCGACCGGGTTTTCAGCAGATATTTTATGAGAAATATTTAATAATTTTAATATAAATGCTTAAATCTAATTATTTAGATAAATTAAAGGATAAAACTTTAAAAAATTAATGATATCTGACCAAAAACATAAATGTGAAAAAGGGGCCAAGTTCGGTACAAACAGCTTCGCCGACAAAAAGTTGAGATCTATACGGGTACCAAGGTTCATAGCAATTGCTTAAATCATAGCTATATGGATTTACAGGGTTCTTCACTTGATTTAAAAGAAAATTTGTTACGTTCTTTGATATTAACTTGCCAAGTTATAATAGTCAATAACTTACGTTTAACGTGATGATATTTAATACAACCTTAAAATTTAGCTTTGCTACTTCTTCTATTTGATATTACAAACAATTTAGTTGGATATAACTTGCCAAGTTATAAATTCAATATCAAAGAACGTAACAAATTTTCTTTTAAATCAATTGAAGAACGTTGTACATCCCTATAGCTCCCCGGGAGCCCCGGTTTTTCTCTACACGCCATATACCTATAAATAATTTATTTGTTTGAGACTAGTTTCGAAGGTTTAACCTTCATCATAAGTCTTTTTTAATTATAAATATTATATATGTTATTTCCCATGGGTTCAATTATCCAAATGGATCATAGAAAAATTCATTTTATTATGTTATAATAAGCTATAGCCACATAACAAACGATGATATCGTACAACCTCAGTGATTTTTCTTTATAAAATTTTTTATTGTATTAGATGAAGGAGGAGGTAAAATAGTTTTTATTACTTAAAGATTTAATCTTTAATCTTTTTTACTTAGGGAAAGTGGTGTGGGTTTTAGGTGAAACATGATATTAATTAATAAAGTAAAGGGAGTGTAGTTTCACAATGAATGAAATAAAACTGAAAGAGGTTTATACAGACTCAATATATTTCGGGTTAAAAGCCTTTTAATCTGTAAACTCCTGAAGATGGGCTAATAACCCGAAATATATTGAGTCTGTATAAACCTCTTTGACTTTTATTTCATTCATTGTGAAACTACACTCCCTTTACTTTATTAATTAATGTTTAAGCCTCTGCTCTGCTAATAGGGTTCCGTTTTACTCTTGTAGATGAAGGAGGAGGTAAAAAAAGTTTTTATTACTTAAAGATTTAATCTTTAATCTTTTTTACTTAGGGAAAGTGGTGTGGGATTTAGGTAAAACATGATATAAATTAATAAAGTAAAGGAGTGAGTTTCACAATGAATGGAATAAAAGTCAAAGAGGTTTAAGTATACAGACTCAATATATTTCGGGTTAAAAACTTTTAATCTGTAAACTCCTGAAGATGGGCTAATAACTTCTTTGACTTTTATTTCATTCATTGTGAAACTACACTCCTTTACTTTATTAATTAATCTTTAAGACTCTGCTCTGCTAATAGGGTTCCGTTTTACTCTTGTAGATGAAGGAGGAGGTAAAAAAAGTTTTTATTACTTAAAGATTTAATCTTTAAGCCTCTGCTCTGCTAGTTACGTTTTACGCTTGTACAGAACCCTTCAAAGAATTATTTTACTTTTGGAATCGTTTATTTTTTTATTTTCATTAAACTATCTATTATTGAAAGCTGAATAACTACTGATTATAGGTGGAACTAAATATAGATGGGAATATTGAAGAAAAAAATGGATTTTGCCTTGGTTGATTCATATGGTGTCGACTAATGTTAGAGGAATTCAGAGTTTACATTCCAGGCACCAACGCGGCGCAACTGCGGAGGCCGCACAACGTGTTCAGCTGTTCGAGAAAAACCTCCTCGTGGAACAGAACAGTATTAGTATTTGTGTACACAAACCAACCAACTTGGACTTTCTCCTCTACTGCTGCTTGCTAGCTCTTTCGCTCTTAGTAGAGAAGAACAAACCACACGGAAAGGAGCTCAACAGTTAGGACGAGATCTAGCAGAGAACCGATTTGCTTCATTTCAAAATCATTGGATAAATACAACAGAGTGAAATACCATATAACATGTTGGATATTAAAGAGAAGGTATGGGAATTTCATATTTTTTTTGTGATATAATTAATTACTTAATTAGTTTTAATTATTAAATCTAATTAACATTTTAAGGTAGTTGTTTCACCAAATAGGTTTTCTTAGGATTTTTCTGCATCGATTGGTGGCAAAACGAAATTTATGAACAATATAGTTCCGGAGATATTAAATTCCAATGATAAAGTTTTTCCAAACTCTTATACATTGCACTGCTATACTATACGAGATATCGGAAAGTTTACATACATATTTAATTATAATTAAGAAACTCTTCTTACCATTGTTATAAAAATCTAAACCAACATTAAACAATAACTTTTTTAAGAAAATTTTAATTCATAGTTACAACACAGTTTCTGAGATAATAATGAAAAATTTACACTAAAAACAAGCTGGCAACATAGCATTTATTTAACCAAAAAAGTGGGTTAACTTTAATACTTTTTTGACGTTTTTTCTCTTCAGCCATTGTCGCAATAGCTTTTAATCGCTTATTAAGAACTTTTTATTTTATAAATCTCCCTTTATAATGTACTTTATCTGAAATTTCTATGATAAAATATTTACAATCTCGGACAGTGTTGCCAGATTTTTCAATCGAGCACGGGATTGGCTAGTAGTCGTATATAAACAGCAAAGAGTTTTGGGTTTATGAATTATGAATCCTTATTGTCTGTCCTTTATACACTCTAGCATTAACTTTTTGCTATTATTGTCGCGAAACAACTACCTTGAAACGTATTTTTCTTAAATTTAAAATTTTATTTCCATAAAAGAATAAATAGATCAAAATGTTATTTTTCGATTGAAATAACACATTAAAATAAGTATATAGCTTTAATCAATATATTTCGTTAAAAATAATAATTATTCATGTTACATTTTCACCTATGATTGGAAATTGTATGGGTCCTCAGGTAAAGACTACGGAGCCCATGGTCTCAATTAGAGTCACAAATTGTAGTATTCAATTAGGTTGAATTTTAGCACGTGACGGTTTTGCCAAAAATTGCATGAGGTCTCATCGAGAAGCCAAAAAGTGCGATTTTTTCATTTAGTCTGTGAGGATGGATGTGATGTGTGTGTGTGGTCGTTTTTTTGGTCCACGATTTTTTCTACACCGTTGAACCGATTGAAATGAAATTGAAAACCTACTATTATTTTAACAAAATGAAGTGCTGATTACTTTTTGGTACATATCGGCCCGCAAACATTAGTTTATTCCAGTACTTTTTTAGTTTTTTCTAAATATCTTGAAAATGACTTAACCATTTTTGATGAAATTTAATATGCAAATTAAGGACCTTGGTGACCACAAAAAAAGGTTAAATAAAGTTTTTAGTAAAATTATATTTTAAAGTACTTTACTCTAGAGTAAGATAGTACTTTTTTTAATTCTTTATTATTTTATTTTAAACATGGACCGCAAATAGCCAGTGATATCTGATTAATAATAAAGGAATAAACATATTGATATTTCAAATGACTTTGGATAAAGTTTAGCAACGATCCGTTGCAGTTTATTTATATATGCCTATGTGTACTTAAGCACAGATGTTTTAGTTCTTATCAAAGTAATTAAATTTCTAATCAAAATTATCAATGTGGCTATTATCTTAATATTATAATTTGATAGAGAAAATTTGTTTGTGTGTATATGAGGTAACTCAGAAACTACTCAACAGATAATATCTATTTTTTTTCTTTTCGTGATGTTATTAGATACTATATTTTATTATGCCTACTTCTCAGGAAACTTAAAATCATGAGCGTCCACTGGAATTGTAAGACCTCGATATATATAAGTTAAAATTTAGTGAATAAATTTCTGCATATGTAAAAAGTTGGGATAAAAACAATATTTTCCTCTTAAAACATTTAAAAAAAATCAGAGCTTGAAAGCCAGGGGGGCTTAGGCCCCTGCGGACGCCCTTGCCTAATATTTAGTAAGCATGATTAAATATAATTAACAATATTAAAAAAAAACTTCTTGAGCTCTTTTTATTACGTACGCTGTATAAGCCATTAAAGAAATATATCAAAATTAATTATGGAAGAATTGTTGGGAATAAAAATATGGCTGGAAAAAATTCCACAAAAGCATATTTTTAATCCAGTTAAATTATTCTCAAAAGGGCCTCTCGCGGGAAAGTTTTGGGGTAGTTGTAATTTCTTGTACCCTTTATGTTTTTGGGTGTCCTGAATCCGAATCTGAGATTTGCTCACAAAATTTCGTGACGGAACATTGTCAAAAATGCAAAAAAAGGTAACAAATCTCTTATGGCGGTTTTTTGCTTATAACTCGAAAACTATCAACTTTTCGTAAATAATCATTCTATTCAAAATGAAAGTACATAAAATTTCCTATAAATTTCATAATTTATGTTTCTTTCTCTGACCAACCGTTCGGGCTCAAGCGCTAGTTGAAAATTGGCGTATTTTTTTTCGCAAAAACTCACTTTTTCCACTCCAAAACTCTAAATTTATTATTAAAGGATGTCATTAAGTGAATTCCTCCTAGTTTTAAGTTGAATAGATCCTTGAAAAATCATCTTCAAAAAAAACCCTGGGAGGTAAAAAATACCCTTGTTTTTGGGCAAGTCCAAATTTCTTATTGTATTTGAGCCATTAGCCATTTCAAAAGAACTAAGCCTTTGGCTTTTATATTGTATTTGGGCTCATTAATTCATTTAAATAGGAGGATATTTGTATAGGATTATTGTAACAAAGGAAGGTATTTTGAAAGCTCTTAAGAAATCAATTAGCCTATTAGAAGATTATTTTTTTTTTTATGATATTGATGTGAGAAGGAGATACACCAGAAGGTGGATCCCCTAAAGGCCAGTATGGGCTCGCCCCTCCATCGTGAAAAGAACAGAGCAGAAGGAAAAGAAGCCGGGATCACGTGCCAATCTCAGAAACTTAGATACAATTCAATATCCAATTTACTAAGGTTTTAGGGGCTTCGAGCAGTGGTAAATTCTCCGCGCGATAAATTCGGTTAAATTTATCTCCCACTTAATTTTTATTACCAGACCCTATACTTACAGAAAAAATGTCTGGGTATAGCCGGGAATCGAACCCGAGACCTCCGGGTTGCCAGCCAGTTACTCTGACCATTACACCACGGAGGCGGACATTATTTAAAAAAAGTTGATAGTTTTCTAGTTATAAGCAAAAAACCGCCAAAAAATGAGATTGTTTATCTTTATTTGCATTTTTGACAATGTTCCGTCACAAAATTTTGTTGGCAAACCTCAGATTCGGATTCAGCCCACCCAAAAATATAAAGGGTAGAAGAAATTACAACTACCCCAAAACTTGCCGGGTAAAAACACAATTTAACTGGACTATTAATGGCCACTTTTTAGCTAAAAATTGCAGGCTCTCTCTTTCTCACGATCAATTTAAAGTGGAATAAATTTCAAAAAATGATACTTATTTCTACTTAAATAAGAGATTTTTACCTACATCCATAGGTGTAGAGGAGGGTATACGGCAATATACGGCTTATACCCTGTGGTTTGAGCTGAGCAAATATATATTTTGCTAGCTTGTACATTTTATTTTAAATTACAGTAATATATACCCCCTTCTCGGTTTATAGTGTATCGTATACCTTCTGCTAATTTAACGTCTACTGTCTACAACAGTACCTCATGATGAAAAAATATTTTTTTATTTTTGTCCCCACATAAATTTCTACCTTCCACAAAATAATCATTCGATTAAAATTTTTGATTTTGGATAAAATGGATAGATAAAACTTGTAAATTTCAAATTTGTGTTAACTTAGTTTATAAGCTATGCTCTCGCAGATAGGGATGGCAAATTATTTTAATATATCGATATAGCTTATAGCGCTATATCGATACATAAATATATTGCAGCAAATATATCGATATATTAATTTTTAGATATTAACATATCAAAAACTAACCATTAGGTAATTGTAACTTATTGAGAAATAAAAACATCCTATGATAAAAAAATTATTTAATCTTAAAAATACAATTTTTTTTTTATATTCAAAGCTAGCTTAGTTATATAACAAAAACAGTAATTGTCAGTCAGACGTCTGCGATTTTTTCTCGCTATTTCTCTAGTATTATGGTATTTTTTCCCCCTCTCTATTAAAATACATGACATAAATTCTTATATTTTTGAGTTTATAGTACCTAGTCAAAAGTATTTTTTAATATTTGTGATATTATGAAATAAAAATTTCGTATAAAATTGTGCAATTAAAAAATTGCAGCAATTTTTTTGTATTTGCAAGTGAAAAAAAATTCCGATATATTTTTCGAGGGCAAGGCATATATCGATATTCGATATATATCGCAAGGAGTATATCGATACTTATATATCTTGGAAATATATCGACAAAAAAATAATCGATATATCGTTGGTATCCCTATGTCTAAATTAGTTTACGAGCTATAAAATATGCACAAAGAGAAACAAAGAGGTTGTCCTCTGCTTGATGCAAATAAACATACACATATATATATGTGTGTATGTTTATTTGCATCAAGCAGAGGACAACCTCTTTGTTTCTCTTTGTGAATCAACAACTCTGCTACTCTCGGCAAAACAAAAACTTTTCAATTATATAAAATATGCTTTCGCAGACTGACAGACAGACATTGTATCGACACTAATAGGATCCCGTTTTACTCTCTAAATGGGACTCTAAAACAGGGCCTTCAAAACTAACAATATAGTTATTTAACAGTGAAAACAAAGATTTAAGTATCTTTTTGGGTGTCTTTTTTTTGAAAAAAGATGGAAATTATTTCAAAAATCAACCCAGTATATAATATTATTAAATGAATTTAACTTTAAAGGACATCATAGATATTAGTTGAAATATTTTTACATTGCATATCAGAGAGGTTCGTCCCCTTAGGAATCGAACCCAAGCGCTAACTAAGCTTGCCAGGCCAGTAGCCAAACCCTTAAGACAAATCTCTCTCTGACATGCAACATATATAAGTATTATAGCTATAGATTTTTCACTCCCTTCAACTCAAAGGGAATAGTGAAAATTCCTGCTAAACTGAAAAAAGTTTTCAGTGACGGACCTATGGATTTTACAGTGAAAACAAAGATTTAAGTATCTTTTTGGCTACTGGCCCGGCAAGCTTAGTTAGCGCTTGGGTTCGATTCCTAAGGGGACGAACCTCTCTGATATGCAATGTAAAAATATTTCAACTAATATCTATGATGTCCTTTAAAGTTAAATTCATTTAATAGTTATTTAAGTTGAGCAGAAAAGAATCTTTATTTTTTCTAAATTAAGTAAAACTCTTATTCTTGGCAAATATATTTTTAACAAATTTAAATTTTCATTTCATCTTTAGTAAATCATAAGCTCTAATTAATTTTGTCATTAAGAGCTACTTAAACAAGCATGGTCATTATTATAAAAAAATAATAGAAACCAACCACTCTACTTATTACTTTCTTTGATAATTCTTTACTCATCATTTAAGATGACCTTTGCTTAGGATGAAATCGATAAACCCTAAGCATATGTATAATGTATATGCCAAATATTTATTTAAGATAAACATTTTTATTATTAACCTTTTTTTTTAGACGACAACTCCATTTCGATCTTAAAAAATTGTTTTAATTATATTTCGTATTTTTCAATATTTATACAAATACAAAACTTATTTAAACAAATATATTATAATAATTTCAAACAAAAAAAGATCACAAAAAATTAAGCAAGTTTTAATAATAAATCAAATAAGACTAAATAATAAATTATAAGAGTTAATAATTATTTCGGGAAGTAGGTAATAAGTTTCTTTAAAACATTTTTCGTCATTGGTTGAAAATAATTCAATGATGAATCTTCCCCAATCGGTCTTTTGTGTGGGTGTTTTCTCTCTGTATACTACGAAAGAGATTTAATCATCTTCATCTATTTTAAATAAAACATTTGGCTTCTGTTTTTAATATTTTCGTAATTATACTTATATAAAATACAATTTTTTCACTCTGTCCTTTAAATAAAATAAGAATAAAAATTTCACATATGTGAATTATATAATCTATATAGATAGATATAGAATCTATACATTGGCGTAGTTAGGGAATTTTCCTAGGGGAGGCAACCGCAGTGGCGGCGACAGGGTTGAGCAAGGTGTGGCGACCGCCGAACCAAATTTTTGTTGAAAAACTGCAATTTTTTGCAAAAAATCGTATAAACTCTTAGATTTATAAATATCCAGCATTTTCCATGACGCATATCCTGTCATGGAAAATGCTAGATATCTATAAATCTAAGAGTTTTAACAAAAAAGTAGTCCAAGTAAACGTTCAAGTCCTCAAAATTTTCTAGAGAATGAGATAGAAATCAAGGATGAGTGCTTTTCAACTTATGAAGGAAAAACTGAGATTTTTTCAAAATTTCAACCTCATTGCGACACGGGTTACTATTATCTAATTAAAATGAAACATTGTTTAAATTGTAGCAAATTTAATCTAGTTTTAAAATGTATAGAAGCTTCTTTGTTGAAAACGTGCTCCTTCATGGTCAAAATGGGAAAAAATCGAAAAAAGTGCGAGTTTTAGGGATATTCAAAAGTGATGCTGGGGACTGTTTTTTGGATCCCCATTAAAACTCGAACTACTAAACCAATTTTGCACTTCTTTTTTTTTAATCAACGCGAAAATTTGTCCTCTTTAATTTACTATAGAACGGTTATTTATGAAATATGAAATGTTTTCGAGTTATAAGCAAAAAACTGGAAAAAGTCCGAAAATTTCGAGGTTTTTCGGCAGCCAAAAGTTGTCCCCCAGACTCTCGAGTTAGATTTGTCATACCTACACCATACCAAACGACCCTAAAAAATCTTTTCCTGCAATTAATATAAGTTGAAACCTCTATTTACTGGGCTATATAGGAAGATAATTTTTTTTTGAGATTTACATTTTTCAATCTGTATTGATTTTTTTAGAATAAAATTAATCTCATATCATAAATAGTTATTGAGATATTGACTCGATTTTTCTAGTGGGGAGCAAGGAGTTTTCTAGGGGGGCCAGTGCCCCCCTTGCCCCACCCCCATTAACTACGCGCATGAATATAAAGATAGTTTGTATGTTGGTTTGAGGAAGCTAATCTCAGGAAATACGAATCCGATTTGAAAAATTCTTTTTGTATTAGATAGCCCGTTTATTAAGGAAGACTAGGCTATATATGGTAACTTCACGACCCTGAGGTACCCCTTTTCGGCCCCTTCAAGCCTTCTTTGGTAACCAAGGCGAGTGTTATTCTTTATTCAAATTCTTTCCTTTTAAATGAAATTATATAAAAATTAAAAACATTTCATTTTGTTAAATTCCGCAAACTTTTCTCTATAAAAATAAAAAAATAAAATTTATTTTCAAAAAACAATTAAAATTGACTACAAGAGAAGGTAGGTAGGTACCATAAAATGGATAAAGTAATTTTTTATAGTCTACAGAATTTCAAATTTTTTGAACTATTACTTTGATCGGAATAAAAAAATTGATATTTCAATGCCAAAAACCCCATGTTATTTAGATGGGAAACTTACATCGCTGTTCGGCAAAGGTTAAAAATTGAGATAGAGACTTGAAACTTAGGGGATATTTTTTTTTATTTTTTCGAATCATGAGCCTCTTTCAGCGCAAAAATTCGATAATACCCAAAATAAATACCACCCTGAAGTACATGTATATGGTTCCAAATGTGAACGAAAAATTTTAATAAAGACATCACCGGAGACAAACAAGGCTGGGCGTGCTTGAAGTTACATAAATTGGTCTCATAATGTATGTCCCGTATAACGCGGAACGTATCCCCCGCGTTGTACGGGAGTCCACTGTAATTTATACGTGACATTATTGATTTTTTTCATGAAAACGCATTTTCTATTTATTATTTAGTGATTACACATTTTACATTTAAAAAGATAGCAATTTATTATTATATTAGTAAATGTTGATTTTCTATTTATCTAGACCAGCGGTTCCCAACCTTTTTTTGACCAGGGACCACTTTTGATTTCGTTATTATTAGCAGGGACCACAAGGTTAAAAAATAAACTCTAACAATCTAAAAATAATCTTTAATCGAAACGTTTAACATAATCATAAAATTCAAAAGTAACATTAATTAACAGTGTTATAGTTATTGAAAACATATAATTTTTAGTAAATAATTCAGTTTGCATCAATGAGATTTTTGAGGTTGCATGTTATGTACAAGTTCTTGAATTCTTGGGGTGATATTTTTGCTCAAAGCTACACGCATATCACCACTTACTTTCAATCGATTCCTAGACTTGTTTTTAATTATTAGTAAAGCAGAAAATCCTTGTTCGCATAGATAAGTTGTTGAGAAAAGCATAAGATAACGCAAAGCGATTTCTCGAATTTTAGTGTATGAAATTGCTTTTTTACACCAAAACTGCTCTAATGAATCGAGATTCAAATGCGTCCTTACAGTTACTATCATTTTTAATTCAATAAGTATGTTCTTGGATTTCTTCTGCAACTTCTTTTTTTAATTTTTTAAACCAATTATTTTACATTAATTAATGTATACATTGTATTTTTGCTTCGATTCCGGAGATTACTTCTCCACCATCGAGTGTCCTTATTCATCTTTAATGCCTTGTTTTTAATAAGAGGAGAAAAATCTAATTAAAGATAAAAAAGCCTCTTCTTCCGATAATTATTCCAATTCCATTATTCGTCACATCCAAGTTCTGACTGGTCGATTAATCCTCCTCGATTCTATCCAATACTGTAACCTTTTCTTTTTTTTTGATTTTTATTTAATAGCAACCTTATTGAAACCAATTAATGTAATGACATTAAAGTACACCTTGCTATGATTTGCTTCGATTACGATATACTCCACCATCGAGTGTCCTTATTCATCTTTAATCCTTGTTTTTAATAAGAGGAAAAACTCTCAATTGGGCATAAAAACCTCTTTTCCGATAATTATTTCAATTCCATTATTCCCCAATCAAGTCGATTGGTTTTCCTTCTCCCATCTATCCTCATCCCAATCTCCATTCTTCTGCAACTTCTTATTCGGAATTTGTACATATATTTTCATTTGAAATGAACTATTTGTAGGTTTTAAAATTATATTTCCTAACTTTTAACCGACTTCTTTATTATATATTTATATTCGAAATGCACTAGGTATTTGTGGGTTTTAAAATTAAATTTGATGATTTTCCTCGATTTCCATGGAATCCCCTCATCAAATTCTGACTTGGTGACAATCGGACCACCTCGAGAGAATATCCTACGCTCGCTATTTGTTATGCATCAGCGCGTGTTGATTCAAAGTTTGAAATCTTTCGCGGACCATATTTTAGTTCTTACGGACCACAGGTTGGGAACCACTGATCTAGACACACGGCAGTCTAATAAGGCCTACGGGAACACCTGGAATCCCAAATTTCATGAATAAATCTATTATAGTTCTTGAGTTATTAAGCTCTGAAAAGTGCCATTTTTAACACTGACTGACTGACATATCAAAAACCTAAAGTACTTCCGCTGATCCTAGAATGCTAACATTTGGCATACTGGTAGAGTTTGGGCTACAATTAAAGGAAAAAATCGAAAAAGTTAAACTTTCTCTTTTTCAGGAATTAAAATGAAGGGGTGAAATTTATTATAGGCTTAATTAACATATAGTGAAAATACAATCAAGCTAGAATTCTGAAATTTGGCATACTGGTAAAGCTTGGCACATTAATAAAAGATAAAATTGAAAAACCGAAACTTTCCCTTCTTCGGGACCCGAAATAAAGGGGTGAAATTTATGAATTATGAAAAACCGACCGGGTTTCTAACTGATATTTAATGAGAAATATTTAATCATTCTTAATATAAATGTTAAAATAATATAATTATTTAGATAAATTAAAGGATAAAAGTTTTCAAAAATTAATGATATCTGACCAAAAAGATAAATGTGAAAAAGGGGCCAAGTTCGGTACAAACGGCTTCGCCGACAAAAGAGTTGAGATCTAAACGGATATCAAGTTCCATAGCAGTTGCTTAAATCATAGCTATAGGGATGTACAACGTTCTTCAATTGATTTAAAAGAAAATTTGTTACTTTGTTCTTTGATATTGAATTTATAACTTGGCAAGTTGTATATCCAACTAAATTGTTTGTAGTACCTATAAAAAAGAACATCAACGCTAAATTTTGCGCTTGTATTAAATATCATCACGTTAAACGTAAGTTATTGACTATTATAACTTGGCAAGTTATAAATTTAATATCAAAGAAAGTAACAAATTTTCTTGTAAATCAATTGAAGATCGTTGTTCATCCCTATAGCTATGATTTAAGCAACTGCTATGGAACTTGGTATCCGTTTAGATTTCAAATCTTTTGTCGGCGAAGCCGTTTGTACCGAACTTGGCCCCTTTTTCACATTTATGTTTTTGGACAGATTTATATATTCATATATTTCCAAGCGCCACAAACACCGAGCTTAATGGATCGAGACAGGTTGACTCGTGATTGAATTCCTTTTCTCAACAGTGACAAAAATTTAAGGCGCCTCGCCAACTATAGGGGAAAGACAACGAGTAACCACCCATACAAACACTTTCCCCAGGAGAATTAGTTAGAGAGGATACTTTCTATAGTAATCGGCAATAATCATAAAGTATTTTGCTAAATAGTTATGATCTCTTTTACATTTCTCGAAATAAAAACATGATTTACCTTTCATTGTATCTTCATTTGCGCCAAGGTCATTCATTCTCTCTCTTTCTTTCTTCGTTCTGGCGAGATTCATTCCATTACTTTTGTGGGGCATCTACAATATCTTTATTCTTTCTTTTGATATTATATTTCGAATCACATCAGTTGTTTTACTTTGGCAAATATTTCTTTTGGCTTCACCGAGTAATAATAATTAATTATGTTAGTAGTTGGATTCCTTACGTGTAGGTACAATTCTCGATGTTTTACTACTTCTTCTTTAAATACCCACGTCAGTCCCAAGAAGTTTTTTTAGGAAGATTTCGAAGAAATATACCTATTGTGCTCACTCTCATGGTGCGACTTCTGGAAAATGTCATCATAATTTTTCCGATCATGGCCCCCAGACCCCAAAACCACCCTCCATTCAAAAGTTTATACATATATGTGGGTATGTGCGGGGGTATGTATCGCAGTTTTGTGGGTGCGCTGCAGGCCGCAACGTTTAACCGATTGCAATAAAATTTGGCATAAAATTTAGTCTTGGGTTCTAACTAGGGATGGCAACGATATATCGATATATTTCCAAAATATATCGATATACTCCTCGCGATATATATCGAATATCGATTTATGCCTTGCGATATATATCGAAAAATATATCGGAATTTTTTTCACTTGCAAATACCAAAAAATAACTGCTGCAATTTTTTACGAAATTTTTATTTCCAGTATTAATATCCAGTTAAACCAGTAGATAATAGATCTTTATTGTTTCTCGTAGTCGTATAGGTTGCAAATACGTGAATAATCATGGCTCCAAAATTATTAATTTGGAAGTTTTTACCAAAACATCCAAATAAAATGAATTAATTAACAAATTAATCAAAATATATCGATATATTTGCTGCGATATATTTACGCAGTCGTATAGGTTGCTAATACGTGAATAATCATGGCTCCAAAATGATTAATTTGGAAGTTTTTTATCAAAACATCCAAATAAAATTAATTAATTAACAAATTGATCAAAATATATCGACATATTTATGTATCGATATATAAGTTATAGCTAATATCGATATATTAAAATAATTTGCCATCCCTAGTTCTAACCCCCCCCCCCCCCTCCGATGGCTAAGGCCATGCTTTGAGCATAACTGTCTTCCCAGTCTTATAATCTTCAGATCTTCAAAACCCGATGCATCTTCTCGATCTTGCAATAGATTGCATTAAAAAATAAAAACATGACAATACTAAAAATTAATTTTGCAAAGGATTTTGTTCCTACCCTAGTAGCACAATGTTTCAAACTATATAGTAACTATAATATACAAGGGCGGATCCAGGAATTTTTTATGGGGGGGGGGGGTGAATGTATATAAGGTGCCCGATGTATATAAGATCTACTTTTTATCTCGAAAGTGTGTCGCGATCGAATTGTCCAAGCGGGGGGGGGGGGGGGGGGTCAGAGGCGCCGCCCCTCCCCCACACACGCATAGAACTTTATTTTCAATTTTAAAAATTAAAAAAAAAAAATTTTTTTTTTACAAATTTTTTTGGCAGACACGGGTCTCTATGGGGGGGGGGGGGGCGGTCGCCTCCGCCCCCCCTGGATCCGCCCTTGATAATATATAGTGCCTATATAGATTCTCAAAATCTATATAGGCACTATGTAGTTACTATATAGTTTGAAACATTGTGCTGCAGGGTAGAAGTTTTAAAGACTAGAATTCTTACTTTCATCGAAAGCCAATACTTTCTTTAATCATTCAATTCATATAATACAACTTTAAATAATTTGTTTTATTTGTCAATGTTTCAGTTTGAACGGGATGGTTATGCCATTATAGAAGATTTTTTAACACCAGAAGAAACAGATCGATTAAAACAATGTGGAGAAGAATTAATAGAAAATACTTCTGATATCGAACGACGAGTGGTTTTTAGTTCAACAAAAAAATCCCATGTTAGTTTAAAAAATTCTAATCAAATCTAATTTTAATTTAACTCATATGATATTATTTATTTAGGAACTCGAGAAATATTTCATGGAAAGTAGCAACAAAATATCCTATTTTTTTGAAGAAAGTGCATTAAATGAAGATGGTTCATTAGCGGTAGACCCAAAGCTTGCTCTCAATAAAGTGGGCCACGCTCTACATTGGCTCCATCCTGAATTTCGTAAAGTGAGTTTTTGTGAGCGGGTCAAAGAAACTGCATTTCAATTGGGATATAAAAAACCAGCAATTTGTCAGAGCATGTATATTTATAAAAATCCAGGAACAGGGGGTGAAGGTAAGAAAATTTAAATAAGTTTTTTAAGGTAGTTGTTTCACCATATGCGTTTTCTTAGGTTTTTTTGAAATTTAGACAGATTATTATTTAAATACTTCTTCATCGATTGATAGCAAAACGAAATTTATGAACAATATAGTTCCGGAGATATTAAATTCCAAAGATAAGAGTTTTTCAGACTCTAATACATTGCACTACACGGGATATCGGAAAGTTTACCAACAAACATATTTAATTACAATTAAGAAACTCTTCTTAACATTGTTATAAAAAACTAAACCAACATTAAACAATTTACACTAAAAACAAGCTGGCAACAACGCATTTATTTAACCTAAAATGTGGGTTAACTTTAGTAATTTTTTTGACTTTTTTTCGCTTCAGCCATTGTCGCAACAGCAATCGCTTATTAAGAATTTTTTGTTTTATAAATCTCCCTTTATAATGTATTTATCTGAAATTTCTATGATAAAATATACACAAGCTCGGACAGTGTTGCCAGATTTTTCAAACGAGCACGGGATTGGTTAGTAGTGGTACATAAACAGCAAAAAGTTATGAATCCTTATTGTCTGTTCTAGATACTCGAGAATTAACTTTTTGCTAGTATTGTCCCGAAACAACTACCTTAATTTCTTTTCTAATCCTTTTATATGTTTTATTAAAATAATAATTAAAAATAATTTTAGTTATTCCACATCAAGACGCCACTTATTTATATAATGAACCATTAAAATTATTTGGATTATGGTTTGCTTTGGATGATGCTACTCTTGAAAATGGATGTTTATGGTTTGCTCCTGGATCCCATCGAAGTGGAGTTCATAGAAGATTTATTCGTTCTCAGGAGAATCCTGATAAAATGGAGTACACAGCTCCGCAACCAAATTATCCAACTTCTAATTTCAGAGCAGAGCCTATTAAAAAAGGTAATTAAAAATTCCTTCAAAAAGTTAATTTTCCTAGTTTTAACATAACGAAAAATGTTTTGAAAGATTTTTATATTCATGAATTGGGATATATTTTATGTGCTCTTACATTTTCATACTTTAATTTCTGGTTGGCAACTATAAATATAGATATATTTTTTATAATTTATAATTAAATTAAAAAAAAAAATGACTAAAATAATATTTTCTTTATAATCTTAATATATATAAAAGAGAAGGTGATGGATGTTTCATTCATTCATCTATCAACGCACAGCGTAAACCGCTTGACCTAGAAAGATGTAATTTGGAGTGTATATTCTTTCAACTATTTATAGGTGTGCTAAGGGATTTTTTGAAATTCGAACCCTAAAGGGGGGAAAGGCCCCAGAATGTTTTTCAAAATCTCTTAAACCAGAAAAGATATCGATATGGGTTTAGTTTAGAAAGGTGAAGCAGTGAAATACAAAAAAACATATTTGAGTATTTTGCTCTATTTGTCCCCCGAAAGGGAGATTAGTCATTTTGGGGTAAATTTTTGAAATTTTTAAAGTACTCCATTTCCTCGAGTTCTTAAGTTTTATCATTCAAATTTGGTACATAGGTTTATTAATGCTAAATCTCGGGAAGATTTTTTTTATTTTTTTGAAATTTGACCCCTGAACTGAAAAATGGGCGATTTTTAATTTTGTAGTCTAAAACACAAAAGGCTTCGTATCTTTCTTGCCCTTGGACCAAACTCAACCAAATTTTGTATACATAATCTGTGGGTCACTAGAAGGCTAGAAATGTAAAAACTAACCACCCAAAATGGGGGGGAGTCAAAAAATGAAAATTCTTGCCCTTGGACCAAACTCAACCAAATTTTGTATACATAATCTGTGGGCCCCTAGGGTTCATTCCATAGCCTGAGTTTTTAAAAATTCCGTTTGGCTTTTGTTTAAATTTAGAACAAATTGACCATGGATTTTTTTACGATGAAGATGATATATGCCAAATTGGTTCCAGCACGAAGGTCAGATAATGGCCAGACTTGCTTTTTGGCACTTAGGTTCACTTTCTATTTTTCTTATGCAAATATCCTATTTTAAGTAATTATTAGATATTTTATATTATATTAGTTTTACCAAAGAAGCTTTCCAATCACTTTATCTTTTTGTTTAAACAGGAAGCTGTATACTAATCCATGGTTTAGTAGTGCATAAAAGCGATGCTAATAAGTCGAAGAAATCAAGACATGCATATACTTTTCATGTAATAGATGTTGAAGGTACTACTTATAAAGAAGAGAATTGGCTACAACTTCCTAAAGGGGAATCTTTTCCAGAATTGTATATTAATAATTAGATTTTTTTTTTATTGAATTAAATACAAAAAATAAATTATTTTTGTTATGTATAAAATATATTTATATAAAAATGAAAAAAATATATAATTACTAGAGTCAAATCATAAAGTCTCTTGGATAATGGCGATATCTTACAGCATTCCTTATCCCTTAACCGACTTCGGATGAAAGTCACCTGGCGTGTCTAACCAAGGGCCGGTTGTATGTCGCAAAGTAAATGCATTTTACGACTAACACAGGGTAGATGGTAAATGGAGGGACTGGGATGGCCAATCAGATGTCAGGCACTGACAGTACCTGGCATCTGATTGGCCATCCCAGTCCCTTCATTTACCACTGGGATGGCCAATCAGATGCCAGGTACTGTCAGTGCCTGACATCTGATTGGCCATCCCAGTCCCTCCATTTACCATCTACCCTGTGTTGGTCGTAAAATGCATTTACTTTGCGACATACAACCGGCCCTAAGTAGTTAAGGAAAAAGAAAATCATTAAAGGTTAAGGGAGAAGAGAGATACTGTCGAAGAAAGTAGGATTTCCAAGGGACTTTTATCTTTGACTTAACAATAAATTAAATATATTTTTATTAAATTATATTAATGTAAAGGAAAGAACACTTGTGAGTATATATAAATAAATATCTTTTATTTTTTTAACATTTTTTTTTATGTATTATATTCGATTTTATTTTGAGCATTTGAAATAATTTTTTCGAAATATGTCAGATTAATAACGAAAATATTAAGTTTTTCTCTAAAGCAAAAAAAAAAAAAATTAGTCTCAATTTAAAGTTTAGCTGTATTTTCAGAATATCTCTCTTAAGGTACTTACCTAATTTCTTTTGAAGTGCAAAATAACACTAATTGGTTTAAATCAAAAGTCAATTCATTTGGTAAAAAATAATATTTCAATAAATTATAAAGACTATTTATGACTTGATTTGTAGAATCCAAATTACTATTGGAACTCAAAATACTAGAAAAATAATATATCATTAACGGTAAAATAAATGTTACTTAAGTCATTTCATTTTATTATATAATAAAGATAAAAAAAATATGATTATATGTTCCAAAATACTTGAGATATAAAAATCATTCTTATTTGTTGTTCATAAGGTGAGAATAAACAAATTCTTGAAATTTTTTCATAATTTTAAGTCAAGGGATTTTGAATTTCTTTTATGTATAAAAATCGGATAAAAATGAATACTTTGGTGCGCCCTCTCATACCGTCATTTTAAAGTTAATTAAATTTACGAAAATTTAGCCTAATTTTACCAATGAAGAAAAACTTATACCCCATTATAAAAAAAAATTTTATTTTCTACCCGACAAAAGTTTGTTCTTTCTCAAATATAATAAATAATCCAATTAAAATTTTAATACAATTTTTGATTTGAGGGAAAATGATTAGATGATTACATACAACTTGTAAATTTCAAATTTGTATCTTAAGACTGGTTCACACGAGACATTCTCTTACTTGTTCGACCTATAGAGTAATATAGAGTTGAAGGCTCCATAAGGAGCCAATGTATTTTAGCGTATACGAGTTACAGAGGTCTGGCGCTTCGGAATGAGCAATAAAATGGCGGAAATCGCTCTCTTCGGGCAAATTTTGGTGATGTCACAAACAGGTAACAGATGATTCTACTATTATTACTAGTTAATTTTATATAGGGTGCTTACATTTCAGGATTTTTAGGTCGTTTAAAAAAAGTATGTTCTTTATTTGATTTTGTGTCGCGAAAGCAACCTTTCAAAAAACATTGACGTCGAGAACTAGGCATATTTAATAAAATTTTATCTATAAATTTGTACGTTGGAAAATGTTCTAAGTGAAGGTTTAGCACAAGGCCTGTATGAATCTTTTATCTATGACAAAGGCTTTTAATGTCCTATGACAATGATCTTTGAATAGCTCTTAAGAACTAAGAATAATGTTCTCCGAGCCGCTAGAGAGTGCTTTTCGATATTATGCAGCCTTCCACTCTATATTACTCTATGGTTCGACCTACTTGCAATTTGAAGCTAGTTCAGTCAGGCTGATTTTTCGCCTGTTGGCTTCACACGAAGCTTTTTCAGAAAATTTTCAAGTTAACGGGCTAGGTTGCGCGCGCATGTGTCAGTCCAAACAGGAGGACTATCATCTTTCTGTTTCAGCTCAGATGCAAACAAAAATGGCTGACAATATTATTATTGCAGAAATTATCAATCGGAGACGAATTTGGAAGGCATATTCTCTTTATTTATTGCAGTAAAGAGTAGAACAGTGAGAAACAAAATATCAGCTGATGTATTGTGCAATTGTCACCCACGTGATAAAATAATGCTTTCCGATTAGCTGGCCAATGCCAGTTTCAAGTAGCTAAACTTTCTTTTTAGAACATGCCCTATCTTATGAATCAAGCAAGCATGCTAGTAAGACAGTCCGGAGTGACGTCATTTCGAGCCCCTCCATGCCTCCAAATTGCAAGTTAGTCGAACAAGAAACAAGTAGCAGAAAAAGCCCCGTGTGAACCGGCCTTTATTTAGTTTAAGAGCCATCCGTAAAATACGAACGCAACAATAGGGCGGGGACATATAGCCTAGCGTTACAATATGTGACGTGAAGGGAGGAGATAATCAGAGAGAAACGTAACGATACATAGAATAGATCAATTTCATTATTCAATACGGCCGGCCGTCCCTCTAGTTTCTAGTATGCAATCAAGCAAATTTTTTTATTCGCTCATTATATTTAAACACGTTTGAATGTGTCTGAATTCCGATCCCCGCGATAACTCAAGAACAGAGTCATAGTAACAATAGTTGTATTTCCAATGCGGAAAATTGATTTTGGGCTTCCTAGCTTTAGAACTACCGGTTCAAATATCAATTTTTCTCAAAATAATTAAAATAAAAAAATAAATTTCTAATAGTTTATTCATTATATTTAAGTTTATTACTAGGCCGGCTCTGCTGACGACAGTACCAAAGTTTACCTTTTATGTTTTAATGTTTTGGGGCTGTTTTAACACCCTGATTTGGCTCAATTTTTTCTTCTGGGTTATTTTAATTGAATTAACCATTTATAAATCAAGTTTTTGTGAAGTTTTCAACACGCTGGAGACGGGCCTTGCAGCTAGTTTTAAATATGTAATTTTCTTATTTGGGCCAGTCCTTCATTAACCTCCAAGGGACAATAGCTATTGTAGTTAAGATGAGAATCGAAGTTTTTAGAAATTTATGTGTCGGAGGTAAAATGTGGCATCAGGAGCGATATTCTCACCGTGGGGCAATGTGGTACCTTATCCTTAGTCATTATTATTAAATTTCAATTGCAATAATTTATTTTTATATTATATACCTGTTAATTAATTCGCGAATATTTCTAATGAATATAGTTATATTCTGCATCTTATTATATATATCTTGTAAAGTAGGTGCTTCATTTGGATTAAGATAAGGAATCTTTGGTTCCAGATCAAATCTTTCACTAATTAAACCACTGTAGAAAAAAATTTAAAGTTTTAATTGAAAATATTATAAGTTATAAAATAAATATTTAATAATACAAACCAAAAATTGTGGAATGAATTAAGAATATCTGCGAAAACTATGATAATGGGATTAATTAATTTATTGTAATCAAAATTATTTTTAATTGTAGTCACATCCATTATTGTCAAATTATATTTTTTTATTAAATCCTGAAGCAGGTAATGAGAAAAATTAAAAAGTTTTTCAGCTCGACCCTCACTCTTTTGCTTTTAATATGTAATGTCATTTAAAAATATGAGAAAATTTAGATAAAACAAATATTACAATTTTTTTTTTATATTGGCCATCGGGAACTTAAGGTAGTTGTTTTTTTGAAATTTAGACAGATCATTATTTAAATACTTCTGCATCGATTGGTGGTAAAACGAAATTTATGAACAATATAGTTTCGGAGATATTAAATTCCAAAGATAGAGTTTTTGAAACTCTTATACATTGCACTATACGGGATATCGGAAAGTTTACATACATATTTAATTATAATTAAGAAACTCTTCTTACCATTTTGTTATTAAAATCTAAACCAACATTAAACGATAACTATTATCATTTCCGTCCATAATTTGAAAGTTTATATTGGGAAAATAAGGACAAGTTTTTTATGTGTGACTTTTTACTTTATCCAATGCAAAGCATGGGTAAAGTATTGCAATCGCTCTCGGGGCAAGCGTGGCTTCAAAGGGTCCTCAGGTAAAGGCTACGGAACCCATGGACTCAATTAAAGTCACAAATTGTAGTATTCAATTAGGTTGAATTTTAGCACGTGGCGGTTTTGCCAAAAATTACATGGGGTCTCGTCGAGAGGCCAAAAAGTGCGATTTTTTCATTTAGTGCGTGCGTATGGATGGATGTATGGATGTATGGATGTATGTATGTTATCGATTTTTTGGCCCACGATTTTTTCCACACCGTTGCACCGATTGAAATGAAATTGAAAACCTACCATTAGTTTAACAAAATGAAGCGCTGATTAGTTTTTGGTACATATCGGCCCACAAACATTAGTACTTTATTTCAGTACTTTTTTAGTTTTTTCTAAATATCTTGAAAATGACTTAACCAATTTTGATGAAATTTAATATCCTAATTAAGTACCTTGGGGACCACAAAAAAGGTTAAATAAAGTTTTTAGTAAAATTATATTTTAAAGTACTTTACTCTAGAGTTAGATGGTACTTTTTTAATTTTTTAAATTCTTTAAAATTTATTCATTTGAAAGTTTTAATATAGCTCATTTAGCCTTGCTTAAGTAAGAATGGATAGGCTTCTCTCTGTGAAATGCTAAAAATTTGGGAGGAATTTTTATAAGTAACCATAGCAACTGCGTTGTTTTCTTATCCGTTACCTTTGCTGAAGACAGAGAAATCGATTTTAAACCAAAAATAGCGATTGATTCTCATTTAGTACTTGAGGAATAATCATTCTATATTGGATTTTTGACGTTTCGGTTTTTATTAGTAACCATTGCTGAAGACATAGAGAAATCGATTTTAAACCAAAAATAGCGATTGATTCTCATCTAGTACTTGAGAAATAATCATTCTATATTGGATTTTTGACGTTTCGGTTTTTATTAGTAACCATTGCTGAAGACATAGAGAAATCGATTTTAAACCAAAAATAGCGATTGATTCTCATCTAGTACTTGAGGAATAATCATTCTATATTGGATTTTTGACGTTTCGGTTTTTATTAGTAACCATTGCTGAAGACATGGAGGAATCGACTTAAAATCAAAAATAGCGATTGATTCTCATCTAATACTTGAGAAATATCCATTCTATATTGGATTTTTGACGTTTCGGTTTTTATTAGTAACCATTGCTGAAGACATAGAGAAATCGACTTTAAACCAAAAATAGCGATTGATTCTCATCTAGTACTTGAGGAATAATCATTCTATATTGGATTTTTGACGTTTCGGTTTTTATTGGTAACCATTGCTGAAGACATAGAGGAATCGACTTAAAATCAAAAATAGCGATTGATTCTCATCTAGTACTTGAGGAATAACCATTCTATATTGGATTTTTGGCGTTTCGGTTTTTATTGGAAACCATTGCTGAAGACATAGAGAAATCGACTTTAAACCAAAAATAACGATTGATTCTCATCTAATACTTGAGGAATAACCATTCTATATTGGATTTTTGACATTTCGGTTTTTATTAGTAACCATTGCTGAAGACATAGAGAAATCGACTTTAAACCAAAAATAGCGATTGATTCTCATCTAGTACTTGAGGAATAATCATTCTATATTGGATTTTTGACGTTTCGGTTTTTATTAGTAACCATTGCTGAAGACATAGAGAAATCGATTTTAAACCAAAAATAGCGATTGATTCTCATCTAGTACTTGAGAAATAATCATTCTATATTGGATTTTTGACGTTTCGGTTTTTATTAGTAACCATTGCTGAAGACATGGAGGAATCGACTTAAAATCAAAAATAGCGATTGATTCTCATCTAATACTTGAGAAATATCCATTCTATATTGGATTTTTGACGTTTCGGTTTTTATTAGTAACCATTGCTGAAGACATAGAGAAATCGACTTTAAACCAAAAATAGCGATTGATTCTCATCTAGTACTTGAGGAATAATCATTCTATATTGGATTTTTGACGTTTCGGTTTTTATTGGTAACCATTGCTGAAGACATAGAGGAATCGACTTAAAATCAAAAATAGCGATTGATTCTCATCTAGTACTTGAGGAATAACCATTCTATATTGGATTTTTGGCGTTTCGGTTTTTATTGGAAACTATTGCTGAAGACATAGAGAAATCGACTTTAAACCAAAAATAACGATTGATTCTCATCTAATACTTGAGGAATAACCATTCTATATTGGATTTTTGACATTTCGGTTTTTATTGGTAACCATTGCTGAAGACATGGAGGAATCGACTTAAAATAAAAAATAGACATCGATTCTCATCTAATACTTGAGGAATAACAATTCTACATTAGGCTTTTGACGTTTCGATTATTATTGGTAACCATTGCTGAAGACATGGAGGAATCGACATAAAATCAAAAATAACGATCGATTTTTATCTAATACTAGAGGAATAACCTTATTGCATTCCATTTTTGATGTTTTGACCATTAATGGCAACCTCTATTGAAAACGTGGAAGAATCGACTTAAAATCAAAAAGACTAAATTCTTTTTTGGTAAACAACTCAATATGAACTACAAATTGCAAGTGATATCTGATTAATAATAAAGGAACAAACATATTAATATTTCAAATGAATTTGGATAAAGTTTAGCAACGATCCGTTGCAGTTTATTTATTTATCCACCAACGTTTCGTCGACTTTGCCGACTTCTTCAGGGCTTCAAATAGTCATGTCACACATTCGTTTAAATTTTCTTATTACCTTCGTTACCATTGAAGGCCATCGGAATATAATTTTCAAAAGATATTTGGCACAATGTGTTTTTTGTGAATGTGCCAAATATCTTTTGAAAATTGTATTCTGATGGCCTTCAATGGTAACGAAGGTAATAAGAAAATTTAAACGAATGTGTGACATGACTGTTTGAAGCCCTGAAGAAGTCGGCAAAGTCGACGAAACGTTGGTGGATAAATAAAAAAGTCACACATAAAAAACTTGTCCTTATTTTCCCAATATAAACTTTCAAATTATAAATTAAACGACAACTTTTTTAAGAAAATTTTAATTCATAGTTACAACACAGTTTCTGAGACAATAATGAAAAATTTACACTAAAAACAACCTGGCAACAATGTATGTATTTAACCTAAAAAGTGGGTTAACTTTAGTAGTTTTTTGACGTTTTTTCGCTTCAGCCATTGTCACAACAGCTTTCAATGGCTTATTAAGAACTTTTTGTTTTTATAAATCTCCCTTTATAATGTACTTTATCTGAAATTTCTATGAAAAAATATATAGCAGCTCGGACAGTGTTGCCAGATTTCTCAAACGAGCACCGGATTGGCTAGTAGTGGCTTATGAATTATGAATCTTTATTATCTGTCTCTAGCATTAACTTTTTGCTAGTATTGTCGCGAAACAACTACCTTAATGACTATTATATCCATTAGTCTTATGAATGTGTTTGTGTGTGTGTGGGTGAAAGTGCGTGTAAATTGTTGTAGGGATCAGATACGAATGGAATCATTTTCTGGGATTTCCATAACTTTTTCATCTGTTCTACAAAATAATTATTTTAGAGCAACCGAAATAATTTTACAATAAGCTATTTTCATGAATTTTTATAGATTTCTAAACCAAAGGGTTACAAAATTAAAAGGTGGGAGGGGTTAGCGCCAAAAAATTATATTGCTCACTCTAAAAATTTCCTAGATATGGCACTGATAATAAAAATTTCTCTACACATTTGATATCAAAAGCAAAGGCCTATCAAACTTTATAAAAATAGGAGGGTAATGTGTAAAAACTACGAGGCTGTGACAGAGGTATGACAAAGTTATAAAAGGTTCTTAGAAGCACGAAAATGATAAAATTAAATTCATGAATACAGTTGGCTATATTTTAGTTAATAATCATAAGAAGAATTAGTGTAAGTAATAGATATGTTTTTATAAAAAGTTTACTCGACAATTTGAATCATTTGAGATAAATTAAATATACCTTGATATAGTTATCCAATTTTGAATTTTCGAATTGTTCTAGACATATAAGAAAATTCAATGAGGCTTGAGTAATTCGTTCCATTCTTAAATGTTTAGATAGACCTAAAAAAATAAGAAATATGTGATGTAGCCATCTTATGACTTTATCATACACCATACTCCCTAGCCATTTTTAGGAAGCTGGTTTCTATATTAATAGTTCCCTAAGGAATTAAGGCTAGTTAAACAAAATTTGGTCCATATTCAACAAAGATTCAAATTTTTTAAAAACTTTCCCCAGCCCCCTATTATTCGGGAAGTTCTAAAATTTATCACATAATTAAATTTTGAGGCAAATATAAATATTGATCTTGAAGTCTTGAATTCTGTTGACTCTATCAGTGAGTGACCAGTGCTAGGGTTAAAGTTTTACCAAATATTTAGAAATTATTCAAGATCTACGATATCCTAAAAACAGGCTAAGGCGATTGGCTGTGATGGTAAAGAACACGAGTTTTATAAATCATATACTATATTATATGTAAAATTAAGGTTTTGTCTGTACATTGCTCAAAATCTCACCAAACTTTGGATATACACGTTTCAAGCACAGTGAAAGAAAACACCTTCAACAAAATTCCTGTCTGACTGTCTATCCGCACAAATTTTGTTTGCAATAGTTGGGGGTATTTTTATGAAATTTCGTACGCCGATTAGATGCCCACCTTAAATTCTAGTCTATAGAACATTTTGATATTCAGTGGTTTGAAGGAGTTAAATCAATCTAATCAAGGATGAAACGGATATAATAAAATTCCCATCCTTGCTTTGGCTGATATAACTCCTTTAACTCACTGAATATCATCACAGCTACGGTTTCCAATAACGAACATTTTTATATTTTTGACCCCAAAAGAGGATTTGGGGAGGACACTAATGGAAATGATAAAATAATTCCTAAACTAATTAGCTCTAAGAAAAATTCGGCTGGAAGCAAAGTTGTTAGAGAATGCGATTGCTGGCAATTTTTGTTTAAACGTTTTTCACGTGCAGTAATCAGCAAAGGAGATAATTTATACAATTTTATTATATTACTAGATGCAAGGCCTGCTTGCTAGGCAGACAGCACGGCCCCTGGACCCCCCCCCCCCGAAACCCACCCAGCACCCCCACCCCAATGTACAGACAAAATCTTAATTTTATATATATAGATTAGATAATTTCATTTAAATTGGTAACCATGACGACTGTTTTTGTTGGGGGACGGATATAGATACATAGGTACAGTGGCAGGCACAAATGCGCTTTAGTAGTATAGGATATATATTTATATCAAAATAATTAACCAAACGATGTCAAATTTTCACCCGTAGAGGATGTCTCGCAGCTGATACGATAATCCAAAATATTACTTATATATATATAGAGGAGGGGTCGAAAAATAATCAATGGTTTTAAACATGCCGAGACCCTTAACACAAAAATAATATATTAGAAAAATAAAAAAAAATTAAAATACCTGTTTCTGGAGAAAAATAAGATACTATCTCTTTAAAATGGGTTGTTACTTCAGGTGGAAAAATGTGAGAAAACAAATTCCAATATTCCACTATAATTTTAAATATATTTGTTAAGGTCCAATTAATTCTTTTGAAATTATCTAAATCAATCCAATTTTCTCCCAAGGAAGTTCTGAATTTACTATTCAATACCTATGAAAAATTATTTTTTTTTCTTTTTTAATAGGTCATAGAAAATAATTCTAATGTTCATAATAAATATTTTTTATTGTAAAAAAATTTAATTCTTTTAATTTCTGTATGTTTGCGAATGTGTGTGTGTGTATGTGTAAATTGGTGTAGAGGTCGGATTATAGTTAGTCAAATGGCCAGGTTTGAACCTGGTCCTCCTGCTTCGCAAGAATTAACTCTCCCACAGCAACAAATTTATCTCCCAAATTAGTAGATTAAATTGATAAGCGATGGAAAGGCAGCCCAAGGATTGTGAAAAAATTCTCCCAAATAAAATAGATTTAATTTAGTAAGGGTTTAAATAAGAGACGTGCAGATTTCATTTATTTCTTTTTATTTATGAACTCCCGCTAACGTTTCGGCTATTGGTTGTAGCCATCTTCAGAACGGAAATTTGTCAATATTTATATAAAAAAAATTTTTACCAGTCATCAGATACAAGAAATATACAAATATAAAATAGAATTATTAGACATTAATTTTTTTCATCACTTAAAAACTCTTGGGCTGCCTTTCCATCGCTTATCAATTAAAATTTCTACCAGTCCGTCTCTCTCCGAAGAGAACATTTCTTCTAATATATTTAGTAGATTAAATTTCAGAAAAATTTTTCTGATTTTAAAGGTGGGAAAACTACAATTTAGGAGATTGATAAAGAAATATTTTACCGATTATACCGGGTGAGTTTTTATATCATGAGACAGTCTTATTACTCAAAAACAGTGCATTATATGAAAAAAGTTCCAAATAAAAGTTTATTTATATCAAGGGGGAAACCAAACTACACTATTGTTTGTGGATCTAGAACAAGCTTTCAAGGGTATTTTAAGGTAAAGTTCTATTGTTTAAATTGAAACCTATATTTTTCTTTACATAGCCTAAATTTACAAAAAAAAAAAACTGAACAACTTTCATAACTATTTTTTATACGACATCAAATAAACAAAATATTAAATCAATTAGATCTCAAAAAAATTATTCTTAACAATTATTCAACTGAATTATCAAATAATAATGATTAAATAATTAATTATTAAATTGAAAAATCACAATAATGAAAATAAGTGTTTATAATGATTTTAAAACTTCGTTATACACAGATTTAAGAGATTAGTTTCTACTTAATAGATCTATTTATAATTCTTGAGCTTAAAAAAGTTTATTTCTCGTGTCAATTCAGTAGATAGAAATGTATTGTATTACCATAATAAAAATGGACCATTTTTTGTTGTTGAAGAAAGATGTTTTATATCCAGAAGACTCGCGATACACTCTGGAATGTCACAGAACATTGTCGGAAAATTATTAAATTATTAGTTATCATCATCATTGAGTATACAGTCCTAAGACTGGTTTGACGCAACCACCCGTCTCCACTCGACTCTGTCCCCCACCAGCTGTTTGACCTCTCTAAATGTCTGGCATCCCATATCCCCAATTATTTGGTTGAAATATTCTAATCTGGGTCCCCTTTTCTTTCCCACCTCCCCCTCCAAGATATCCCTAAGCAGTCCCCTATGTCTCAGTGTGTGCCCCATCATCTGACCTCTTCTCTTCTTCAGACTCTTCCACAAGGTTCTTCTTTCTCCGATTCTTCCAAGATCTTCTTCATTTGTAATTTTATCCATCCATTTGATATTCATCATTCTTCTGTAGCACCACATTTCGAAAGCCTCTAATCTCTTTCTCTCCTCTTCTCTAATTGTCCAGGTTTCACACCCATACATATGTCTTCAATAGGATCTTCCTGTTTTCTAAGCTGATTGAGGAGGAGCATAGTAGTTTTTGTTTTGAATTAAACCCCATTTTTGCTTGGGCAATTCTTGATTTAACTTCATTTTCGCTCCTCCCATCCCATGTTATTTTACTTCTTAGATAGCGGAATTCCTTAACTCCTTCTAGGTTTTCTTGGTTAACTTTGATGCATTCCTGTCTCGTTTGTTTTTTTTTTTGTACAAACTAGGACCTTGGTTTTATTCTTGTTTATTTTCATTTTGATTTCTTCTATTAGGATTTGGTTAATTCCATTCAGAAATGGATGCCAAGCGTTTTCCTGATAGGAATACACCCTCACAAACTTCATTTTATCATGTTATAAATCTGTTAAAAAAAAATAAGGAAATTGGAACTGGAATTCATCCAGAAGACTTAAGATATACTCTGGAATGTCACAAAATATAGTTGGAAAATTATTAAATTATTTATTTAATAATTAAATATTTGATCATTATTATTTTACAATTAAGTTGAATAATTGTAAAAAATAATTATTATTTGAATTTTTTTTAGATCTAATTGATTTAATATTTTGTTTATTTGATGTATAAAAAAATAGTTCCTATGAAAGTAGTTCAGGTTTTTGTATCGATTTAGGTTATGTAACGAAAAATATAGGTTTCCATTTAAAAAAGAGAACTTGACCTTGAAATACCCTTGAAAACTTGTTCTAGGTCGACAAACAATAGCGTAGTTTAGTTTCCCCCTTGATATAAATAAACTTTTATTTGAAACTTTTTTATATAATGCACTGTTTTTGAGTTATAAGACTGTCTCAAGATAAAAAACTCACCCGGTATATATAATTTGGTACATTATTAAAAAATTTCCTAGATACCTACCTCAAAAATAAAAAATTTTAAATTATTTTCAAAAGTATATAATTCTTGGTCAATGGGTTCACTTTTACAAATCTCTAGAAATAATAAAAGAGAAAAATAAATAAAGTATTTAGTTTAATACTCCTATAATTTATTGTTAAAAATAACACTTTTCCCACCAAAATTGCCAAATTTTCACATAACAAATCAATAACTGGTAGGTAGTTATGTATTTTTCAATAAAAAATATTTAAAATAAATAATTAGAATTAAATTTAAAAAAAAAAATAACCTTTATATGTAATTTTTAATGTTGATGTTTCAGATATTTCTTTCAGTAGGTCATTTGTAATAAATGAAGGAATATTATTCATATGAGATTTATTTATCAAATTTTTGTCATTTGTTAATAGTACCTGATGAAAATTAATATTATTTTATTTTCAATGAATAAAAAAAACTATATAAAAAGTAAATTATTTAAGAATTTAGATATTGAATAAAAAAAAAAAATTAATTAATTATTACTTACTACCCAATTATCTTCAGATTTTATTTGAAGACAAGAATTTAATATTTGATCATCAGGAACATCACAAGGCATTAGTGTTTTGCTGGCAGTCAAAGCAGATTGTCCTAAACATAAATATGGTACATTTTAAAAATAAGTCATCGATTGATTTGGGATTAATTCACTATAATATGGTGGGTCTAGAGTCTAGATAATTAATTTATATTTTTCTATTAAACACCCATGATTTTCAACTTATACATAGAAGAAGCGATAAAAGAATTCAAAGACAAAATTGATACAGGTATCGAAATCCAAGGGCAAAAGATTGATATGTTAAGATTTGCCGATGACATTGCCCTTCTAGGAAGCAACAAAAAAGAATTAGAGGACGCTCTGAATGGAATTAACCAAATTCTAATAGAAGAAATCAAAATGAAAATAAACAAGAATAAAACAAAGGTCCTAGTTTGTACAAAAAAAACAAACAAACGAGACAAGAATGCATCAAAATAAATTAAGAAAACCTAGAAGGGGTTAAGGAATTCCGCTACCTAGGAAGTAAAATAACATGGGATGGGAGGAGCGAAAGCGAAATTAAATCAAGAATTGCCCAAGCAAAAATGGGGTTTAATTCAAAACAAAAACTACTATGCTCCTCCTCAATCAGGTTAGAAAACAGGAAGTTGCTATTGAAGACATATGTATGGAGCATAGCCATGTACGGGTGTGAAACCTGGACAATTAGAAAAGAGGAGAGAAAGAAATTAGAGGTTTTCGAAATGTGGTGCTACAGAAGAATGATGAATATCAAATGGATGGATAAAATTACAAATGAAGAAGATCTTGGAAGAATCGGAGAAAGAAGAACCTTGTGGAAGAGAAGAGGTCAGATGATGGGGCACACACTGAGACATGGGGGACTGCTTAGGTATATCTTGGAGGGGAGGTGGGAAAGAAAAGGGGAAGGGGAAGACCCAGATTAGAATATTTCAACCAAATAATTGGGGATATGGGATGCGAGACATTTAGAGAGTTCAAACAGCTGGGGGGACAGAGCCGAGTGGAGATGGATGATTGCGTCAAACCAGTCTTAGGACAGTATTATTAAAGCCAGCCCATTTAATTTTATTTCGATACAAATATGAGTATGAATAATTTGTTTCATTTTTGTTAAATTCCATAAGGAAAATTTTTAGTGATAAAATATTATATATTAAAATTTTGTTTTGTTTAAATAATATGATTTTTCAAGTCTAGTTAGAATAGAATTTTCTCAATTTATGAATAATAATGTAGTAACTGAGTCTCTTCTGCTAAATGGTCTTTGACGTGAATACATCTTTAAAATCAGAATGACACAGTACGGTGTATCAGGACGGCCTTCAATCAGGTCTGGCACAAAAACATTCTTGCCAAATTACCTGCCTTTGGCCTCCCCTCAAGCCTTTGCAATTGGTTTGAAAGATTCAAGCCGTAGTGTTGAAGTTAATGAAATATCATCTTCTTCTTTGTATACTAATGCTGGAGTTCCTCAGGATTCTGTCATTTCTCCTACGATCTTTATTTTAATGCTTGCAAGACCCAATGTTGTCTAATTTCTAGGCCTCATAGATAGCTTATTGCAATTTTGTGACAAAATATCAATGCTGTCAATGGGGTCTGGCCTTTCTTGGAACGACCACATTATTTAATTCAGTAGCAAAAGCCGCTGCATGTAAGCTTGGCTTTATTTTCCGGACCAGACGCTTTTTCACGTCCTCTCAACTTCTTACCCTATAACCTATAAGCTATCAGACTAAAATAGAACATCCAGCATTAAATGACGCTCTCGACCCATCGTAAAACTGTCTCCGCCCTTTCTTTTTTTTTTATAAATACTATCATGGCATTTATGCCTTCTGACGAGATAAAATCAATAATCCCTTCCAAAATTTCATTTGCGCAAAATACCCGATTTCCAAACATTTAGGACGTTCCCTAATATAGCTCAGATGCAGTTCCCTCTTTCCCCTACTCTCACATGCGCAGAAAGGTAAAAATATTTTCAGTGCGATTCTTGGATCTGGCATTCTTACCGACGCTAAAAGACAAAGAATAAAAAAAAACACTTCATGAAACAGCTCAATGTAAAATTCCAGATGAGAACAGTATAGTTAGGTTGAGAGAATTAGCTAAAAATCTCATATGCACCAGAAGTTTTTTAGATATGGAAAAAATTGAGTGATTTTAGTACGACGTTGCCAAGTCGCCATCTCTCACTTGGCATGCCATGAGAGAGAAAAATGAAAATCATCAACAGTCCTAACTTTTAACATTTTTCATACAAAACGAATACCGCTTGATACAATTATTTTACCAGGAAAATATTTGTTATATCTTCTGTTAATGATTCTCAGTTTTTAAAAATAATATCAAGAAAATTACGAATGTTATTTAATGAAACAGTCGCTTTAACATCAATCGGGATAAGATTGGCGTGTTAAATATGCAAATTTTAATGGTCAATATTTATAAATTTAGTGCCGCAAGGACTATTGAAAAAAATGTCTACGTATAAAGGACACTTATAAATATGTGTATTCAATGTATTAAAAGGATTGCAAGAAAATCGATTTATTAGGGAACATCCTTAAACACCTCTTCCCGATTAAATTAGATAGTCTATAGAACAAACGCATTCGCCAATTCGTTTATCCCTATGATTTCTAGAGAATGGAATTCGCTTTCCCCTTCTATCTTTCCGCCTACATATGATCTTCAGTCTTTCAAAAGTCACATCCTCAGTTACCTTCAACTCCGACTCAATTCCCGAAATTTCTTCTTTTTATAATGCAAAGGTCAACCATGGACTACAGAGGTTGTACTTATTTGATCCAACTTCTTTTGTAAAAAAAAAGAAAGAAATATTGACCAAATTTAATTGTGAGTCAGACTTCTAAAAATGTTTTCAAAACTACCGAAATAATTATAAATAATATAGAACCACGAATAAGATAATCCGAAATAAGCAAGTAGACCAACAAGTTTTCAAGATAAAAATAAATTTAGAGTACTAGAAAACTTATCAAATTTAAAAAAATTTACCTTTTAAATGAGGATCAGATGACTTAAAATTTTTAAATAAAAAATCAATAGCTTTTTTTGATTTAGAAGCAAGTTGACTATTATTTTTTTGTTTCAAGACATCCAATTCTTGAATTACTCTCCAAGGTATAAAAAATATGATTTCACCTATATCTAAATAATACAAAATTACTTGGTTAATATTACTTTTTCAATTATTAATAATTTCATCATTCTTTGAATATATCTATTAATACCTTTAAGTTTTTTGCCTTTTAAATGAATTATTTTTTGTAAATCCGATATAAGGACATTTGTATCTAAAACTAAGTATAATTTATTTTTACTAATATCACATGGAGACCAGTCCATAAAATCACAGGAATCGTCATTATTTAATTTAGGATTTTCATTTCTCAAATTTTGAATCTTCTAAATGAAAAAAATATAAATTAATGATTAGTATTAAAAATAATAAAGGAAATATTTATACCTACATTTAAAATTAGATTCTCTGAATCCTTTGTCTCCCATTCCATTTCTTCTTCATTACTTAAAGTTGTTTTTTTTTCAATTGTTTTATTACTTTTTTCTGAAGTATCTACAGTATTAGAAATTAAAAATCAGTAGGTAAATATATGTAAAAGGCAAATCTGTAGAAATAGAGCAGACGGTCATGACAACATGTAAATAAATAACAAAATTATTTAGAATTTATAAGTAAATTTTTTATTTATTTATTTTTTTTTTTTACTAGTAAAAATAACAAAAGAACTAAACTCTAATAACAAAGCAAGAGTGAAATCAAACAACCAAATAACGGGGTTCAAAGAAATGAATAAACTGCAACGGATCGTTGCTAAACTTTAAAATGTGATTTTACAAAAAAAATTTATATGACCTTTTTTGTGGTCCTCAAGGTACTTAATTACAATATTAAATTTCATCAAAATTGGTTTAGTCATTTTCAAAATATTTAGAAAAAACTAAAAAACTACTGAAATAAAGTACTAATGTTTGTGGGCCGATATGTACCAAAAACTAATCAGCGCTTCATTTTGTTAAAATAATGGTAGGTTTTCAATTTCATATCAATCAGTTGTACGGTGTGGAAAAAATCGTAGACGAAAAAAAACGATAAAATACATATATCGCACGCACTTCCTGAAATAATGGCACTTTTTGGCCTCTCGAAGAAACCCCATGTAATTTTTGGCAAAACCGTCACGTGCTAAAATTCAACCTAAATGAATACTACAATTTGTGACTTTAATTGAGACCATGGGTTCCGTAGTCTTTACCTGGGGACCCTTTGAAGTCGCGCTTGCCGCGAGACCGATTACAATACTTTACCCATGCTTCGCATTGGATAAAGTAAAAAAGGGGTGAGGCAGGGTGATTCGTGAATCTTATACTTTTCAACCTGGTCATGGACAAAATAATATCAAGTTTACCCAGGCAACTTGGATATAACATGGGAGGAACTCCGATACAGGCAGTATGTTATGCTGATGACGCAGTTTTAATAGCGGATTGTGAGGAAAACCTGGAAAAACCGGCTAAAAAACTAAATATGTAAATCTCTTTAAAGAAGACAAAATGCCTATCAATCTCTAAAACCAACCAAAAGTGTGAAATAAAACTAGGGGATACCATATTAGATCAAGTCTCCAAATTCAACTATTTAGGAGTGAACTTTTCGAGCAATAGGAATTTAAGAGAAGAAGAGGTCAAAACTCATGTGACTAAAGGAGCCAGAATATCCGGCTGCTTGAACAATTTAATATGGCGAAACAGATATATGTCAGCGGAGAGCAAAGTTCGCATTTATAAGACCAGCGTGCGCCCAGTGTTGACATATGTTGCAGAGACAATTACCATCCAATAACTTCTCAGAGCAACCGAGATGAGGATAATTAGAAGCATACTGGGAGAGGAAAACATAAGAGATAGAGGTTTAACATATTTGTTTATAAATCTCACCCACCCCCTGGCAATGGGGCTAATTCTTCTTATCCAAACCTTTTGCCTAGCTCTTCTGGAACTCCACCCGTCTTGATGCCTTTTATAGTATGCATCGAAACTATCAATAACATTATCTGCCCAGGGACCTTGGCGGTTCGGTTGATAGCGAACATGATTGCGGGTCATCTATTGTTGAAACACCGGAGTTTTGTTGGGAAACGTCATGATTGGGGAGAGCAAAAATCAAACACTGTGGGGACTAACCACAAGTGTTTTCAGGGTTGGGATTGGGTTGAAAAGTTTTTATTTGGGATTGGGGTTGATGACGATTTTGATCATGACTTTTCCAACCACCAACATGTTGGTATTTTACATTAGTTTTGAGGCAAGATGGATCCCTACATTAATGTTGATTTTAGGGTGGGGATACCAACCTGAACGCATGCAGGCTGGACTTGATAATATATACTTTATTTGCTTCTCTCATTTTGTTAGGGGGAATTTTGGCATTGGCAATTGGCAAAAACCCCTTTCAGGTTAACTCCATTAATTTATCGTACCGAAATCGAGGCAGGGTGCCTTGGGCTCAAATAAATACTACTCTGGCCCCCACCATAAGTAGTATTTAACGCCTCCTGCACCCCCCCCCCTAAACATATTGATCTAAAAAACATTCCTATGAACAAAATGCTACATACCAGATATAGTCGACAGGGTCGGTACTAGAAAAAGAGAATGGGCAGCCCATGTAGATCGTATTGGAGAGGAGAGTTTGGCAAAAGTAGCAAAATAATGTCGTCCCCCAGGGTGTAAGAAGCCGAGAAAGACCAAAAAAAGATGGAAAGCAGTCCTAAATGTACACCCTGAGTAAAAAATCGAATGAAACAACGTCCTTTGTTTGGAGAAACAGGCGCAGGCCTATTGAGAAGATTAAGAAGAAGAAGGAGGCGACTGTGGATCAGTGGTTAGAGTGTCGGGTCGCTGACTAGAAATACGCTGGTTCGAGACTGAATCTCGGAAGATCAGATATTTGCAGTCGCCTCCTCTTGGAAAGCAATGGCAAACTACCAAGAGTATAATTGCCTAGTAACCTCTCTAAACTAACCGTTCGGAACCGGCGTTAAAAAGTGGGGGGGGGGGGGGGGGGGGGCGGAGGCGGGCAAAAAAAATTTGTAAAAAAAACATTTTTTTTTTTAAATTTTCAAAATTGAAAATAAAGTTCTATATATATGTGGGGGGGGGCGTCTCTGACACCCCCCCCCCCCCCCGCTTGGACAATTCACTACACTTTCGAGATAAAAAGTATATCTTATATACGATCGGGCACCTTATATACATTCGCCCCCCCCCCCCCGCATAAAAAATTCCTGGATCCGTCCTTGCGTATATCTGTGTAAAAACAGCTAAACACACTCAGTACATGTATGAGGAGAGGAGCCGAAACGACCTGATATGGCACTTAAAAAAAGAAGAAGAAGAAGTCAATTTTTAATTAGTTGTTTAATTTAAGCTGTTGTTTGGTACAGTTCTTCGGTTAAGATATGTCTAGTTCGGGCTGAAGAATTGGATCTAACCGAACCGAATGGATAAATTTGTTGTTAACTCTTTTCTATCTTATAAAACATTTAAAAAAAACGAGCTCACTGACCTCCCTAGGGTGGTCTTCTCGAGAATAGGCCGTCTACTCTAATTCTCTAGGTGAGTCTTATAAAGATATAAAAAAGTATAATATTATCTTACATTTTGATGAGCTACTGGAAATATCTTCGGATTTATTCTTAACTAATGAAAAAAAACAGAGGAATTATAATTATATAGATATATATTTATGTTTTATAATGAAAAATAATAAATACCATGATTGCTGACTTGAGGTAAAGCTTTTTCCAATTTTGGTTTATTAGGACTAACTAAAATCTGTTTATTAATACGTTTCCATCTTTCATTTACCAATTTTGCTAAAAATAATAATAGGATAATTCGGAGGAAAACAATTTTTTATTCTTTAAAGGTATAAACTTACATGGAAGAACATTTGTATTAGTTTTATTTTTGTTTGAATAATAATTATCATCTTTAAAAGATGAAGTTTTTCTATTTGATTTTAATTCTTCATATTTTCCTACCGATTTTGCTAAAAATAATAATAGGATAATTCGGAGGAAAACAATTTTTTATTCTTTAAAGGTATAAACTTACATGGAAGAACATTTGTATTAGTTTTATTTTTGTTTGAATAATAATTATCATCCTTAAAAGATGAAGTTTTTCTATTTGATTTTAATTCTTCATATTTTCCTACCGATTTTGCTAAAAATAATAATAGGATAATTCGGAGGAAAACAATTTATCTTATCTTATATTATTAAATGAACAATTCTTGTATATACCAGGCAGATCAAAAAGTCTGGAATAATCAATCCTATGATATGGGGCTAGTATGTACCAATGTGAATCATTAATAACTAACTTCATTCTTCATTAGACGTTTGTCAAAATTTCAGACATTCATGTTTTCGCATTTACAAGTTACAGCAGTGAGAAGCAACCAACCTCCGTGTTTTTTTAAAAATGAAAAAATCTGAGTTTCGTGTTCTGATTAAACACTATTATTTACCCAAGAAAACAATAACCGAGAGCAAAGCCAAGCTAGATAAGTATTATCCGGACTCTGCACCGTCAATGAAGATGATTCAAAAGTGGTTTTCTGACTTTCGTTGCGGCCGAACAAGCACAAGAAATGCTGAACAATCTGGACGCCAAAAAGAGGTCTGATACCAGAAAATGCTCAAAAAATCCATGATATTATGTTGAACGACCCCAAAGTGAAATTGAGGGAGCTAGCTGAGAGCACAAAGATGTCATATGGCACTGTGTTCAATATCATATATGATATTTTGGGTATGAAAAAGCTCTGCGCGCGATGGGTGCCGCATTTGCTCACAGTGGAGCAAAAACGAATTCGTGTTACGACTTTCCAGCAGAATTTGGCAATGTTTAAGCGAAATTTAAAGAAGTTTTTGCGTTGATTCATAACCATGGATGAAACATGAGTCCATTTCTACACACCAGAGTCACAAAAATGGGTTTCTCCAGGTGAAAGTGTTCCGAAGCGTCCAAAAACTCAGAAATGGACAGGAAGGTTATGATGGCCTCCGTATTTTAAGATGCGCGTGGAATAATATTCATCGACTATCTTGAAAAAGGTAAAACCACAACTGGCGAATATTATTCATCATTATTGGATCGTTTGAAAATTGAAATCACAGAAAAACGGCCGCATTTGAAGAAAAAAAGAATCCTCTATCATCACGACAATGCGACTGCTCATTCATCGTTAGTTGCGCAAGCAAAATTGTACGAAATCGGATTTGAACTGGTTCCTCAGCCAGACCTAGCCCCCAGCGACTTTTATATGTTTCCAAACCTGAAGAGATGGCTCACCGGTAAGCGATTTCACTCAAATGAGGAAGCCATAGCTGAAACTGAAGCCTATTTTGGAGAGCTTCCGAAGGATTACTTTTCGGACGGGATAAAAAAGTTAGAAAAACGTTGGATTCGCTGTATTGACTTAAAAGGGATGTATGTTGAAAAACCGAATTTGGCCAAAAAAATGTTTTCTTGTTTCACTTATTCCAAACTTTTTGATCTGCCTAGTATATAGAATCGGTTTCACGAAAACGGCTCTAACGATTTCGTTAAAAATTGGTGTACTTGTCAAGTCACATGAGTTATTAGTCGTGTATAAATTTTAATCCGATTGAAATAAAAGAAGGGGAGTGTAAATTAGTCATGTCACAAAATAAATGTTTTAATCGTTCATATCTCGTCTTCGGGGAGTCTCAGAGCCTTGAAATTTGATACTTAAGCTATTTAGAGGCAAAAAGTTACCGAGCATTGCTCGGTGCTCCAGCCACTTATTCTTTAAAGGTATAAACTTACATGGAAGAACGTTTGTATTGGGTTTATTTTTGTTTGAATAATAATTATCATCTTTAAAAGTTGGAGTTTTTCTAATTGATTTTAATTCAGATTTTTCTGCCAATTTTGCTAAAAATAATAATAGGATAATTCGGAGGAAAACAATTTATTATTCTATAAAGGTATAAACTTACTTGGAGGAACATTTGTATTAGGTCTATTTTTGTTTGAATAATAATTATCATCTTTAAAAGTTGAAGTTTTTTTAAATGATTTAAATTCTTCATATTTGTCTAATGTTTTGTTAGATGATGAGCTGTTACTTTGAGCTATTTTTTTCTTTTTTTGTTCCTGTGTTTGTAATAATTGTCTTTTCAAATCAAGTAATCTTTTCTGAGCACGACACTTCGAATTTGGAATATTATCATCACAGTTTTTTTTCGAATCACTTTTGTTATTATCACACATGATTAAATATAGTTAATAATGGATATAGTAGAAAAATATAAAAGCAATTTCAAAATGATTTTTAGCAAATATTTATACATTGTTATTGTTTAATAGAAGATGAAAATTTTCTTCGAACTTGAATGAAATGACATATATCTTTAATCTATGATTCACATTCACAAGTGCTGCTCTCTGCCTGGAACCTTGGAACTAGAGAAAATCCAAATCGATTTAAAAATGAAAGCTGACAAGTTTCGAATGCTAAGGACTGTAAAAATAAAAAAAAGCAAAAACTTGGTGTGTAAAAATAAGCACAAAGTGAAATAGATTCTAAAACATGTGTTTATTTTTATTAAGATGTTTACAACAATAACAAACAAACAAGAATATAATCAACAAATATAAGAATATACTAATTGGTTGCCATGACTCCAATGAATATATAACATACTAGCTGCAAGGCTCGCCTTCGGCGGCCTTCTTGCTAGCCAAGGGACACGCCCCCTGAACCCCCCCCCCGAACCACCACCCAGCACCTCCCACCCCCACCCCACTAAGCCTCTGGATCCTCACCTGAACCCTCACTGCACCACCCCATCCCCGTGCCCTCAACCCCTCCCTACACCACCCCGCACTACTCCGCTACGCCCCTGGACCCTTATCTAAACCCTTCACTCCACCCTGCACCTCCGGACCCCATCACCGTGCTCTCCACTCCCCGCACCCCACACCACACCATCACTCCACCCCCGCACCCAGTTTTTTCATTTCTTGCCTTCTATAGTGACCCACAGTTTATGTATACAAAATTTGGTTAAGTTGGCTCTAAGGGTAAGAATTTTCATTTTTTGATCTCCCCTCCCCATTTTGGGTGGTTAGTTTTTGCATTTCTAGCCTTCTAGTGACCCACAGATTATGTATACAAAATTTGGTTGAGTTTGGTCAAAGAGCAAGAATTTTCATATTTTGACCCTCCCTCTTTTTTGGGGGAATTTTTTAAACAAAAGTTGTCAGAAATCACATCCCCTACAACTTTGCTCATAATAAAATTTGCCGTAGAGTTAATAGTTTAGGAGTTATTTGATAATTTTCATTCGTGCACCCCCCAAACCCCCTTCTGGGGTCAAAATATCAAAACGTTATATAGCTAAAAACGTAAGTTAGAAGACATCTGATGTAAATATGAAATTTCATAATAATCCCTTCAGTCGTTTTTACGTGAATCGTGAGCAGCTTTTCGGAAACGACGGAAACATACAGACTGACAGACAGGCATACAGGAATTTTGTTGAGGGTGTTTTCGTTAATAACATTGCTGAAACGTGTGCAACCAAAATTTGGTGTGATTTGGAGCAATGTACAGACAAAACCTTAATTTTATACATATAGATAACATATACCTATATGGTGTTAAAATGGAGTTTGTTAATAAAAACTATTGTACCCGATTTAAGGTAGTTGTTCCGCCAAAATGGGTTTTCATAGAATTTTTTGAAATTTAGACAGATTATTATTTAAATACTTCTGCATCGATTGGTGGCAAAACGAAATTTATGAACAATATAATTCCGGAGATATTAAATTCCAAAGATAGAGTTTTTCAGACTCTTATACATTGCACTATACGGGATATTGGAAAGTTTACATAGATATTTAATTATAATTAAGAAACCCTTCTTACAATTTTTATAAAAAATAAACCAACATTAAACAATAACTATCAATACATATTTTATGACAATTTTGATTCATAGTTACAACACAGTTTCTAAGATAATAATGAATAAATAATGAAAAATTTACATTAAAAACAATTTGGCAACAGCGCATTTATTTAACATGCGAAAGATGTATAAAGCGCGCATGCGCAAGATTTTTTCAAAATTATAATTTTTATAAATTCTAACGTAGGCGTTGATTACATTTGTTAAAAATAACAAAACAATTTTTATACAAATTTAAAATGTATTTTATCTGTCATTTTAATATAAAAATATTCAATCTCTTACAAATGGTGCCAGATTTGTCAAACGAGCACGGGATTGGCTAGAATCGGTACATAAAAACAGCAAAAAGTTTTGTGCTTATGAATCCTTATTGTCTGTTCTATATACTCTAGCATTAACTTTTTGGTAGTATTGTCGCGAAACAACTACATACCTTAAGGTAGTTCTTTCGCGACGAAGCTTAGCGCGTTAGCCTCGTAACCACTCTATAGGTACATATGAACGGTGTTAAAATTTTAGGTTATGTTTTTTTAACGTGACTGTACTTTTCACTCTACTATATCCTCTTTATGAATGGAACGTTTCCAAGTCATTGATCTTATATCCCCTCCACTAAAACTAATCGCCCAAATATGTTTTTTTTCTTTTTTTATTTCTTATCAAAACTACGAGGTAAATATTTTCAATTTTTTTTAAGTTACTCCGAATATATTATTCTAACAAATTTTAGTTTTTCATCAAGATGGTGAAAGTCCTTCAATGAAAAAAAATAATAATGATCATTTCCCACCCTTTCCCAATCTACCATATGTAAAAAATTTCATTTTTAATTGTAATTATATTTCATGTTTGGTTTGGTTTGGTAAATCGTCTTCAAATTTTAACAGTGTGTTTATTATGCTTTTAATGACTTATATTCCAGGTTTCAAAGACTTTTTGCATTTGTGAAAGAACTACCTTTTAAGATCATTTGCTACAACCTTTTTACACAAGGCATTATATTAAGAATAATTTCAATGAAAAATATTACTGTATACCTACACGGTATAATTAATTGAATTATTATGTTTCACGATTTTTATTAATGGGCTTCATTTTTGTTTCATATTAAAAATGTTAGAAAGTCAAATAAATTGCAGGAAAAAGAAAACTTGTTTAAGTGTTGGTATACTTTCCGCAAATTTTTACTATTCCTCATTAGTATTTGTTTAATATGATCAGATGCATGAAGGGTCCCACCAAGAAATTTCAGCCCCTATGAATCTCGAAACAGTCTTGCCATTATTGAAGAGAACTTGATTGAGAGAATGGGTGGAGACGTAGGTGTCTGTGCACCCGGGTCTTGAAGGTTTAAGTCGGGAAAGACGGAGGCCGGGAGAAAATTTAAGTTTCTTGAAGTCATGGGGACAAACGTATTGGCCAATGAAGTGGTCCGGCACTTTTCTAATTTAATCGCGAAAGGGAGTTTGGAGTAGGTAAATCTCATACTACGCGCAAAGCATGCTTTTTGGGGAGGAATTACTGACTTTAACTCATCAGAGTACATGCTGTAGTGGTATCTATAAAATAGGGAAAGAACGGAAACACCTCTTCGATGAGCTAGCGAGTAGATGAGGGAGGTGGTAAGGGTCGGATCGTCAATGATCGCCTGATAGCTCGTTTCTGAATTGCGTCCAGGGTGGCAAGAGAATGCTTGGAGGCCCCTCTCCACAGATGTGAGGCGTATTCGAGACAGGGGCGGTTTGGGCTTTGTAGAAGGTGAGAAGCTGTAGGGGCTTGAAAAATCGCCTGAACCTGAATAAGAAACCAATTTTCCTTGCTACGGATACCGCCATGTATTCATTCCAAGACACGTAGGTGACGTCAGATGCGATTGAGACGCCCAATATAAGAATAGCCTGTCACACATCTTCAGGGTATTTGAACCAAAGAGGATGTCAGGGAAATTTTTATTTTCGCGCGTAGAAATTGACAACATTGACAACAATGAGTCTTGTTTGCAGTGTTTGCTTTCTTCCATTATTACGGACTAAAAAATAAAACAATACATTGATTTCTTAAACATCCCCTACACGATCATTCTGAGTGTCAGTCTTGTCTAGGATTGACATTCCGATTGAGCTTGTAGAGGTAGGACTGATGGGCTGATGAACGAGATTCACGATTTCCAGCAATCCAGAAATCAGAGCTTCAATCATACAAATTGAGTCAAGCATGATTGACCGTCTAGGATGCTTGAATCAATCATTGACGGTGAGTGATAGAAAGTTTGATTGACGCAAATGATTGAAGAGCCGCATGGTCGTCTATATAGAAGCGTTTTGATCAATCTTTCCCTCATCACGCACTCGGGTCAGCAACCATATGGACTCTCCGCTAGCTTCCAACACCGAAAACTAATCGAAACTCCACTACGAATGAGTTTTGATCAAAAGATTTAGATTTATTGATTCATTGATTGACACAATCTTTTGATCAAAATGATTGACCGCCTAGGGCAGTGGTTCCCAACCTGGGGAGATTTAGATTTGTTGAGTCAATGATTGACACAATCTTTTGATCAAAAAGATTGACCGTCTAGGGCAGTGGTTCCCAACCTGGGGGCGATCGCCCCAAATGGGCGATTTGGGGGTTATCGGGGGGGGGGGGGGGGGATAAATAACGACGATTTGGGGGGATGAGTATTAAAAGGGGTGAAAATGAAAATAGTACAGTTCAGATAATGAGACTCCAGAAGTCAAAATCCTAATTTTACTGATCACCTTGGCCCATCTCCCCTTTCTGGAGAAAGGAGAGATAGGCCACAAAAGGTTAGCCGTTTTAAGGAGGCCCTTGACGGCCAATCTTTTGATCAAAATGATTGAGTCAATCATCCTCTTAATAAACCTAAATCTTTTGATCAAAACTAATTCATTAGTAGTGTTTCGGTTTTGGAAGCTAGGGAGAGTCCTCTAAACCCTTCTAGACGGTGTCATGCGCCTCTTCAATCATTTGAGTTAATCAAACTTTCTATCACTCACCGTCATAATGATTGACTCAAACATCAAACGGGTTCCTAGACGGTCAATCATGAATGGCTCAATCATTTTGATCAAAAGATTGACCGTCGAGGGCATCCTTAAAACGACCTCTACACGATCATTCTGACTGTCTTGTCTAGGATTGACATTCTGATTGAGCGTGTAGGTGTAGGACTGATGAACGAGATTAAAACGACCTCTACACGATCATTCTGGCTGTCTTGTCTAGCATTGACATTCTGATTGATCGTGGTAGGGGTAGGACTGATGAACGAGATTAAAACGACCTCTACACGATCATTCTGACTGTCTTGTCTAGGATTGACATTCTGATTGAGCGTGGTAGTGGTAGGACTGATGAACGAGATTAAAACGACCTCTACACGATCATTCTGACTGTCTTGTCTAGGATTGACATACTGATTGAGCGTGTATGGGTAGGACTGATGAACGAGATTAAAATGACCTCTACACGATCATTCTGACTCTCTTGTCTAGGATTGACATTCTGATTGAGCGTGTAGGGGTAGGACTGATGAACGAGATTAAAATGACCTCTACACGATCATTCTGACTCTCTTGTCTAGGATTGACATTCTGATTGAGCGTGTAGGCGTAGGACTGATGAACGAGATTAAAATGACCTCTACACGATCATTCTGACTCTCTTGTCTAGGATTGACATTTTGATTGAGCGTGGTAGGCAGAGTTGTAGTGGCAAAATTTTCAGTGTGGGAACGCTAAACTACCGAATCTTAATCTAAGTAAACAATTAGAATATTGAAATTCGGGTAGGTACGGTGCATGGGTGCCAAGGGCGGATCCAGGAATTTTTTATGGGGGGGGGGGGGGGGGGGAGGGGATAATGTATTAAGGTGCCCGATGTATATAAGATATACTTTTTATCTCGGAAGTGTGTCGCGATCGAATTGTCCAAGCGGGGGGGTCGGAGACGCCGCCCCCCCCCCCCACACACACACATATATAGAACTTTATTTTCAATTTTAAAATTTAAAAAAAAAAATGTTTTGTTTTTTTACAAATTTTTTTTGCCAGGCACGGGCCTCTATGGGGGGGGCGGTCGCCCTCCCCCCCCTGGATCCGCCCTTGATGGGTGCTGATGCCTCAAATCAATATATGAGGCACTCACACATTTTTTAAGATATTATTTTATTTACTTGCGTAAGTGATTTTAATTTTATTTGTTATTATTATTATTATTATTTTTTTTACTGAATGAAACCAGTGTGGGAACGCCGTTCCCACGCGTTCCCGCTCCACTACACCCCTGGTGGTAGGGGTAGGACTGATGAACGAGATTGACGGATTTCCAGATATTTTGAAATCAGAGCTTCAATCATATAAAAAGATGGGGAGATTGACAGTCTAAATGAAGCGTGTAATGGCACCGTCATCTTTTGATCAAAATGAGTGACCGTCTAGGGCCTTCTTTAGAGCTTTGCTATACGCTAATCTATAGATAAAGTAAAAATTGCTCTTTTTAGGCAGGACGAGATCGGGAGTTAAACACTGAAAGTGTTTCATTAGAAAATCATAAGATGGTGTCATCTATTAAATCCGATGGAATGGAATATTTTTAATTATATGTCAGAGGGGTTGTTCTTCGGAAAGTATTTCAGTTTGTAAACCATTAAAGTATCCGCCAACTTGAAATGGACCCCTGACTCGTGACTCGTTGACTCGTTGTTAACTTAACTACTGAGCCTGTTGAGCGTGAGCGGATCAACAATAAAAAGTGCATAACCTCTTGACTTTGATTCGATATTTTATCTTATATCTTATTTTGTATATCTTTCCAACTCATAATATTACTCCATAGGTATTTTATAAAATAGCTAAACAAATTATTTCGCTTATTCACATATTTTGTTAATATCTAATAATTATTTTTCTAGTTGAACAAAAAAATATCATTGAAATTGACATCTTATAATATATAATTTATTTTGTGGAATACTATTTAATTATCAACCAAATTATAATTTAATTTGATTTCTAATTTTTCATCAATATGCAATTTATTTCACACATTAAAATATGACTGAAATTGTTTTAAAGAATTTGGTAAATAAAAAATTAATTACAATCAATCATTTGTCTATTTTTTGTGCCAGTCATTTTACATTTATTCATTATTTTTTAGAAATCTTTATTAATAAAGGATTTGGGCTGTACAAATGAGATTGATATATCAATAGCTTATTATGTTCATCAAGAATTAACTCAAGGTATCTAGATCTAGATTTTTCATTATAAGAATAAATCATAGTGTGTTCTCTCTTTAATTTAAATAAAAATGCACACAAATATACTATACTAGCTTATCTTTTTTTTTGTTTTATTAGAACAATTTTCATTTACGATAGAAATTTCTCCTATTAATTTTGAAACAAAAGTGTAACTACAAAAGATTTCAGAATTATAAACTGGATTAAATTTATTCATATAGAAATACTATGAAAAGTTAGAAAAGGTCTAAAAACTCAAAAATTAGTCAGTTATTAGAAATTATTATAATCAAGATAATGTTTCCTTATATCATTTGACACATTGCAGTAGGATATTAAATTGTACTACCAATGTTTTCAAAATTCTTAAATTGGCCAGCGAGATCGTCCGATTTAGAGCCGTGCGATTTCATTTAATTAACGTACCTAAAGAAAAAACATTTATAACCGTATGGACTATATAATAATTATATTAGATGAAGGAGTAGGTATCAGCCAAAGTTGGATGCACTGGGTTCAATAAAACCCCCTAAATAAAACGTTTCGGCCTGAATTTATTTAGACATCTTCAGTTAATTGGGCTACAAAATTTATAAATAGACATAACTTATTACCATTTATTTACAAATAGACATATTACATTAATATATGTGTATTCTTATTATATAATATTACAACTTGGTTACCTTGTAATATTATATAATAAGAATAAATATATATTAATGTTAACATCTATTTGTACATTTAACCCAATTAACTGAAGATGCCCAAATAAATTCAGGCCGAAACGTTTTATTCAGGGTGTTTTATTGAACCCAGGGGCTCCAACTTTGGCTGATACCTCCTCCTTCATCTAATATAGTTCCAGCACAGCCACGAACTCTAACATCACTAATATAATATATTGTAATATATTATATTGATTTAAAAATACGATTGTTGTGTTGACTGCAATATTATCCAAAATGCTTTTTACTCCATGAATAGATTTTAATTCTAAATTTTAAGCAATAATTCATAAATAAATATTTAAATTTGAAAATATTTTCTTGTCGAGAATCGTAAAGTAGTTGATTTTCAAGAAGAAATATCCTTAGATTGATAGATATATAATGTATATCTATATATATTATTTATTCAGATGTATCTTTTTTTGCATCTTTCAGAGCAAATAAATCCTCATTGACTTTCTCTTGTGAATAAGTTTTTAATTGAGTGTCTAATTTTGGAGTTCTTAGCACTTTTTAATCTTTTCTTAATATTCCCACAGGAATGCATCAATACTGTAAGAATAAAGAATGAGAAAACCCTTTTATTAAGGTTTTATTTAACAGAAAACGACTAATACAGAATGAATAAACATAAACATAATCGTAAACAAAACAGTCTTCTAGATTTTATCACAATCACCCCCCCCCATTTTATTTAAAGATATAGTCCTTTAAATATGCTGGTGGTCTTCTGGATCTTTCACTTCTTCTTGGAGTGGCCTCCTGGAACCGAGTATCTTCATCTTCTTGAAAAGAAACCTCCTCGTTGATGTTTTCAGTATCTCCAGTATCTCGGATTATCTCTTTTCGTTTTTTTTCCACCTTCATTTTCTTCCGAAAATTCGGCAGTCGGGGCAAGATGCCTCGAAGAAACAGTGGTTTCGCGGCCGTACATAGGCATAATCACTGTTTTCTTCTAAAAGGGATGCCTTTTCTACTAGTGGGTCATATTTGGAGCGGTTAAATTTTCATATATATATATATGTATATAGTATATTGGTCCCGGAGTGAGTAACCATGAGGGCGTAGAAGACTGTTATGAGAGCGTCTATTATTGTGACGAAACATTTTTTCATGTGGAGTTTCGTTTGTTGATGTGCAAAGAAGTGAGCTTATTGAAGCACCAGTCCTGAAGCACCAATTTCCAATCCGAAAAGTGTAATTTTTTTGATCGCAATGATAACTCGATTACCTTCCAAATTATTCCGTTATATCTCTCAATTTGTCCATTTCCCATAGGATTGTAAGCTGTTGTACGGCTAGTTGCTATATTGAAAGAGGATAAAAATTGTTTTAAATTTTGAGACATAAATGACGAGCCTCTGTCCGAATGGATGTAAGCAGGTGTTCCGAAAATTTTAAATAATTGTTTAAAGCATGCAATAAGTGTATCAGAAGTGATATTAGAACAAGAGAAGGCAAATGGAAATCTGGAATATTCGTCAACAACTGTTAAAAGATATTGATTGTGTGATTTTGATGGTAATGGTCCTTTGAAATCTGAGTATATGGCGCGGTTGCTTTGATTAGGGTTCCTGTATGTTTATGAAATTTAGGCTTGATTTCAGCACATATTTTGCAGTGATTCTCCTAATATCTTCAATAGAAAAGGGTATATTTTTGCTCCTCACCCAGTGATTCATTCTTCTAATTCCTGGATGACAAAGCGATTCATGAATGTGTTTAAGTTTGTTTTCGTCCACATGTATAGAAGAAGTTATTCTCGAAAGAGCATCAGCCGTCACGTTATCTTTACCCGGTTTATAAACTATGTCTTAGCTAAAACATGACAGTTCTAGGCGCATACATTTGATACATTAAATACATTTTAAATACTTTTTAATTCCGAACATCTTTCTATTTACACTATTATAAAATTAATAAGAAAAAATCCTTCTCCAAATACATTTTTTTATTATCACATTTCCTATATAACAAAAAAAATATATACCTATATACATTCGGCATATAAGTATATATTTATTTATTTGAGATAATTCTTTCAAAAACTTCCTCTTATATAAAGTTTATATTGAATTTTATATATTTGAACATTAAGTCGCAATTGAATGTTCGTTTATGAATGGAGGAAATTCTCTACGCCTATTGCGCAGTATCCAGTATGTGTAGTGAATTACCTCGATTCTTTAACAAAAATATAAAACAACTCCAATTTAATATTTATAACAAGACTAAAGATTAAGGTAAGACCTTTAAAACTTTAGTCAAATAAAAATAATGTATATTTATGATTTATTTTAGGAATTCTTTATAGCTGTAGTTGTATTAATTAATGAAGGGGTTAAAATAAGAGACGTACAGCTTTTATTTATTTCTTAACTCTTGCTAACGTTTCGGCTATTGGTTGTATCCATCATCAGAGCTAAACAATGACAAACAATGTTAATAATATTAAATCGGCCTTGTCCGAGTACATCAATCAATTATAATTTTATTTTTCTACTCACCGGGAATTTGTCAATATTTATATAAAAAAATTTTTTGGTTACACCAGTCATCAGATAAAACTATATACAAGAAATAAACATATGATATATATATACAGGGTGTTCGCCAAAAGGTCAAAAGATGTAATACTTTTAAGACTATTATTGTCTTTTTCCGTTTAAGATGAAATACAAAGTGCGAGAGAATTTTAAGTTACAATTAAATGTAAGATCATTGTCATTAATTAATTGGTTCATTAAGACAAATTACACATAGATATACATATATATACATAGACATAATATTTATTTAATTATCCATTAATCAAGTTCGTCAAATTAATCTTCATATGTATGTTAGGATATGATAAAATAGTGTAATTAAAATCTTTTTGAAATTAACAGTCTTAATTACGAAAATATACATAGATTCCAAAATCTGCCTTTTCCATATATTATTCTCAAAGTGCAGAATTTTGGTATTTGTCTTAATGAACCAATTAATGAAAGATAATTATCTTATATTTAATTGTAACTTAAAAACTTCTCTCACTTTGCATTTCATCTTAACGGAAAAAGACAATAATAGTGTTAAAAGTATTACATCGTTTGGCCTTTTGGCGAACACCCTTTTCCCATTTCCTTTGATTCGAGCTCATTGGAATTTCGTAATAAAATATCATTGTTGGGTGTCTCCTTGGGTTCTGACCTCTCTTGGAATGACCATATTATCTCAGTAGCAAAGGCTGCAGCATGTAAGCTTGGCTTTTCAGACTGATAGGCGATCCTACATTAACAGACACTCTCGACTCCCTAGCCCATCGTAGATCTGTCTCCGCCCTTTCCCTTTTTTATAGATACTACCATGGCTTTAGTTCTGACGAAATTAAATCGATAATCCCACCAAGGGCTTCATTTGCGCGAAATACACGATTTTCTAAAACTCAACACCCCTACGCGCTTAAACTGGCTACTAATCGAACAAACGCATTGGAACTCTCTTCCCCCGACCGTCTTTCCAGCAACTTATGACCTTCAATCTTTCAAGACCAGCATCCACAGATACCTTCGACTTCTACCCAATCACTAAATCTCCCCTTATCTTCACGTTACAAGGGTCCACCACAGACTACAGAGGTTGTACCTTCTTGGTGCAACTTCTTCTTGTATCAGTATCATTATATAAAAAAAAAACCCTGTGTATAGTTTGGTATATATCATATGTATATTTCTTGTATATAGTTTTGTCTGATGACTGATGCAACCAAAAAATTTTTTATATAAATATTGACAAATTTCCGGTGAGTGGAAAAACAAAATTATAATTGATTGATGTACTCGGACAAGGCCGATTTAATATTATTAACATTGTTTGTCATTGTTTAACTCTGAAGATGGCTACAACCAATAGCCGGAACGTTAGCAGGAGTTCATAAATAAATAAAAGCTCCACGTCTCTTATTTTAACCCCTTCATAAATTTATATTTATTTACATTTACATATTGATCTGCTACTCTCGGCAAAAAAACCTTTTTAATTATTACTTTTTCTTTTCAATTAATAAACATTCATTTTTTTTTCTAGTTCAGCTTTATTTTAATGTAAATTATCAATACAATAACAAAATTGATTTACTATATTTACGAGGACAACGTCTCCAAAACGATCCTCGTTGCGATATTTTTATTCCTGTCCCAATAAATTTTATATTAACTCCTGTTTGGATGAACAAACTTTTTTCAGAATTAACATTTGATTCTGATAATCAAAGGTAATTAATATTAAAAAATAAATTATTTTAATAAGTTGTAGGAAATATGGACAATAGGTTATGCAAATATTTTTTATTTTTTGCCAACGTTTCGTCAACTTTGTTGACTTCCTCAGGGCTCAAACAAATTAACTTCTTTGCATATTTGTCATTTTATCAATATTCATTCTTAGCAAACACATAAGGCCAGTCATCGAACAGATTGAAAATATTTTCCTATTTAAATCTTAAAAGCTTCCTCACTTGTGAACTAAAAGTGCAATACCCAGAACAACTAAAACAGGGTTATTTATTGGGGTTTAAGCCCCAAACTCAAGACGTAGGTCTTTCCTAAAAATTAACATTCAATGGCTACATGAGCTAATCTGGGGTTCCAAGACATAGCCCCCTTGATAGACCAGCTCACTTTTTTAATTCAATTTGTATTCCAAGCTTTGAAGGCCAAAAGTTTCTCGTTAACTTAAAGCCTTGGTTACACTCACGTAACCAAGCACCCTAACAACCCTGTTGCGTTTAATCCCACTAACCAAACCCCTCAAGCAATGGAATGATCTGGGGTTCCAAGACAGAGCTGTTTGTACATTGTACAGGGATCGTCGATCACGGAACAAGTTCCTCCAAACAGGCTGTAATACCGCCATTTTCTTTTAGTTTCAAGTCCTTAACTTTTACTATTTATTATTTTAAGATTTAAATAGGAAAATATTTTCAATCTGTTCGATGACTGGCCTTATGTGTTTGCTAAGAATGAATATTGATAAAATGACTAATATGCAAAGAAGTTAATTTGTTTGAGCCCTGAGGAAGTCAACAAAGTTGACGAAACGTTGGCAAAAAATAAAAAATATTTGCATAAGCTATTATCCTTATTTCCCTACAACAACTTATTAATTTAATCGATGGACATAAATAATCAAAATAATTAAAATAAATTCTTTTATTCAATTAAAATTACTAATTCACTCTTTTTTTAGTGTTATATTGTCATATGTACAAAAAGATTCTTCGATTGTTTTTCACCGACTTGCTCAAGGATTAATTCCGCCACTATCTCCCAATAGTTCTAGAAAATTAGAAGAAGATCGAAATAAAGAAACAATACAATATCTTAAAACTTTAGAAAATAAAGACGAGCAAACTGAAGTTGTTTAATTTAAATTTGTGTTTTTTTTATTCAATACCCGATTAAATATGGCCAACGTACTTATTCAACAATTTGTTTCGGGACTTAAGTCTCGTAGCTCGGAAACAAAATACAAAGCGGCAAGAGATCTATCCCATTATGTAAAAACCGAATTACGTGAAGTTCCGCCAGATGAACTTGTATCTTTTATGGATGAATTTAATCATCACATATTTGAAATGGTATCAAGTTCAGATGTTCATGAGAAAAAGGGTGGAATTCTTGCTATTGATTGTTTAATTGATGCTGATGTTGGCAACGTCACTAATCGCAATTCTCGATTTGCAAACTATTTACGAAATCTACTTCCATCAAATGATACTGGTGTTATGGAACTTGCTGCTCGTACAGTAGGCAAACTCGCAACACATTCAGATACCTATACTGCTGAATATGTGGATTTTGAAGTAAAGCGTGCTTTTGAGTGGCTTGGAGGAGATCGCCACGAAGGAAAGCGTCATGCCGCTGTTCTTGTTCTTCGAGAATTAGCTGTTCATATGCCAACCTATTTTTTTCAACAGGTATACAAAGTCATATCGTCGACTTAGAGTGTAAAACTGCTAACTCCATTTTTTATCAAATATGACATATTAATACCGTTCGAAAGAAAAAGAGATGCAGCATCGTCCAAGTAAAACTGCTATTAAAAAATTACGATTGTAAGTTGTAGAAAAAAAATGTGAAAAATATTTTTTTCCATAACAACAATATTCAATTTTGTTTGTTTTTATCTGCCCTGTAAAATTTCCTTGTTGTGAGTTAGCAGGTTTACTCTCTAAGGCGACGATATTAATCTTTAGTCAATCCCAAAAAATTTTATTTATTTTTATTTATTTATTAATGATGTTATGTATTAAATATAAAGTTTTTGTGCCGAGAGTAGCAGAATTTTTATATATTGAAGGAGACAATAAAAGAGTGTGTCTTCTGCTGGAATTATAAATTTTATTTATTTATAACGAGACTAGTTTCGAGGGCTTTGCCCTCTTCATCAGTCTTATTACAATGGATTCACAGGAATTAATTTATGCACATAGGTCAGTGTTATCCCTTATAGTGTACATTCAAGAGAAGAAAAAAAACTGACAAATATAGAGATTAACAATATATAGAAATATAAAATACAAATTAGATATAAAAATACAAAAAAAAAAATAATAATACAAAAGAAAAAATACAAAATATATAATACAAAATAAAAATACAAAATATAGATTACAAAATATAAAATATAAATTAGAGGCTATAGTATTAGCATGATATAGCTGCAGTGAGTCCACGCAAAAAGCGGGCAGCAGAGGATGGTTGTCTTAGGGCAGAAGACATTGAGTTCCACAGTCGTGGGGCTGTGATCTCAAATGACCTCGATCTGAGAGCAGTCTGATGCCGCGGATATACCAGGGCTCTTGATCTTAATGAAGAACCAGGGGTAAGTAGTTCCGTCAAGTAGGAAGGAAACCCCGATATAAGGACCTTATGGACAAACCTCAGGTATCTAACCTTTAGATAGTTAGGAAGGCTGAAGAATGTTATCAAAGTTAGACTTAGGGCTTTGGGCAGTATCTGTGTACTGGCGATATTCTAGCATATGTAACTCATAAATGAAATAAAGGCCTCGAGACACGTAAAGAAACTTTCACAATAGCTTTAGACCAGTGGTCGTCACTCTTTTCTGGTCAAGGGCCAAATAGGACAATGTGAGGTATCACTGCGGACCGCACACTTTTGAATTGGGTTGCCAACTCAATTGATTAACTATTTATTGACTAATCAACTAAAAATCTTAATTTTACAGTTTATTGAAAATTAATCAGGTTTTCAGGGCTAAAATAAAGTTTTTTTTGGAGAAGTTGTGTCTTGGAATTATTGGTTATTTCAAGGTTTTTAACTTCAAATTCGGACTTTTCCATATCATATTCAGTATTTTAAAAATCAAGTGCTGACTTTTCCATATCAAATTCAGGATTTTAAAAATCAAAATCAGACTTTTTCAAATAAAATTCAGAATTTCTATAAAACCATGCATATTTTACATATTAAATTATAGCTTTTTACCTGAAAACGTTTCCTGAGAGTACAAAATGCTAATCTTGAAAAGTTTTAGTTGATGAGCTGAAAATTGATTTCAAGCATCCCACAATTCTCAATTTTTTTTTATCCGTCCAACCTCAGAGCTCTGCATACCGATTGAATTTGAATTATTTATTCAACCCGATTCAATTACTTATTTTTATGATCAGTAAATTACCCAAATTTTAGCTTTTTACCTGAAAATTTTTTCTAAGAGTTAAATTAAATTAATACTTTTTCTTAACTAACTTTTTTCTATTTTTCAACTGTTTATTAATAAATTATGAATTTGATTTGAAAAAGTCTGATTTTGATTTTTAATATCCTGAATTTGATATGGAAAAGTCCGAATTAGAAGTTAAAAACTTATATATGTAGATAGCATTATGTGAATGGGCATGAATATGGTTCTGGTCTTGCTGGTGGGGGTTGATGGGGGGCTGTCAATTGAACATATTTCATTTTGCCTTATATTACTATCGCGAATCGCCTCAGAGCATCATTTTAATTAAATAAATATATAAATACATAATGTATATTGAAAGAAATATATTCAATTTTTTTTATTTTAACCACAAACATATTATTATTTATGTATTTTTTACTACGAGAATCATGTAATTTAAGTGTTATGGTGTTGTCCTTTTGTAATTATTTCTTCTATGATGGCGTCTTTGGGACTACATCCAATAATTCTTAGCCGATTGCGGTATTTATTTTTCAAGAAGCTCATTTTTTGGAAAATGAAGCTTCACAGAGATATTTCGAAGGAAATATTGTCAAAATAAATCGTAAACTTGTATAGCTACTTAGGCACATTTTTCCAAAATTCAATGTGTTCCTGGCTTTTCACGATGTTCAATGAAATGAGCTTTGAGTTGTGTGTCGTATTTTAGTTTAATATGAGTTTGTTCATCAACTGAATTTTAGGAAATCCAAACTGAATGAATATTTTAATTTTTGCTATGTCGCGGGCCGCACAAATACCGGCTGTGGGCCGCATGCGGCCCCCGGGTCGCAGTTTTACTACCACTGCTTTAGACATTTCAAAGGTCTTTGATCTGGTTTGATACAAAAATCTTGTTACCAAAATGTCTGCCTTTGGTCTCACCTCGGGAAGATCTCATTAAATAGAATTAAACTGGATTTTTTAAAATTTTATTTCTATAAAGTGTTTGATTGGTGCTCCCTGCTTATAATGTAAATACATATCAATGAGTAAATGCCAAGTTTTAGGAATATAATTTCACCTAAAAATTTTGAGAATCAGCCAATTATAGATGGACATGTAAAATGAAAAACATTCTTTTTAATTGAAGTTATCATATTCTCGACTCATTTAATAAATTGATTATGTTGAACTTGGCAGCACATTATATCTCACTGGCAAACGGTTTTTATTAATCGAACTTGACCTTTTTTTACACAAGTGTTTTTGTTGGGATTCGTTACATACAGGCAACATTTTTAACTCGTACTATTCTTTACAAAATTATAGTTTATCTTTCTAAGTTTCATTGGCACATCTCTTTTAGTCAACGTGGACTCGGTATATTGCTTTGTTTTTATGAAAGGCCGAGTTATCTTTAAATAGGTTTTATTGAATCTGAAAGTTTTGAAGAATTACAGACATTTGTTGATAATTTTAATTTTTAGTACGATTTTAAGAATATTAATACGATTTCAAAATCAGATTTAAAAAAATTCTGTATGGAAATTAGAAGAAAATTAACAGATGATAATAATGAAACGCGTAAAAAAGATGTAATAGGGACTTCGATTTTATGATGAGATTGAAAAGTATATTAAATTTAATCGACACCTCTCAAATTTCTTCACCCTAACTTGTTTTGGAGTATATTTTTAAAAATAATTTGTCAAGCCTAACTTAGACATTTTTTTACGAATTATGTTAAGGTAGTTGTTTCACCATATGCATTTTCTTAGGATTTTTTTGAAATTTAGATAGATTATTATTTAAATACTTCTGCATGGATTGGTGGCAAAACGAAATTTATGAACAACTAGCTGCAAGGCCCGCCTTCGGCGGCCCTCATGTAGGGCACGCCCCCTGGACCCCAACCCACGAATCCCACCACTCACACTATACTCGCCCCCGAAACCCACCCAGCACCCCCCACCCACACCACCACCCCAATGTACAGACAAAATCTTAATTGTAGTATATATACAGACTAGCTGCAGGCCGCCTCGGCGGCCCTCTTGCTAGCCAGGGGGCACGCCCCTGGACCCCAACCCACGAATCCCACCCTTACACTACACTCCCCCCGACCCACCCCGCACCCCCCCCCCCCCCCCCATACCACAGAACCCAAACCTCACCCCCCACTCCAACCCACACAGCACCCCAACCCCCGCCCCCACACCAACCCTCACCCCACCCACCTCGGGCCTCCAACCCACGAACCCCAACCTCACCCCCCACTCCAACCCACCACACTCCACGAAACCCACCCAGCACCCCAACCCCCGCCCCCACACCACCACTTCAACACTCTAACCTGCACCCCCCACCCCGTACCACCCCACTACGCCACTGGACCCTCACCTGAACCCCCCATCCACCAACCTTGCACCACCCCCGTGCCCCCCACTCCGCCATACTCCTCACTCCACCGCCATTCCACTCCACGCATCCCATGCCCTAACCCACCCCCACTCCACCCCCGCACCCAGTTTTTGCATTTCTAGCCTTCTAGTGACCCACAGATTATGTAAACAAAATTTGGTTGAGTTTGGTCCAAGAGCAAGAATTTTCATTTTTTGACCCCCCCCATTTTAGGTGGTTAGTTTTTGCATTTCTAGCTCTCTAGAGTCCCACAGATTATGTATACAAAATTTGGTTGAGTTTGCTCCAAAGGCAAGAATTTTCATTTTTTGACCCCCCCCCCTTTTTAAGTGGTTAGTTTTTGCATTTCTAGCTCTCTAGAGACCCACAGATTATGTATACTAAATTTGGTTGAGTTTGGTCCAAGAGCAAGAATTTTCATTTTTTGACCCCCCTCCCATTTTGGGTGGTTAGTTTTTGCATTTCTAGCTCTCTAGAGGCCCACAGATTATGTATACAAAATTTGGTTGAGTTTGCTCCAAAAGGCAAGAATTTTCATTTTTTGACCTCCCCCTTTTTAAGTGGTTAGTTTTTGCATTTCTAGCTCTCTAGAGACCCACAGATTATGTATACTAAATTTGGTTGAGTTTGGTCCAAGAGCAAGAATTTTCATTTTTTGACCCCCCCCATTTTGGGTAGTTAGTTTTTGCATTTCTAGCTTTCTAGAGTCCCTCAGATTATGTATACAAAATTTGGTTGAGTTTGCTCCAAGGGCAAGAATTTTCATTTTTTGACCCCCCCCCCATTTTGGGTGGTTAGTTTTTGCATTTCTAGCTCTCTAGAGGCCCACAGATTATGTATACAAAATTTGGTTGAGTTTGGTCAAAGAGCAAGAATTTTCATTTTTTGACCCCCCATTTTGGGACGCCCCCCATTTTGGGTGGTTAGTTTTTGCATTTCTAGCTCTCTAGAGGCCCACAGATTATGTATATAAAATTTGGTTGAGTTTGGTCCAAGAGCAAGAATTTTCATTTTTTGTCCCCCTCCCCATTTTGGGTGGTTAGTTTTTGCATTTCTAGCTCTCTAGAGGCCCACAGATTATGTATACAAAATTTGGTTGAGTTTGGTCAAAGAGCAAGAATTTTCATTTTTTGACCCCCCATTTTGGGGACGCCCCCCCCCATTTTGGGTGGTTAGTTTTTGCATTTCTAGCTCTCTAGAGGCCCACAGATTATGTATATAAAATTTGGTTGAGTTTGGTCAAAGAGCAAGAATTTTCATTTTTTGACCCCCCCCATTTTGGACGCCCCCATTTTGGGTGGTTAGTTTTTGCATTTCTAGCTCTCTAGAGGCCCACAGATTATGTATATAAAATTTGGTTGAGTTTGGTCCAAGAGCAAGAATTTTCATTTTTTGACCCCCCCCCCCATTTTGGGTGGTTAGTTTTTGCATTTCTAGCTCTCTAGAGGCCTACAGATTATGTATACAAAATTTGGTTGAGTTTGCTCCAAGGGCAAGAATTTATATATTTTTCTCCTTCCCCCCTTTTTGGGGGGAATTTTTTTAAACAAAAGTTGTCAGAAATCACATCCCCTACAACTTTGCTCATTATAAAATTTCCCGTAGAGTTAATAGTTTAAGAGTTATTTGATAATTTTCATTCGTGCACCCCCCAAACCCCCTTTTGGGGTCAAAATATCAAAACGTTATATAGCTAAAAACGTAAGTTAGAAGACCTCTGATAAAAATATGAAATTTCATAATAATCCCTTCAGCCGTTTTGACGTGAATCGTGAGCAACTTTTCGCGGAAACCACTGAAACAGACAGACAGACAGACATACAGACAGGAATTTTGTTGAGGGTGTTTTCGTTCATAACTTTGCTTGAAACGTGTGCAACCAAAATTTGGCGTGATTTGGACCAATGTACAGACAAAACCTTAATTTTATATATATAGATTAAGAAACTCTTACCATTTTTATAAAAAAAGTAAACCAACATTAAACAATAACTAATACATTTTTAAAGAGAACTTTAATTCATAGTTACAACACAGTTTCTGAGATAATAATGAATAAATAATGAAAAATGTATAATCAAAAATTTAAAACAAGCTGGCAACAACCCATATATTTAACCTAAAAAGTGGATTAACTTTAGTACTTTTTTGACGTTTTTCGCTTCAGCCATTGTCGCAACAGCTTTTAATCGTTTATTAAGAATTTTTTGTTAAATAAATAGACCTTTATAATGTATTTTATCTGTCATTTCTATGATAAAAATATTCAAGCTCTGACAATGTTGCCAGACGAGCACGGGATTGGCTAGAAGTGGTACATTACTAGCAAAAAGTTTTGGGCTTATGAATTATGAATCCTTATTGTCTGTTCTATATTCTCTAGCATTAACTTTTCCCTAGTATTGTCGCGAAACAACTACCTTAATTCTACCTGTTAGTTTTGCCAGTGGCAAACGCTTATTTTCTATTTTCAAGTTTATAAAAACTACTTACTCACTTACTTATGGCTCAAGAGAGGCTGAATAATTTAGCAATGGTATCTATAGAGTCACGTTAGGCATAAATTATATTATTAATATTTTCTCTGGAATTAAGTGACGATATATTAATGTTAACTTGTTTTAGTTTATCGTTGATACCTCTTTTGTATTATATTTTTTATTGATGTTATTTGTTGGCATTTTATGAATATTTGTTTTGTTTGAACTATCCATAACAATCCATATGATTAAAAAAATAGAGAATTATTGTGTTTGTTAATTATTGGTTTTCTAGAATTTACTTCGGAAAGGACGGCAAATCCCAATTGGGGCAGTCACGGCCTTTCAGGTCACTTAGCCATTTCTAGATAAATCCATGGCCATAAAAATAAAATTCACTTATTTTATTTCTTTAAATTAATATAGAATTGATTAAAATATGTTATTATTCTTTAGAATCTAATCCATCATTATTTTTTTCAACAGGTGCAACAATTTTTTGATTTAATATTCAATGCTGTTCAAGATTCTAAACCAGCAATTCGTGAAGGTGCAGTCGAGGCATTAAGAGCTGCCTTAGTGGCAACTGCTCAAAGAGAATCAGCTCGTCAAGCGGTGCATCGACATCCGCTATGGTATAAACAATGCTTGGATTCGGCTTATGAAGACGCTAAACCTCGTCCAAGAGATAGCAAAGGGACTGCAACAGCTATCCGTGATCATCGAACGCATGGAGCAATTCTAGTTTTAAATGAACTTTTACGTTGTTCTAACGCTGAATGGGAAAAACGGTGTGAAGAGCTCTCTAATAAACTTGAATGTAGCGCAGCAACAACCACATCTCAGCCTTCAAGAGCTATTGATGCTGCATTACTCCTTCCAAGATTGCGTTCACCTCAAATATCAAAAGGTTTGTATTAGGTTTCTCACCCGGGATTTCTCGTTCCCGATTTCCTTGGAAATCCTCGCAAAAATATCTATTCCCGATTTCCTGAGAAAAAAAAGTCAATTCCCTGGATTATTTATAACATTATCATCATATGAATGAAAAATAAATATTACAAAACTACTTGTTTTTTTTTTTTTTTTTTTTTTTATAATGATATTGATGAGAGAAGGAGAGCATCTCCTAAATTCCTGGGTAGGGCCCTCCATCCTGAAAAGAAGAAGAGGGGATTTTATGAGCTGGGTAGGAGTTGAAGATATCTGTGGATGCGGGTCTTAAGGAGGTTCTTTCGCGACAATCCACACAAAAAGGTTTTAGCCTCGTAACCACTCTATAAATATGAACGGAACTAAAATTTTAGGTTATGTTTTTTTAACGTGACTGTAGCACTCACACTACGAAATCTATATATGGATACACACATACTTGCCGGATCGTTTCCAAGCCATTGATCTTATATCCCCTCCACTAAAAATAATCGCCCAAATAGTTTTTTTTTTTTTTTTTTTTATCAAAACTACGTGGTAAATAATTTCAATTTTTGTTTAAGTTACTCCGAATATATTATTCTAACAAATATTAGTTTTTCATCAAGATGGTGAAAGTCCTTCAATGAAAAAAAATAAAATAATGATCATATCCCCACCCTTTCCCTATCTACCCTATGTAAAAAATGTCATTTTTAATTGCAATTATTTCATGTTTGGTGTGGTAAATCGTCTTCAAATTTTAACAGTGTGTGTATTATGCTTTTAATGATTTATATTCCAAGTTTCAAAAACTTCTTGAATTTTTGCATTTGTGAAAGAACTACCTTAAACAGCTGAAGGTTATAAGTTGAGGGGAAGACGGTGGCTGGAAGTGAGTTCCAGTCTCTTGAGGTCATAAAGATAAAAGAGTTGGCAAAAGCGTTGGTTCGTTTATTTAAAAATATTTGAAAACAAAGTAACCAGCATTGACTTTCTTGTATTCGTGATTATGCAGCTGAAGCAACACAAATATTTGAAAATCAATGCGTGTGTGTGTCTTTACTCTTTATATTTTAAAAAGTTACAACAAAAATAGATTTAAAGTTTAAATAATTAAAAGATTGCAGTTTCTTTGAGAATTAAAGTAAGTTTAAATTAATTTCAATAACACTTAGTTATTATTTCACTGATATAAAATCTTAAATATTAAAATTAAAGGGTTATTAAAGAAAAAGAATGTCTTCAGAAAGAAATTGGAGATTTTATTAAAAGACTATATTAAAATAATTTAATTTATTTGAAGCCAGTGGGAAATTAACAAAAAATTTGAAAATGCTATTAGATGCTCTCCTTTGCATAAAGTGAAAGAGTATTTTCAAGTGCTGGCCTTTTTGTCACCAAAATTAGGACACGACTCAACGATAATTCGGTTAATGCGCTAGCTTGTCACAGAACTCATTTTAAAAACTCTTCTGATAAATAATTTATTTATTTTGATTAGTAAATAATCCCGGGAATATCTTCGAAATATCCTCGTTTCCCGGGAATTATTATTTGCCGGAAAATGAAAAACCCTAGTTTGTATATTATCAAGGTATTTATCCGGTGTTTATTCTCAAGAGTGCACTATTGCTAACTTTGTTATAAATTAGGCTTAAAAAGGCAAACTAGTATATAATATATTACAATAATTATCCCATCTCGGATCTACTAGTTGACGATCTCTTGTGATTTCCTTAGAAATTTAAAGTCCCCTCCTATTTCTTCATTCTTCTATCAGATTGCCCTTCGAATTTTGAAAAAATAAAAAATTTCAAAATTCAAAACACTCAACCATCTTTGTCTAAACTATATGGCAAGGCTGTGTTTAAATTTAGAATCACAAACCGCTAAATTCTACATATGAAGATTCAATCTTTAAGTGAAATACATATTTAGCGCGATTCATATACTAAAGGGGTTCACCTCTCAAGGAAGCTAATTGGCTCGGATTGTTTTTTTTATGAAATTGATGATAGAATGAGTACACCAAGAAAGTGTAGCACAAAATGCTTGAATTGGCCTCTCTATCGTGAAAAGAAGAAGAAGAGATTTTTATGGGCTGAGTCGGAGCCGAAAGTATTTGTGGATGCGGCTCTTAAATAGCTGAAAGTATTATAGGTCACGGGCAAGAAGCGAGTTCCAGTCTCTAGAGAAAAACGATTTGTCGAAAGCTTTAGTTCGATTCTTATCAAATTTGACAGCGAAGAAGTGTTGAGCGATCGAAAACTGCGTGTTTCTTACAAATAAGACTTTAGGGGAAATTATTGATTTCAACTCGTTTGAACAAACGCCATGCATGGTACAGGGCTTTTACCACTAGTATCATTCTTAATTCTTTTGATAGGTTTTTATTATATAAAAAAATAAGCTGACGTGTTCTGATGTGGCCATCCACTTGACTTTACCATACAACCTGGCCCCTCACTTATATTTAATAAAATTATGTATAATCTTGTAGGGGAGGGGGTAGGTAGTTTCTGCAATTTTAGACTCCTGGGGGCTCACTGATTATGTATACAAAATTTGGTTGAATTTGGTACAAGAGCCTAGATTTTCATTTTTTGACCTTACACCCCCCTCCCCCCATTTTGGGCAATTAGTTTTTGCATTTTTAGATTACCGTGGGCCCACTAATTATGTATACAAAATTTGGTTGAGTCACACTGATTATGTATACAAAATTTGGTTGAGTCACACTGATTATGTATACAAAATTTGGTTGAGTTTGCTCAAATAGCCTAGATTTGTAATTTTTAATCCCCCCCCCCCCCATTAATTTTGGGTCGATATGCATGAAAATCTAATCAGCCCTTAATCTCAATGGACCAAAACTAAGTGTGAAATTTGGTTTCGATATTCACATGGTTTTTGAGCTAGCTCGTCCACAAAAATTTGCTAACGCACAGACAACCAGACATTTTGACAAGACAATTATTATCTCAAAAAATATAATTTTTTCTATAATTAAGTAATGGATAGCCTCTGCTGAATAAAAAACTCCCAATTATGGAAAACATATGCCAGAATTGTCCGAAAAATTCAAAAAATATTTAAGAACTATAATGTACGCAAGGCCTTGGCATCAACTGGTAATATGTCCTTTTTATTTAATAATAAAGATGTAGTCCCACCCCACGAACAACATAATGTGATATACTTAATTAAGTGCCGCGATTGCCCGAAACCTACAAGTGTTTATGTGGGTCAAACATCTCGCATTTTTTCTTTGCGGAAAAGAGAGCATGAATTAAGTGTAATAAATAAAAAAGCTTCGACAGCCCTGAGCTCACATCATATCGATACGACACATGGATTTGAGTTTGATGATGCTGTCATCTTGATGAGATTGGAGAACAATTATAAGCGTCTGCTAGCCGAAAAATGTTTTATTAAGACATATGGGCAAAGGGCTCTTAATTTTCAAACTGATTGTATTGGGCTTAGCAATGCCTACTTGTCAATATTGACAAATACTGATGCCCAAGTATAATAAACATTGAGAAAGGGGGAAAGAATTGTAAAAAAAGAAAAAAATTTATTTTTTATTTTTATTTTTATATATTGTCATTTTAAATTCGAATTTTGTTATTCTTAATGTTTATTAATTATTTTGAGAAATCTTTTAATTAAGAGATGTTTGTGAGGGGTCAGTGATCCTAATTAGATCAATGTCCTCATAATTATTATTATTATTAATTGAATGAAATGAAAGTTTGCTGTATTTGTACTTGAGACGTTGCGCATATCGAGTGAGAGCACACCAAGATTTATGTACCATTTTATAATTCATATAATTTTGTATATTATGATAAAATCCACAACAACTCTGCCTGCGGACAATTTATTTATAAAATTAATTGTGTCGCTAATACTGTAAGATATAATTTTGTAATTAACAAGTTTGGATTTTTTGTAAAAAATTTTATTGTAATTTTACATGTGTGCTCTATCGCTTTTTTCAGCTCTTAGGAACTGATGATGGCATTATTTAATTAAAGCCGAAACGTTTTCCATAATTGGGAGTTTTTTATTCAGCAGAGGCTACCCATTGGCTGAATCCCTCTCCATTACTTAATTATATACATAAACAGCCATCAAAATTGTATCAACTATATAATTTTTTCGATGTTCACTTATTTGGGCTTTTTTGTAGACCGAAATGCCATGGTTTCGCTCAATTTTTTGAATCAAAATAGTTTCAGCCGTTTTTTGAGATATTTCGTAAAAAAGAAGGAAAAAACACTTTTTTCATGCACGATTACAATACTTGACCATACCCTGTAAAGTGATATAAAATGCTTTTTTGTAGGCATTATTCAAATAAAAAGTTGAATCAAAATCATTTACCGATTTTTGAAAAATTAAAAAAATATTGAAAATGTACATAAATTAATATTCTCAAAAAGTAAAAATTAAATATCTGGTGACATATTCTGAGATATTTTAATCAAAATTTTTAACATATTAGTTAATTTAACATTTTTGTCAAAAAATTACTATACACGCAACTGTTATTATTCAATTTTTTAATTTAAGGTAGTTGTTTCGCGACAATACTAGCAAAAAGTTAATGCTAGAGAATATAGAACAGACAATAAGGATTCATAATTCATAAGCTCAAAACTTTTTACTGTTATGTACCACTACTAGCCAATCCCGTGCTCGTTTGACAAATCTGGCAACACTGTCCGAGCTTGTATATATTTTATCATAGAAATGTCAGATAAATTACATTATAAAGGAAGATTTATAAAACAATAAGTTCCTAATAAGCGATTGAAAGCTGTTGCCACAATGGCTGAAGCGAAAAAACGTCAAAAAAAGTACTAAAGTTAACACACTTTTTAGGTTAAATACATGCGTTGTTGCCAGCTTGTTTTTAGTGTAAATTTTTCATTATTTATTCATTATTATCTCAGAAACTGTGTTGTAACTATGAATTAAAATTGTCTTAAAATATGTATTAGTTATTGTTTGTAGTTATGTATTAGTTGGTTTAGTTTTTTATAACAATCGTAAGAAGAGTTTCTTAATTATAATTAAATATGTATGTAAACTTTCCGATATCCCGTATAGTGCAATGTATTAGAGTCTGAAAACTCTATCTTTGGAATTTATTATCTCCCGAACTATATTGTTCATTAATTTCGTTTTGCCACTAAATTTCAAAAAAATCCTAAGAAAACCCATATGGTGAAACAACTACCTTAATTTTACAAATATATGTCTCTTGTCCTTGGGTACTACCTCTTTTTATATTTTAATAGTATTTTATTTTATTTTTCAGGCAAAATAGCTCCAATTTCGGTATCTTCTCATGCTATTATTAATTTAGGAGTGCATGAGTCCGCGGCTTGTAGAGTGTTAATCAAAGAAAACTTAGAAAAAATTAGTCAAGCCGTTCTTTCTCATCGAAACTCCCGCAATCCATATATTCAACATGCTCTTCTTGCTCTTTTACCTCGACTAGCCGCTTTTGATTGTGCTCACTTCGTTAAAGAAAATCTTACCATTACTATGAATTATTTACTTACTACATTAAGAAGTCGTGATGCAGATCGTGGATCAGCATTCGTTGCTCTTGGATTCATGGCAGTTGCAGTTGGAACTGAAATTTGCCCATTTTTACCCCGAGTTTGGGAAGTTATTCGTGGAGTCTTACCTTCTAGAGATACTCCAAGTAAAAAACGTGGAATACCCGAGCCTACAGTCTTTGCATGTATCTCTTTAGTCGGTCATGCTGTTGGCTGGGCTATTGGAGAAGATGCTAAAGATTTATTAGAGCCTATGTTTGCCACAGGGCTGACCCTGGCTCTTACCACAGCTCTTAGGGAACTTGCTTTATGCGTTCCTCAACTTAAAAAGGATATTTCAAATGGATTATTAAGAATGCTTTCTCAGGTGTTAAAAAATATATTTTCTCCAAATATTTTAATTTATTTATTCTATCGAAAATTATAATATTTAGTTAAAGGAATCGTAGGGAGTTGGACTTGACTTTAAATTAAATACAAAGTTTTTTATTTAAATAGGCCAAACGAATCGTTGCTGGTTCGCAACTTCTTCAGTGGCTCATTTATTAAACTTATTTGTCTGAGATTTTCACTAAGAGAAAAACCATTTTCAAACAGTATCCTTACAAATCACTCAATTTTATCAAATATTATAAAACATAAACCTTTTAAAACAATGTAATTGTTTCCTGTCAAAATAATTAAAAGAATCAAATTGAACAAAGAATTTTTTTTAATATATTAAGGTAGTTATTTCGCGACAATACTAGTAAAAAGTTAATGCTAGAGTAATATAACAGACAATATAAGGATTCATAGTTCATAAGCCCAATACTTTTTGCTGTTTATGTATCAATTCTAGCTAATCCCGTGCTCGTTTGACAAATTTGGCACCATTGTAAGAGTTTAAATATTTTTATATTAAAATGACGGATAAAATACATTTTAAATTTCTATAAAAATCGTTTTGTTATTTTTTAACAAATGTAATCAACACCTTATGAAAATTATAATTTTTAAAAAATCTAGCACATGCGCGCTTTATACATCTTTCGCTGGTAAATAAATGCGCTGTTGCCAAATTGTTTTTAGTGTAAATTTTTTTTTATACATTTTTCATTATTTATTCCTTATTATCTCAGAAACTGTGATGTAACTATGAATCAAAATTGTCTTAAAATATGTATTGGTTATTGTTTAATGTTGGTTTAGTTTTTTATAAAAATGGTAAGAATGGTTTCTTAATTATAATTAAATATGTATGCAAATTTTTCGATATCCAGTATAATGCAATGTTAAAGATCCTGAAAAACTCGATTTTTGAAATTTAATATCTCCGGAACTGTATTGTTCATAAATTTCGTTTTGCCACCAATCGATGCAGAAGTATTTAAATAATAATCTATCTAAATTTCAAAAAAATCCTAAGAAAATGCATTTGGCGGAACAACTACCTTAAGTATTAAAATAAAAAAATTTCTTTGTTCAATTTGATTCTTTTAATTATTTTGACAGGAAACAATTACATTGTTTTAAAAGGTTTATGTTTTATATTATTTGATAAAATTGAGTGATTTGTAAGGATACTGTTTGAAAACGGTTTTTCTCTTAGTCAAAATTCCAGACAAATAAGTTTAATAAATGACCCACTGAAGAAGTTGCTAATCAGCAAAGAAACGTTTGGCCTATTTAAATAAAAAACTTTGTATTTAATTTAAAGTCATGTCCAACTCCCTACGATTCCTTTAATTATTAATCATGGACACGAATAATGAAATATTATAATATTTAGGTGTTAATGCATAAACCACCCCGACATCCTGCTACGCCTCGTCACGCAGTCATTTCAAGTTCAGTAGTTTCTGTTGGACTTGGACCTTCTGATCAACAAGATGTAGCTAATATAGTTCTTGCTTTAAGAACGCTTGGCTCATTTAATTTTGAAGGTCATTCACTCCTACAATTTGTTCGAAGATGTGCCGATTATTTTCTTACTTCTGAAACACAACAAATTCGTTTAGAAGCGGTAAGATTTTTTTTTATATTTCAAAAACATCTCTAATTAAAACAACTCTAATTAAAATATCAAATTCTAATAAAAAAATGAATATATTTTAAGACACTTTCGCAAATTTTAAGGAAACAGTTTGTGCTAAAAACATGAAAGTAGGCACAAAGGTGCACATTATTAATACAAAGTTATATGCCAAATTTCAGCTGATTAGCTGCAACTTTTTGATAGCTCCCCATATAACAATTCAATTTTTCTCTTGATTTCCTGCATTTTTTGATCTACAGGCTAAGAAGCTAGAAATTGCTCTATTCATATTCTGACCAATAGCGAAAGCTTACTCGGGCCCCAGGGTTGGATCTTTCCCCTTCCTTCTATTATTAAATATTTATTAACATATATTATTTTTCATAAATATACAATGATATTTAAAAGAAAACTGAAAATTGAAAATACTAGGTATAAAATAAAATTATTAAGTTTTAAATAATTAATAAGGCCCTTCAGAGACCAGGTCTTAGAAACAACTTCTTACTTCCCCACTCGACGGCTCTGCCAATAGTCCATGATTAGGTGTCAGACGCCAGTTTTTTTACAAATGTGGGCAATATGTCAAGTGATCTACCATCTGTTAAAAAAGCTTTTTATAATCAAAACGTAAACATGATTTTTAACAGTGAAAATGTTTATAGCGAGGTTACCCACAAAAAAATCATCACTAAAACGTGTAACGAAAAACCAACAGTTAATCCATATCTATACCTACTATATATATAATCGGATATTAAAACTCTAGTTATAATGTAATCTAATTTTTGTGATTTGGACTAATGATAATTTATTTGCAAAAGGGGAAAAAAAGAATTTGCTGATATGCCAGAGAGAGAGAGAAAACTTCCTTTCAAATCTCTTCGTGGGATTTCTAGAGATTTTTTAAATTATATTAATACAAGAAGAAGTAGCACAAAAAAAACTCTCTAGTTCGGGGAGTGAAAAGAAGAAGAAATTTCAGGGATTCGGTTGGAGTTGAAGGTAACTCTGGATGCGGGTCTTGAAAGACTGATATGTAGCCGTGAACACGGAGGCTGGAAGCGCGTTCCTCCAGTCTAGAAGTCATAGGGATAAACGAATTGACGAATGCATTTGTTCGGCTAGTTTCTAATTTATTCGCTAAGGGATGTTGAATGTTCGAAAATCGTGTATTTTGTGCAAATGAAGCCTCAAAAGGGATTATTGATTCTATTTCGTCAGAAGAAACGCCATCGTACTATCTATTAAAAAAAAAAAAGAAATGACGGAGACAATACTATCATCCAGAGAGTCGCGAATGTTAGTTAATGCTGGATCCCCTATTAGTCTGACAATTCGCCTAAGAATTGCATCCAAGTTAGCATGGGAATGTTTGGAGGCTCCACAGATGCGATCCATATCGAGACAGGGGCGTTTTTGAGTCTTATAGGTTAAGAAGTTGAAAGGGCATGAGAAGGAAACCAAGCTTACATGCAGCAACTTTTGCTACTGAAGTAATGTGGTTTTTGCTGATTTTGTTAGTACAAAATAAAAGTATATTATGTTTAAAAGATTTCTAATTTTTTCAAACATTTGATTAATTTTTTATTGAATACTTTTAGGTGAGAACCAGTAGTCGTTTACTCAAGCTCGCTGTAATTGGAGCAAATCAACGACGATCCGACACAGTCACTTCAACAGTTGCCGACGTTCTGGGAAAACTTCTAGTAGTCGGAATAACCGATACAGATGCAGAAGTCCGTTTCTCTGTTCTTGAATCATTATTAAATGAAACATTTGATCAATACCTTGCCCAATCGGAAAATTTAACTGCCCTTCTTGTCTCAATGAATGATGAAGTTTTTGAAATTCGCGAATTAGCAACATGCACAGTAATTATCATAATATTATAGAAACAAATGTCTAAATTTTAACTTTCATTTATTCATTATTTAAATTAGTTTGGAAGACTTTCTGCTCTCAATCCAGCATATGTCATGCCATCTCTGAGAAAGACATTAATCCAGCTTTTAATCGAACTCGAGCATAGTGGAATTGGAAGGAATAAAGAACAAGCTGCAAGAATGCTCGATCATTTAGCAGTTAATGCTCCAAGACTAGTTAGACCTTATATTGAAGCAATTTTAAAAGTAAGTAATCTTATCTTGTCTTATTATATTAAACGAGCAAATCTTGTATATATATATATATAAAACGGCTCTAACGATTTGGATGAAAGTCACGGGTTAGGAGGGTTTTGTCTCATCTTCGGCTAAGTTGTTTTTGATGGGTTTTTTGTTAATTGAAATAATTATTCACAGGTGGTTGTCTCGATAAAAATGTATATTTACTTTTTTATTCAATTTCCTTTTAATTTTTAATTGGTTTTTTAATTTTAAATTCCACTAATAGATCATTACAAACATTAAAAGTCAGACAATTTAATTGATGAACTCAAAAACTGTTATTTAATTTAAAAAAATTATTATACGGTATTTATTTATATACTTATACCATACATATATACACATAATCTGTGGGCCACTACAAGGCTTGAAATGCAAAAACTGGGTGAGGGGGCGGGGCGAGGGGTGGAGGTGACGGTGCGGGTGCAGTAGTGGAGGGGCACGGGGGGGGCGGAATTGGTATAGGTGGGGGTGGGGTGGCGTGGTTCAGGAGGTGGGGTGAAGTGGCGGGGGACCGGGGGGCAATGGGGGGGGGCGGGAATAATATATAGCTTTTAACTGAAGCAAAAAGTTACCGGGTATCGCTCGGTGGCCAGGTACTATTTTCTGAGTAAATAAATTAAAATAAATACAATTTCTTTAATTTGTAGATATTTTAAACTAATTATTTTTTTTAGGTCCTAATTCCTAAACTTAAAGAGCCTGAGCCAAATCCAGGAGTTGTGATAAGTGTTTTAAGAGCAATCGGAGATCTTTCAGATGTTAATGGTCAAGAAATGAAGAAATTTACCGGAGAACTTTTACCAATTTTACTTGATTTATTAGGTGATTCGAGTTCCCCTGAAAAACGAGGTGTTGCTTTATGGACGCTTGGGCAATTGGTTGAAGCAACAGGATTTGTTGTTGAACCCTATAATCAATATCCTTCTCTATTAGATCTTTTGTTTACATTTCTCAAGACTGAACAACAAGCTCTTGTTCGACGGGAAACTATACGTGTTCTTGGGCTTTTAGGAGCTTTAGATCCATATAAGCATAAAATGAATTTAGGTCAGATTGATTCTCAGGTAAGAAATAATTGAGGTGCGTTCCGAATTGTGTCTACAGAGTTAATAACGCTTAGGTCGCTATCGGCCGATTCAACTTTGTAATCGTATTGACAGCGCTGTCAATTCAAAAAGCTTTAAAAGCTTTAAGCGCGCTCACGGATTTCATTTAGTTTGCTTTCATTTCTTTTTCATTTTAACCTCGTAATGAATTAAGATTATTATTTTAATAGTTATAATTATTATTATTCAAGATTATTTCTCTCACCAATTTTTTTGTATGAATTCATTTTTGGAGTTTGAACTTCTCTTGGAATACATTTTTTTTATCGTATTATTGACATCAGAATGCTCACGATTTAAACTGTTTCCAATGAAAGAGCAGATATTTATATCATATTGCTGGTGGGTAAACAAAAGCTGTCTTACGAATTTGAAGCTTTTTGGTAGGATTTTATTAGTTCTCTTTGGGGGGGATGTTAACTCTTCTTTCCATTTAGAGATAGGAAAAACAAGGGTTGGTTTTGAAATTAGGCTGGAATAAGGAATTCTCTGCGTTGCTAAGGTAAATATTTTGTTTATTTTTAAAATAGTTTTTTCTTTTTTTCGATAATTTGGTTGAAAGGAATAGTCATCAATCCAGGGTTGGGACTAGAAGTATAGGTGTTGAAACCAGTGGTGGTTTTTGTTATGAGAATGATTCAGATGGTTATTTAGATTATAAGGATTTAGGGAAGAATGGTATTAATTTAAATAGGTCTGGTTCCTACAAGTTAGTTAATTCAGATATTAATATGTAGGTTTGCATTCATTTGTAGGATCTGGCATTGATTTGTGGAACAGTCTATTTATTACTACTTGGGATTATAGTCCTCTGTCTCCTATGATTAAATCAATTATAAATTTTGTCAAGTCCTAAAGTCCTAGAGTTGTACAAAATTTTATTTAGTTCTCACAAGCAGAGATTAGCTGAGGTAGAGAGAAGTCATACCATCCTTGTTAAGGTTTTGACCAGGTTTCCTTAACAACTTATGGCAAATGCCGGGATGGCTAATGCGTCGCTTGCTCCTGGTATCGGGTTTTTGCGCGGAATTTTTAAATTACTTTTTGTCTTTTGATGGAAATCTATGGTCATGTTATTTGTTAATGAGCATACATATTCTATTCTTTTTTTGGTTCTACTTGTTTATTATTTGTGAAATTGTCGTAGTTAATTTGTATTGATGTTTGTTAATGTATTGTAGCTAGATTGTATTGATGTTTGGAGGGACTTGTGCCTCTAAGCAGGTCGATGGAATAAAGATTTATTTATTTAAAGTGATGTCACCAAATCTGAGATGACTAACGAGAGTGCATGAAATTATAAATCCGAACGATTGTTAGCGCGCTCATAGCGCTATAAGCGCAATTCGAAATGCACCCTTAGTTTGATTAATTCATTTAATTAATTTCAGAAATCTACAATTTAATAATTAATTGTATTTTAGGGCGATGCTACTTCTCTCCTTCCAATATCAGATGAAATAAATCACGAACTCACAACAAGTGAAATGTTAGTAAATATGGCACCATCTTCTTTAGAAGAGTTTTATCCTGCTGTTGCAATAGCTACATTGATGCGTGTAATACGCGATCCTACTCTTTCGAATTATCACACTATGGTAGTACAAGCTGTAACGTTTATATTCAAATCTCTGGGAATCAAGTGCGTACCATATATCGCACAAGTGATGCCAAGTTTTCTTAATGTGATTCGCCACGTGGAGGTTAATATTCGTGAATTCCTCTTTCAACAAATGGCTGTTTTAATTGCCATTGTTAAACAACATATTAGAAATTATCTTGAAGATATTTTTTCGTTAGTCAGAGAATTCTGGATTGCGGGATCACCTTTGCAATCAACTTTGATTATGCTTGTTGAACATGTAGCCATTGCTTTAGGAACAGAATTTAAAACTTATTTACCTCAATTGATGCCTCAAATGTTAAGAGTATTAGCCCATGACTCGAGTAAAGATCGTTCAGTTACAATTAAATTATTAAAAGCATTACCGAAATTTGGAGCAACACTAGATGATTATTTACATCTTGTGTTACCAGCAGTTGTTCGACTTTTTGATGGTCCCCCAGGAGTTGCCAAAGCAGCCTTAGAGGTAAGAATTTTCTTTTAATTATATAATTATGTACTATATTTTGTTGTGTTTTAAGGACGTTCCCTAATAAATCGATTTTCTTGCAATCCTTTTAAAACTTTGAATACACATTATAAGTGTCCTTTATACGTAGACATTTTTTTCAATAGTCCTTGCGGCACTAAATTTGTAAATATTGACCATTGAAATTTGCATATTTAACACGCGAACCCTATCCCGATTGATGTTAAAGCGACTATTTCATTAAATAACAATCGTAATTTTCTTGAAATTATTTTGAAAAACTGAGAATCATTAACTGAAGATATAACAAATATTTTTCTGTTAAAATAATTGTATCAAGCGGTATTCGTTTTGTATGAAAAATATTAAAAGTTAGGTACTTTTGATGGTTTTCATTTTTTCTCTCATGGCATGGCAAGTGAGAGATGGCGACTTGGCAACGTCGCACTAAAATCACTCAATTTTTCCATATCTAATAAACTTCTGCAGCTGGTGCATTTGAGATTTTTAGCTAATTCTCTCAACCTAACTATACTGTTCTCATCTAGAATTTCGCATTCAGCTGTTTCATGAAGTGTTTTTTTTATTCTTTGTCTTTTATCGTCGGTAAGAATGCAATGTTGCCAGATCCGAGAAACGACGCAGTGAAAATATTTTTGTCTTTCTGCGCATGTGAGAGTAGGGGAAAGAGCGAACTGCATCTGAGCTATATTAGGGAACGTCCTTAATAAATAATGATTAAAAATTAACTTTCTATATTAATCCTTCCATTTTCTTTTTAAGGCTGTTGACCAACTCGCTGATTCACTTGACTTCAGTGAATATGCAGCTAGAATTATCCATCCTCTTGTTCGAACTCTCGATACAACTCCTGAGCTTCGTCCAGTCGCAATGGATACTCTATATGCTCTAGTGTCTCAACTTGGCCGAAAATACACGATGTTTATTCCCCTTGTTCAACGTGTTATCGCAAAGCACAAAATTGTATGTCCTCGTTATGATTCTCTTACATTTAAAATGATAGAAACTACTATCGCTGAAGAAGAGGATTACTTAATGGTTCAACATAAACCTTCTAGATTGAAAAATCGGGATACTACATTAACTGCTTTGGATACTACTCTGATAAAACAATTGAAGGTATTATTACTTACTTTTTGTCTTGAAATCCTTTTTTATAAAATGTGGTCCCTAACACAAAAAACTAAATAATTTCTATTTCAAAGGGTATTTTGTTTGTAATTGAAATTTATCCTATTTGATAGGGGTTAAAATTTTTTTATCTAATAAAAAAGTATTTTCTTTTGGAGATGGACTTAATCCCCTACAGAGCAGATTGCTTGAATTTTCTTTAAACAATACGCCTAATAGAGGCTTCATTTGGACGATAATGTTGACCGAAATTTTCACGTAATTCACCAAACCATTTATCTAATAGAAAGCGAATTTTGCTGATAAACTCGTTGTTTTGCGATTGACCACCTTTCTAAATCTTACTGATGAAATCTGTCAAGACATGACTGTTAAATATTTATAAAAATTAATTTTATTTGTTGAAACAATATATTGAGCTCCAAAATTCACTAAATTCAAACAACCCCATCAGTTATACTAGTAATTAGTGAATTATTTTAAATAAAACAAATTGACAAGTTCTAATGTGGCCATCCACTTGACTTTACCATATACTTCTAGTTGAGTTTGATAGAAGGGCCTAGATTTTCATTTTTTGCCCTCTCCTCATTTTGGGCGGTTAGTTTTTGCATTTTTGAGTCTTCTGGTAGCCCACTGATTATGTATGCAAAATTTGGTTGAGTTTGGTTCAAGGGCCTGGATTTTCATTTTTTGACCCCCATTTTGGGAGGGTTTGTTTTATTTTTATTTTTTGGCCCCCCTCCCCCTAATTTTGGCGCCAGAAAAAAAACATTTTCGTTATTATAGGTTCATTTTATAGTATATTTCATTTTTCTTGTTTTTTTAGATTGAAAATATTATAATTTTATATTGTAACACCCTCCCTCCCCCCCTTAATTTTGGGTCGATATGAACCAAAATCATCTCTTAATTTCTATGCACCAAAAACTACATGTGAAATTTGGCTTTGATATTCACACTAGTTTTTGAGCTAGTCCAGAAAATTTGGTAACGCACACACTAACAGAATAACAACCAGACTAACAGACATTTTGACAAAACAGTTATTATCTCGAAAAATAGACAATTATGAAGCTTTTAAGAACAACATAAAGAATGTGAAGGTGTCCAATTCCTGGCTTTAAAACGTGTGCGAGATTTAGCGGCAAAAAATTGTGTCTCAGCTCAGAAGCAAAAGACAATTTTGGATTCTTTTCTTAAACACTAGGCCTACTATAATGCTTTATGTAGATGATGTAAATAATGTGTTATCTGAAAAATCAGTTGGAACAACAGTTGGTTCCCCTGATATTCACTTCGATTCGAATACCCTAAAAATGTGTGACAGCCTATCCATGTTGGGCGTCTCTGTCACATCTGACCTGTCTTGGAATGAACACATCTCCTCTGTGGCGAAATCTGCAGCAAGGAAGATTGGCTTCTTATTCAGGTCCAAGCGATTTTACAAACCCCCACAACTTCTCACCATCTACAAGGCCCAAATCCGCCCCTGTCTCGAATACGGCTCTCATCTATGGAGAGGAGCCTCAAAATACTCTCTTTGCTACCCTGGATGCAATTCAGAAACGAGCCGTCAGGCTAATTGACGATTCTACCCTCACCGACTCCCTCGACTCGCTGGCTCATCGAAGAGATGTCTCTGCCCTTTCCCTTTTCTATAGATACTATCACGGCAGGTGCTCTGATGAGATAAAATCAATAATTCCCCCCAAAGCATGCTTTGCACGTAGTACGCGTTTTGCCGACTCCCAACACTCTCTCGCGGTCAAATTAGAAAAGTGCCGGACCACTTCATTCGCGAATACATATATCCCCATGACTTCAAGGAACTGGAACTCTCTTCCAGCCTCTATCTTTCCCAGCACCTATAATCTTCAAACCTTCAAAACCGGAGTGCATAGACACCTACGTCTACACCCTCTCACTTAATCAACTTTCTTTCTCTTCGGTAATGCAAGGGTCTTTCGAGATCCATAGGGGCTGCATCTTTACTGGTGCACCCCTTCTTGCATTCGATTGCATTAAAAAAAAAACACTCCTGAATTCTTTCGGATAATCGATGCTCTACTGTACTTATTTTGATTGTTATTGCATTAGTCAGACCCTTTGTGGAGAACTAAGGGATCAAATTTATTCGAATTGAAACTTATATGTTATAGACAAAGTTAACTGCTGTTCTTTTACACAAACTTTTCTTTCTTTCAGGTACTTGCCCCTAACTTACAAGAAGTATGGACAGCATCAAGACGAGTTTCTAAAGATGACTGGCTTGAATGGCTTCGAATGTTAAGTATAGCATTATTAAAGGAATCGCCATCTCCAGCTTTGCGGTCATGCTGGGCCTTAGCACAAACTTATTCTCAATTACCCCGTGACTTATTTAATGCAGCATTTGTTTCATGTTGGGCCCAGCTTTCTACACCAATGCAAACTGAGTTTATTGCTAGTCTAGAACAGGCACTTGCAGTGCCTGATGTTCCCGAACTTACACAGACGATTCTTAATTTAGCTGAATTTATGGATCATTGCGATTTAGGTCCATTGCCTCTCCACCCTGGATTACTGGGTGAACGGGCAATGCAATGCCGCGCTTATGCAAAGGTAAATAAATTATTATTTATATTTTCTTTTACAGTCAGATTATTTTGTCAAATAATTTCTTATTTAATATACAGGGTGATTCACGGTCGATGTCACGTTAGACGTTTATGGAAAACGGAACCCAGGATTTTTCTGAAAATTTAGCACCTTACATTTTCTTACCTGTTCTATCGATCTAAAATATTTTCAGCATTGCGACGTTTTGGCTTCTATCGAAAAGTCGAAGCAACTTTATTTTTTAAATGGAACACCCCCGTATATTAACACGTTTTTAGAACCGCCCTTTTAGTAAAATACTTTTTTGTTAAAATTGTCATATACCTATCTCTATCGTTTTTCGAGATAAAAAATAATTTGTGTCAAATATGGTCCAAAATATGGCCCTAATTAAACTTAAATAAATTAGTGCTCTCAATTCATAAAAAGTTGATATTTTGGTGGTAGCTTAGACACATCCGAAGTATTTAATTTACTCCGAAAAATCGAATCCAGATTATACAGGGTGTGCTAAGATTACTATTATTTCCGTTATTCATAAAAACAGTCAAAAGTTCGTTTTACAAATGAGACCCCCCGTATATTACTCAATAAATTGAGTGATTAACTAACCATGGAAATATCAAGCTTATGACAGTTTGTTGACTATTTATAATTTTAACAAAAAAGTATTTTAATAAAAGGGCGGTTCTAAATACGTGTTAATATACCGGGTGTGCCATAAAAAAAAATATAGTTGCTGCGACTTTTTGATAGAGGCCGAAACGTCGCAATGCTGAAAATATTTTAGATCGACAGAGAAGGTAAGAAAATATAAGGTGCTAAATTTTCAGAAAAATCCTGCTTTCCGTTTTCCATAAACGTCTAACGTGCCATCGGCCTTGAATCACCCTGTATATACCAGTCATGTACACCGATTCATGGGCTCCTGCAAAGTCTTACAGCTCATTATATAAATATGTAAATTCACAGAAATCTAATATAAAATGTTAGTAAATATAATCTTTATTCTGATAGGTATATACTTATATTATTAAGGACGTTCCCTAATATAGCTCAGATGCAGTTCGCTCAGTGCGACGTTGCCAAGTCGCCATCTTTCACTTGCCATGCCATGAGAGAAAAATTGAAAACCATCAAAAGTACCTAACTCTTAACATTTTTCATACAAAACGAATACCACTTGATACAATTATTTTAACAGGAAAATATTTGTTATATCTTCTGTTAATGATTCTCAGTTTTTCAAAATAATTTCAAGAAAATTACGATTGTTATTTAATGAAACAGTCGCTTTAATATTAATAGGGATAGGGTTCGCCTGTTAAATATGCACATTTCAATGGTCAATATTTACAAATTTAGTGCCGCAAGGACTATTGAAAAAAATTTATACCTATAAAGGACACTTATAAATATGTATATTCAAAGTTTTAAAAGGATTTCAAGAAAATCGATTTATTAGGGAACGTCCTTAAAAAAAGTGCTAATTATTTTTTTCATACTTAAAGTCGCCCTCCGAAAAAAAATATCTTGGTGCGTGCCTGATATATATTAATATTTTATATTTATTATAATGAATTTTCTATGTCTTAGGCCCTTCATTATAAAGAAGCTGAATTTCATCAAGATCCCACTGCCTCCGTGTTTGAAGCATTAATCTCTATTAATAATAAACTCCAACAAAAAGAGGCTGCAGAAGGAATTTTAGAATATGTTATGTCACATCATGAACCAGAATTAAGAGTTATGGAACGCTGGTATGAAAAATTGCATAGTTGGGAACGAGCTTTAGATGCTTATGAACAAACTCTAAAAGAACAAGTAAGAAATTATGTCTATAAATATAATTTTACTTAATCTATTTGTTTTAAACGCGATAAAATAATTAAATTTAAAAGATTTTATTTTGCCGAGCGTAGCAGATTCATAAACAGAAATCACTCAGGTTGTCCTCTGCTTGATGCAAATAAACATATATACCTATATATAGGTATATCGTATTATCCATAATCAATCTTGAATAAACTGTAAGTAAATTGTCATGCAACTGGGATTATCTTTTAGACAAATTTTTGAATTTAATTCCAACGGTTGTTTTTAAAGATTTTATTCAAAATTTAAATTTTAACTATTAGAAAAGATGTAACAAGATCAAATTGATCCAATCAAATAAAATTCAAAAAAATATAGTCATAAAAGTAAATGAATTGTGGAATAAAATAGATAGAAAAATAATTTACCTACATCTAACGGATATTTGAACACATGAGAAATAACAGATAAAATATTTCTAATTAAAAATGATGAACCTTCGAAATTATAGTCTCTAACAAATTATACACTGAGGTGTGAGGTGCAAAAAAGTGGAACTTTTAGAAAAAATTAGTTTTTTCAAATAATTTTCAGTAAAAACATATTTTATTTAAACTTTTAATACATTCTGTGATTGTACAAATATTTTTAAACATTTTTAGAGTGAAAACAATGTATTACTTTAATTTAAACCCTTTAAAATTAAATTTATTTAAACTAGCATAAATTTTCAGGTTTGAAATCTGATCTCTTTATTGAATTGTATTAAATGATTATCGTCTATTATCGAATTAAATTGAATATTTTAATGTTTATCAGTTCGATTTGAATATCTCATCTTTTAATTTCATTTCATTTGAAATATTCTCCAAGCATAATGGCTCTAAAGACCGAGGAAGTAGCTCAAGCTGTAGCTCTAATAAATGATGGAAGATCGTATCGGTATGTCGCTCAACTACTTAAAGCTTCGTTTGGAAGTATCCACAGAGCTGGAAAACGATATAGAGAAACAAACTCTTATGAATTGAAAGTTTTTTTGCCGAGAGTAGCAGAAGAATTTTTATATATTGAAGGAGACAATAAAAGAGTGTCTTCTGCTGGAATTATTCATAAATTAATTCCTGTGAATCCATTGTAATAGAATGATGAAGAGGGCAAAGCCCTTGAAACTATAGTCTCGTTATAAATAAATAAAATTTATAATTCCAGCAGAAGACACACTCTTTTATTGTCTCCTTCAAACTCTTATGCCAGGAGACCGGGATCTGGTCGAATTAGAGCTTCAAATGAGAGAGATGACCGATTCATACTATTGGAAGTATTGAGGAATCGGCATTTTATAGCAGCTCAAATTCAACAGCGCCTTCTACTTGATGTCAAGGAGACCAGCGACAGGTTCTTTTTTGACACTGAGTCACCGAATCAATCTAAGTGTTCCATTTTTTTGCACCACAGTGTATAAACAAATATTATAATATATTTATATAAAAATAAATTTTGAATATTTTATTAGGGAAAGTGTACAGAGTCTAGAAAAAGTTTTCACTTTTTCCTACAATTTATTATTTATAGTTTGTTTCAATTTTTTTTAATGTTTATTTTAGCCTCATGATCTAGATTTAGCTCTTGGTCAAATGCGTTGTATGGAAGCCTTGGGAGAGTGGGGTCAACTTGCTGATGTTGTAAAAGATCATTGGGAACGATTGTCTGATCCTGAACGTCAACGCATGGCCAGAATGGCCTCCGCAGCAGAGTGGGGTCTTGGACGTTTTGACCAAATGAAGCAATATGTTTCCCTTATACCTAAAGATTCACAGGTTAGTAAAGATCTAAACAAACATTGTATTTTACAACAATTATAATGAATGTTTTTTTTTAACAAAGTATTTCTTTCCAATAGGATGGATGCTTTTTCCGAGCTGTACTTGCAGTTCATCAAAGTAATTTCTCAGAAGCTCAACAATTAGTTGATAATGCTCGAGATTTACTAGATACTGAACTGACCGCAATGGCTGGTGAAAGTTATCAAAGAGCTTATGGAGCTATGGTTAACGTCCAAATGCTTGCTGAACTAGAAGAGGTTATTCAATATAAATTAGTTCCAGAGCGCCGGCCGGTAATTCGGGATATGTGGTGGAGACGTTTGCAAGTAAGTAGACAAGAATACATTTTTAATAGTATTTTCGCAAAAATCATTCATTATAAATTAAATTAGTAGTTTTACTTGGGGAAAGTGGTGTAGGTTTTAGGTGAAACATGATATTAATTAATAAAATAAAGGGTGTGTAGTTTCACAGTGAATGAAATAAAACTCTGAGGTTTATACAAACTCAATATATTTCGGATTATTAGTCCATCATCAGGAGTTTACAAGTTAAAACTAATAATAATTGAACGAGTGATCACAATTTTTAACATCTAAATCATATGTACCAAGATAACAAAATATAACATTCAAATATTGTTATATTGGTACATATGATTTAGATGTTAAAAATTGTGATCACTCGTTCAATTATTATTAGTTTTAACTTGTAAACTCCTGATGATGGACTAATAATCCGAAATTATTGAGTTTGTATAAACCTCTTTGAGTTTTATTTCATTCACTGTGAAACTACACACCCTTTATTTTATTAATTAAATTAGTGGTGTTTTTAAAAGGTTAAGTAAAAAATGTATCTAAATAAAATATTGTTTCTTAAATTCTTTTTTGAACATTTACACTTTTCTTATTAAAACAACATTATTTATAATTTTGCAAATGCATTTGACAAATATCTATAAAATTATTAATAATCAAGCAAAGATCTTTTTCTTGATTTGATTATCTATTGTAGAAAACCTTGTTCACCATTTAGACAACAAGGCCAAAATACTAATCAGAACAAAATAATATACAGCAGCGGTTCTCAACTTTTTATTTCCCGCTTACCACCCAACCAATATGAAATCAAGTCACGTACCACTTTTAAGGCCGTAGCCAGTGGGGTGATTACCAGATCTTAACCCCCTCTTCCGACGAATTGTTGTTGAGGTAGTTGTTTCGCGACAATACTAGCAAAAAGTTAATGCTAGAGTATATAGAACAGACAAAAAGGATTCATATTTCATAAGCCCAAAACTTTTTGCTGTTTATGTACCACTACTAGCCAATCCCGGGCTCGTTTGACAAATCTGGCAACACTATCCCAACTTGTATATATTTTATCATAGAAATTTCAGATAAAGTACATTACAAAGGGAGATTTATAAAACAAAAAGTTCTTAATAAGGGATTGAAAGCTGTTGCGATAATGGCTGAAGCGAAAAAACGTCAAAAAAAGTACTAAAGTTAACCCACTTTTTAGGTTAAATACATGCCTTGTTGCCAGATTGTTTTTAGTATAAATTTTTGATTATACATTTTTCATTATTTATTCATTATTATCTCAGAAACTGTGTTGTAACTATGAATTAAAATTTTCTTAAAAAATGTATTAGTTATTGTTTAATGTTGGTTTAGTTTTTCATAACAATGGTAAGAAGAGTTTCTTAATTATAATTATATATATACTGTGTGTAAACTTTCCGATATCCCGTATAGTGCAATATAAAAGAGTCTGAAAAACTCTAACTTTGAAATTTAATATCTCCGGAACTATATTTTTCATAAATTTCGTTTTGCCACCAATCGATGCAGAAGTATTTAAATAATAATCTGCCTAAATTTCAAAAAAATCCTAAGAAAACCCATATGGTGAAACAACTACCTTGAGAGAAAAACGCGTTTCTATGTAATCCTATATATAAAAAATTTAAAATAACTAAATGATAATATATAATAATAAATTTTTAAACTGCATTTTTTTTAAGTATGTATATGATTTTTATTCTACAAATTCCCCCTCTCCCTCCCCTGAAAGTTTTTTCTGGCTATGGCTTTGACCACTTTGTAGACAGTTTATATTTTTGACCAGAGAATGTTCCATGTAAAACGAAAAGCAGTTAGTTAGGGGTTTTTTCTTTAACAAATTTAAATTATATAAATTCTTTATTGTTTTATTAATTAAATAACTACAATTCTTTATAAAAGCAATCGAAAAAAAAATTCAAAACGTTTCAATGTAGAAATTGTCCTGTTATCAATTGAAAATTTAAAAATGATTGCTATATGAAAGAATAATAAGCAACTATTTTTATTTAAGATACTTTCTACTCCAACACAATCTGTACCAATGTCTATTTTCAATATATATATATGTTTATAGTTCCTTTATTGGTATTGGATTTAAAAAACAATATATACATTTGTGTAGCTCCAATTATTTCTTTATTTTAAAAACTCCCACTATTATATCCACCTTTGATTAAGATCATCTTCAGAACAGGAATTTGTCTAATCTTTCTATAATAATAATATGTGAAATGCTCAACTCCATCAACATATATACACATATATACAGCAGTGGCGGATGAAAGTTTTAACTTTCGCGTTCATCTAATGTTAACATATAAGCATATTTTCTTGATTAAGTAAATGTTGTTTTAGCTTTAGAATTAAATGTCATTAGTAGCTAATTTATTTATTATATTACTTTTTCAGGGTTGTCAATCCGTTGTAGAGGATTGGCAAAGAATTGTTCAAGTGAGAGCTCTAGTGGTCTCTCCTCAGGAAGACCATCGCACTTGGCTGAAATATGCTTCATTATGTAGAAAATCTGGTCGATTAAGACTCTCTCATAAAACCCTTGTGATGTTGCTTGGATCAGATCCTTCTCAGAATTCAGACCAATCACTTCCGGCAAATTTACCACATGTAACATTTGCTTATTGTAAACACATGTGGTGCTCAGGACAAACCCAAGAAGCATTTTCTCAATTGCATCGGCTAGTACATACTACACTCCTACAATCTTCACAAAGTCAAGAGGAAGCGGACATCTTAGCTAGACGAAGACTGCTTGCACGGTAAATTGAATTGAAATTTTCTTTTATTAAATTTTTAACATTGAAGATTTTTATAACGAGTTTGCCCAAAAAATATATATACGTACGTATATGTTGAAATAAATTCTTGAATCTTTATTTTATTAAAATGAATACAGTTCTTATAGTCCAGTCAAATTGTGCGCAAATGGGCCCCTATGGGGAAAGTATTGGGGTAGTTCTGATTTTTTGCATATATATGTTTTTTAGGGCGCTGAATCCAAATCTAATGTCTCCCACCAAAATTTCGTGACGCAACATTGTAGAAATTGCAAAAAAAGGTGAAAATTTCCATTTTTTGATGGCTTTTCGCTTATACCTCGAAAGCTATCGACTTTTCGCAAATAACCTTCCTATTTAAAATAAAAGTTCATAAAATTTCCTACAAATTTTATCATTTAGGTTTTTTCTCCGATTAACTGTTCGGGCTCAAGCGCAAAATCCAAGTCTTCGACCTCGGCAGCCCCCCCCCCGGATCACCTAAAAACTCGCACTTTTTTGATATTTTCCTATTTTAACCATGAAGGATCATGTTTTCGACAAAAACCATTCTATACATTTTTAAACTAGATTAAATTTGCTACAATTTAAAAAAGTTTCATCTTAATTTGATAAATGGTAATCCGTGCCGCAATGAGGTTGAAATTTTGAAAAACTGCAATTTTTGAAAAAAAATCGCTATTTTTCCTTCATAAAATAAAAATCACTCATCCTAGAAACTTGATTCCTATCTTATTCTCTAGGAAACTTTATTGACTTGACTTAGACCAATTTTTTGATAAAACTCTTAGATTTATAGATATCCAGCATTTTCCATTATCTAAGACTTTTATAAAAAAATTAGCCCAAGTAAACGTTCAAGTCAATAAAATTTCCTAGAGAATGAGATAGGAATCGGGTTTCTAGGGATGAGTGGTTTTCGTTTTACGAAGGAAAAATTGCGATTTTTTGCAACAAATTGCAGTTTTTCAAACCTTCAACCTCATTAAGATGAAACTTTGTTTGAATTGTAGCAAATTTAATCTAGTTTAAAAATGTATAGAGTGCTCTTTGTCGAAAACGTGCTCCTTCATGGTCAAAATGGGAAAATATCAAAAAAAGTGCGAGTTGTTGGGTGATCCTGAGGGGCTGCTGAGATCGAAAACTTGGATTTTGCGCTTGAGCTCGAACAGTTTGTCGGAGAAAAAACCTGAAAAATTAAATTTATAGGAAATTTTATGAACTTTCATTTTGAATAGGAAGTTTATTTACGAAAAAGTGATAGTTTTCGAGTTATAAGCGAAAAACCGCCAAAAAAATCGAAAATTTTCATCTTTTTTTTGTATTTTCTACAATGTTGCGTCACAAAATTTTGGTGGGAGACCTCAGATTTGGATTCAGCGCCCGAAAAAACATATACATGCAAAAAATCAGAACTACCCCAAAACTTTACCGATAAAAACACAATTTGACTGGACTACATATTTATAAAAGACAAAAATAAAACGTTTTCAAAGGATAAGAGTACTGAATTTACATAACACATTTATAATAAGCAGGCAATATATTAAGTAATAAATTTATAATATCGTTTTAGATGTTACCTTCGTCTTGGACAATGGCAAGAAAGCCTAACTGGAATTAACGAAGATTCTATTCCTTCTGTTTTGCAATATTTTTCTGCTGCTACCGAAAATGATTCTACATGCTATAAAGCTTGGCATTCTTGGGCATCTATGAATTTTGAAACTGTCCTTTATTACAAACATCGAGCAACTGATAAGCTTAATTCCGCTCATATAACCCAATTTACAGTTCCTGCTGTAGATGGGTTTTTTCGCTCTATTGCTTTATCTCGGGATTCTTCATTGCAAGATACTTTACGCCTTTTAACATTATGGTTTGATTATGGACAGTGGCCTGAAGTTTACGATGCCATCGTTGAAGGCATTCGAACTGTAGACATTGATACATGGCTTCAGGTCAGATCCCATTTTTTTGTAATTTTCGTTATTTTATATGGGAAACATTTATTTTATAAATAATTTTGGAATTACTTGGTATGCCCGGAAGCAGGCCTTACTGATTGTTTCTCTCTGTATGGAATCCGATACATGCAATAATTTATGAACGAAACATCTTAGAAATTTCATTCTGAAGTCAAAATATTTGTATTAACAATGCAGGAAATTAATTAATAAGGCTCGGATTTATAGGGACTAAAAATTTTTAAAATAAGCAGGCAACTAAGTAGTAAAAATAACAAAAATAAGCACTTAAAAAGGCATTTTAAGTAAAAAATAGGCACTTAATTTCAAATAAGTCATTTCGGATGGTATTAAATTTTCCTCTTTTGCACTACTATACCCTCCTAAATTCCTGGCTATTCTTCCATTATTGTCCAACCAGGATTCCGCTTCAGTATTTTGTCCACTTTTTGATAGAGATTGAAGGCAGTTGACCAGATGCTTTTTGATATTTTGATATTTTAATATTCTTGAAATCTTTGAAATATTTTTTCACTCTATCAAAAGAGAGATTTTTTGCTTCTAATGCTGTAATGCGGCTACATGTAGATTGTTAAAATTATCCTTTATATAGGCTAAATTCAGCCTCAAGAGTAATATAGGAAAAAAGCATTCTTAGCCTCCTTTATAGATAAAGCATCATCTACATTGATTGTTTCTATGACCTAAATTAATAAATAAATAGAATTACAGAACAATATTTAAAAAAATAAATTTCAAATGTACCTTTTGAATTTCATCCAAATGGTCCGCATAATATATATCTGCTTGGATCCAGGTTCCCCACCTTAATAATTTTTTCGGAATATTTTCTTAAAAAATAATTCAAAAAACTATTAAATTTACAAAATGTATCGTAAAAATGGAAATTATCAATTAGTTCAAATAGGCACTAAAAAGGCATTTATAGATGAAATAGGCACTAACACCCAGAATAGGGCAAAATAGGCATTATAGGCACTAACAAATGTCTCTTATTTTATACAGAATTTAATGAAACGCATAGATATCATATCGGCCTAAATTTTAAGACATAAATAAAAAAAAGGCTACCAAGACGAAATCCGAGCCCTACTAATTAGATTATCCGCTCTCTAGCTCTAGAATTTCCGGTTCAAAAATGTAGAAAATATCATTTTTGAATAATTTTAATGAGACTTTAAGGCGATGTGATGGATGATCTAGGTATAAATAAATAAACCGGCGTTTTTTCAATCAATTTATTAAATTAAACAAATTATTTGTTTTAAAACTCATTAATAGCTTGTTACAAATAATTTATGTATTAAAATTAACTAAGATATTGAATTTATCACAACTTAAATTGAATAATACATTTTCAATAATTTATTGTACAGATATTTAAATTTATTACTAAAGCTATTCAAACTGGAGAACGTACTAAAGCTTGAAAAAATCTTCATTTTTTTTCCTTCACTTTGTCTTACACAGTTAATAAAATTTTTTAATCAAAACAGGAGGGTTCACGACAAGGTCCAATCCCGGAGCTCTTATAAGCTCTGAGCGGTCCTGCAGGGTGGCCACTCACCGAGAAAATCGGGAATTCCAACAACCGGGAAAAAACAGGGAAAAAGCCGGGAATTTTGATATATAACCGGGAAAATGATTTTTTTTTTTTTAATTGTAATGGCTCATCTTGTGTGTATACCATACGCTAAATAAATAAATAATAACAAATCCAGAAACACGCTTATTTTACATAAATATAAAGATGTATTTTTGTAATGACCAGAGACGTGTGAAATAATTAGAACCTGCATTAAATTAACTCAACATGAGATTGATATTTAATGTTTTTCGCTTTTTATCAGAACAAATACAGTATTTGGTCTCTCTGAATTCTCTTTTATTAGAATCGATAAAAATATCTTGGAAATTAATTAATAGTTTATTTTTCTAAGAAAATCAAAAATTCAGACCATAGGAGGGGGGGGCTTTGTATTTATTTCAGATTTTTTCAAGGGTGTCAAAGTTAAATTTTTTCGCTTTTTATCAAAACAAATACCGTATTTGGTCTCTCTAAATACTCTTCTATTAGAATCGATTAAAATATCCTGGGAATTAATAGTTAATAGAGACAGTAAGAGGTGCCTGTGTGCAAAAGAAATTTAGCACCCTTATCCATGATACAACATTTGTAAATTAAACTAAATAATTAATTTTAATTCAAAAAATGTTTATATAGTTGCTAAATCATATCTTTGTATTTATTTATTAATTTTCATTATATCGGATGTTTCATGACACTTTAGCATTAACCATTAACCCATCAAAAACATAGAGTAATAAAGAGTGGAAGGCTACCGTATATCGAAAAAGCGCTCTCTAGCGACTGCAGGACGAAAACTCTTAATTCTTAAGAGCTATCCAAAGATCATAGAACATTCAAAGCCTTTGTCATAGATAAAAGATACATACCCTTTATGTTATATATATATATATATATATATATATATATATATATATATATATATAAGCGCATTTTTTACTCTTGATAATGTCATCAAAATTTGCCCCGAAGAGAGCGGTTTCCGCCATTTTATTGCCAAATGATTTCGCCCTCGTCTCGCCATTGAGCTCTGTAACTCGTATACGCTAAAATACATTGGCTCCCTATGGAGCCTTCCACTCTATATTAGTCTATGATCAAAAGTATAGAAATTATTGTTGTGACCCCCCAGCTTTCGGTCGGCCTGGCTACTGCCGACCGGGAGAATTGACGTTTTTTGACCGGGTATTTGAAAATCGTGTTTGAGTGGCCAGCCTGTCCTGTTAATAACTGAAAAATATATGAAAACTATAGATAATTAAATTTTTTATTTTTTTATTTAATTATCTCTATTTTATAGGTTATACCACAACTTATTGCACGGATTGATACCCCTCGAGCTTTAGTCTCGCGACTTATTCATCATCTTCTAATAGATATCGGAAAACATCATCCACAAGCTTTAGTTTATCCTCTTACGGTTTCTTCGAAATCTGCCAGTCAGGTAATTTTAAAATTATTTTCATTATTTTATCGCTCTATTGAAAGGAATTTTCATTTAATATACATCAGTTTTTTTTTTATATTAATTTAAAATTTTCTTCAACCATTAATCGAGTTAAAGATTTGATGATTTGGAGGTTGAGTTGTTTATAGAATTAAAAGTTTTGGCTGAATGCACATTTTTAATGAGAAAATCTCATCAGAATGCACGACGTTTCGACTCTTAGGGCCAGTTGTATGTCGGTTGGTAAAGTCTTTGTAAAAGTTGACAAGGGGTAAAACCTTAGAATTCACCTTGTGCTCTGCAGGATGGCCAATCAGATAGTTCTTTTACCCTTTGTCAACTTTTACAAAGACTTTACCAACCGACATACAACTGGCCCTTAGAATGCAATCTAGTTGATTTAATCCGAAACTTTTATTTCGATAAATTATTCAAATTAACTTATTGTGTATTGAAGAGTGTGTCTTCTGCTGGAATTATAAATAAATTTTTAATTTATTTATAACGAGTCTATAGTTTCGAGCGCTTTGCCCTCTTCACCAGTCTATTACAATTGATTTACAGGAATTAATGTATGTATCTTATTTATAATTCCAGCAGAAGACACACTCTTATTGTCTCCTTCAATTTCTAAAAATTCTGCTACACTCGGCAAAAACTTTCAATTTAACTTACTTATTGTGAAACTTAAACAAATAATCAAAGAGAGAAACAATTTTAAGGTAGTTGTATCGCGACAATACTATCAAAAAGTTAATGCTAGAGTATATAGTACAGACAATAAGAATTCATAATTCATAAGCCCTAAACTTTTTGCTGTTTATGTACCACTAATAGCCAATCCCGTGCTCGTTTGACAAATCTGGCAACACTGTCCGAGCTTGTATATATGTTATCATAGATATTTCAGATAAAGTACATTATAAAGGGAGATTTATAAAACAAAAAGTTCTTAATAAGCGATTGAAAGCTGTTGCGACAATGGCTGAAGCGAAAAAACGTCAAAAAAGTACAAAAGTTAACCCACTTTTTAGATTAAATACATGCGTTGTTGCCAGCTTGTTTTTATTATAAATTTTTGATTGTACATTTTTCATTATTTATTCATTATTATCTCAGAAACTGTGTTGTAACTATGAATTAAAATTTTCTTAAAAAATGTATTAGTTATTGTTTAATGTTGGTTTAGTTTTTTATAAAAATCGTAAGAAGTGTTTCTTAATTATAATTAAATATGTATGTAAACTTTCCGATATCCCGTATAATGCAATGTATTAGAGTCTGAAAAGCTCTATCTTTTGGAATTGAATATCTCCGGAACTATAATGTTCATAAATTTCGTTTTGCCACCAATCGATGCAGACTTATTTAAATAATAATCTATCTAAATTTCAAAAAAATCCTAAGAAAACCCATATGGTAAAACAACTACCTTAATACATTTTTTTAATATGTAAAATAATTTAAATTTTATTTTTTAGTCAAGAAGAGTTGCTGCAAATAAAATATTAAAGTCCATGTGTGAACATAGTTCTCAACTTGTAAATCAAGCTATCATGGTATCAGATGAACTGATCCGTGTAGCTATTCTTTGGCATGAATTATGGCACGAAGGACTTGAAGAGGCAAGTCGACTCTACTTTGGTGAGAGAAATGTTAAAGGAATGTTTGAAACTTTAGAACCTCTTCATGAATTGCTTGAACGAGGACCACAGACTCTAAAGGAAACTTCTTTTAACCAAGCTTATGGAAGAGATCTGGGAGAAGCACATGAATGGTGTCATAGGTAAGCAAACTATATGTTACTTATTAATAAATATAGGCATCATAGTATGTATTATCTTATTCTGTGTCCATAATATCTTTTCCATGACTTCTGAAAAAAAAGCTGACGTGTTCTGATGTGGCCATCCACTTGACTTTACCATACAACCTGGCCCCTCACTTATATTTAATATTTAATAAAATTATTTATAATCATGAAGGGGAGGGGGTTAGTTTTTGCATTTTTAGACTCCTGGGGGCCCACTGATTATGTATACAAAATTTGGTTGAGTTTGGTACAAGAGCCTACATTTCCATTTTTTGACCTCCCCACCACCCCACTTAATTTTGGGTTAATATGCACCAAAATCTAATCAGCTCTTAATCTCAATGGAGCAAAATATAATCGTAGAAAATAAAAACTTTTCAATTAAATATATAACTAATAAGCTGACGTGTTCTGATGTGGCCATCCACTTGACTTTACCATACAACCTGGTCCCTCACTTATATTTAATATTTAATAAAATTATTTATAATCATGCATTTTTAGATTATTGTGGCCCCACTGATTATGTATACAAAATTTGGTTGAGTTTGGTACAAGAGCCTAGATTTTCAATTTTTGACCCCCCCTCCCTCGTTTTAGGGGTTAGTTTTTGTATTTTTAGACTTTTTTTTTTACTTAGAGAAAGTGGTGTAGGTTTTAGGTGAAACATGATATTAATTAATAAAGTAAAGGGTGTGTAGTTTCAGAGTGAATGAAATAAAACTCAAAGAGGTTTATACAAACTCAATATATTTCGAACTGTTTTAAGCTGTAAACTCCTGATGATGGACTAATAATCCGAAATATATTGAGTTTGTATAAACCTCTTTGAGTTTTATTTCATTCACTGTGAAATTACACACCCTTTACTTTATTAATTTTTAGACTTCTGGGGGTCCACTGATTATGTATCCAAAATTTGGTTGAGTTTGCTTAAATGGCCTGGATTTTTAATTATTAACCCCCTCTCCACCTCCCTTAATTTTGGGTCGATATGCACCGAAATCTAATCAGCTCTTAATCTCGATGGACCAAAAACTACGTATGAAATTTGGTTTCGATATTCCCACTAGTTTTTGAGCTAGCTCGTCCACAAAAATTTGGTAACGCACAGACTAACAGACATTTTGACAAAACAATTATTATCTCGAAAAATATAATTTTTTCGGTGTTCACTTATTAGAGCTTTTTTGTAGACGGAAATGCCATGGTTTCACTTAATTTTTTTAATCAAAATACTTCCTACCGTTTTTGAGATATTTCGAAAAAAAGAAGCAAAAAAACCACTTTTTTCATGCACGATTACAATACTTGACCATACCTTGTATGGTAAAGTAAAAATCATTTTAATAATAACCTCCCACAAATCTATCTACCTGGAATTTCCTAGAGCGCACCTAGGGATGTCATAGGAACCACTGCATTAGACTGTCTATCTATGCAGGACCGCGCCTACCCTCGGTAGCAGTTGTCTGCGAAACCTATGAAGCGCCTCTTTTTTTGTCCTTGTGTTTCGCCATGAATTTTTTTTTTTCAAATTTTTACAGAAATGTGTTCTAGTTTTATATTATTTTCATAAATAGATAAAAAACGGTTCGCTTCCCCTTGGCAATTACTGCGAAAATTAAAATGCGAATTAAATTATGTAAATTTTTTATTTAAGGAGGTTTTTTCGCGACAATCCACACAAAAAGTTTCAGCCTCGTAACCACTCTATAAATATGAACGGAACTAAAATTTTAAGTTATGTTTTTTTAACGTGACTGTACCACTCACACTACGAAATCTCTATATGGAAATACACATACTTGCCGGATCGTTTCTAAGCCATTGGGCTTTATCCCTTCCACTAAAAATAATCGCCCAAATATGTTTTTTTTTTTTTATCAAAACTACGTTGTAAATAATTTCAATTTTTTTTTAAGTTACTCCCAATTTATTATTCTAACAAATATTAGTTTTTCATCAAGATGGTGAAAGTCCTTCAATGAAAAAAAAATAATGATCATTTCCCCACCCTTTCCCTATCTACCCTTTGTTAAAAATGTCATTTTTAATTGCAGTTATTTCATGTTTGGTGTGGTAAATCGTCTTCAAATTTTAACAGTGTTTTTATTATGCTTTTAATGACTTATATTCCAAGTTTCAAAGGCATCTTGAAATTTTGCATTTGTGAAAGAACTATCTTAAATTATTTACAAAATGACTGACTTTTTTATAATAATACATTATAATAACTTACATATTACGTATGTTATATTCTGCAAAAAAAGCAAGAAGAGTCGAAAATGTCGAAAAATGTCAATATAATTATATTATTTTCACTCTTCTCGCTTTTCTGTTTGCGAAATCCTTGATAGCTCATGTATATCAATATCGTCTAATATGGCCTCCTCGATAGATATTGTTGCTAAATTCGTTAACCTTTCCTGTCTCTTTGTTGAGCGCAGGTAATTTTTTATCAGTTTTAAGGCGCCACGATCTGATGATGGATTCTTATAGTAGGTACTCACCAAAATAAGACGAAAATGAAGAATACCAATTTTTGAGATTTCGCTTAGTTTTCGAGATATTCAGTTTAAAAAAATACTGTTTTTTAACCGACTTCAAAAAAGGAGGAGGTTCTCAATTCGACTGATTTTTTTTTGTGTCTCTATGTTACCTCAAATCTCCGCCAATTGTGAACCGATTTTTTTGCATTGGGTTCAGTCTAGCTTCCGATTGGTCCCATTTTTTTTCATTGGTATTAGACCTTTTTTATTAGGTTTGTTCAGGCCTAATTTCTTTGTGTATGAACCGATTTTAATGACTATTTTTTTATTGGAAAGAGGGTACCTTAGGGGTGGTACCATATTAATTTGGTCACGTTCTGAAGATATGATCAATGATGAATTAACGTAAATCTCCAATTCTTATGATCAAATAATCGAAATTATAATAAATAAAATCTTTTATAAAAAAAAATCTTAAAACATTCATTTAAAACCCTCAAACGTTTCGAGAGAATTTCTATATTTATGAATTGAATTTTATTGTCATTTTCTGATTCATTTGCCCGACGCTTTCTCTTACGAGATGCATGTATTATATTAAGTCACTATTAATAACATGACTAAAAAGAGAAAAATAAAAATAATTTTTATAAAAAAAAAATAAAACCGACTTCAAAAAAATTAAATGAAACAAATAAAATAATAATAACTTAAAAATCAAATAAAATACACTAAAAGGTATAAAATAATTATCTTATTTAGTTACAAATAAACGACGAAATATTAACATGAAATTACTTTTTGAAGTCGGTGCCAAACATATACATTTTATGAATTGCACTCGACGGATCTTACTTAGTACGTTTGGCGGGTACGCTCGCTTATAGGTATAGTTTGTTTGACACCGACTTCAAAAAGTAATTTCATGTTAATATTTCGTCGTTTATTTGTAACTAAATAAGATAATTATTTTATACCTTTTAGTGTATTTTATTTGATTTTTAAGTTATTATTATTTTATTTGTTGCATTTAATTTTTTTGAAGTCGGTTTTATTTTTTTTTCTAAAAATTATTTTTATTGTATTTATTTTATTTTATTTTTCAATTGTTTTTTATAGAAACCACGGAAACCGTAGTATAGGGTTCCATGTGGCGCCGCTATCTGACGACGGATTCTTTTAGAACTAGATAAAATAAGTAGGAAAGTAAAAATAAAATTTTTAACTACAAATTTGAACTGAAATTGAGTTTATGGACCGTGATGTCTTAAATTGTCTCAAGTGAGCGCCAGTGGGCGTTGGCAATTGCCACTTTTAATTTTTTCATAGGTTCGGTTCTATTCATCATCTCGGTTCATTTAGATAAAAAAATGAGTTCCCGAACAAACTTTGCCTAACGCCAACCTAATCGCCTAAAAACTAGCCCGAAATGAAGATATACGAGCCGAACCGATCCGAACTGAATATATCTTAACCGAACCGGCAAGTACTTTTACATATTCAAATTTTTTTGGGCATTTAGTAATTATTTTTTAATTAATATTCATTTTCTAAAAGAATCCGTCGTCAGTAGCAGCGCCACACGGAACCCCCGTGATACTACGGTTTCCGTGGCTTCTATAAAAAAAAACAATTAAGAAATAAAAGAAAATAAATAAAAAAACAGTATGTTTTAAACTGGATATCTCGAAAAATGGTATTCTTCATTTTCATCTTATTTTGGTGAGTACTATAAAATGCAAGAGTCCATTGTCAGATCGCGGAGCCAGGGTTACCGTAGAATTGGCAGTTTTAATTTAGAAAACGACCTTTCTGCGCTTGCTACTGTAACTGGCATAGTTAGCAAAATTCGTAATGCTATGGCGATGTTAGGGCATACGGCTGTCAAATTGCTTCAATATATTAAAAATTCGAGAATTTTCACCACATCATTATTTAATTTTTTTGAAAAAACACTGACATGATTAATTTCTTCACATAAATAAATCATCAGCGTTATTATCCAATGAATCATTTGCTGAAAGTTTTTCCTGCAAATGATTGCAGCTGGTTCTTAATCGACTTTGATCTTAGTCATTTTAAATAAAAAATTAAACACCTTGTTGTGATTATTTAACAAATTAAATCTTTCGTCTACGGAGCATAAAGCTTGATCCAATATATAAAAAAATCATTAATTTTAAAAGAGGATTTTGGATCATTTATAGCAGTATGGGCAACCTTTGCTTAGCTGAGGGAGTAATTTCGGGACTTAATCAGGTCGCGGGCCGTAGGTAAGAAATAAGTAGGTAATAGTGAATAAAATAGCGATAATGTTTATTTATTAATTATAGTACTTAGCATAATCAAACATAAAAAGCAAATTAACAAAAAAAAGATGGAAAAATCAAATGAAAATTAATAAGAGACTTGAGTTTGAAGCTGAGAAACAAGATGATCAATATTGGGGTCAATATCACTAGTACATAGGCGCAAATTGTTTTCTAAATTGACATCTGTAAGCCGAGTACGATGCTTATTTTTATTAATTTTCATTGAAAAAAGCTGCTCACATTTATACGTGCTTCCAAATGTGCAAATTATTTTTCGTGCGCAAACTCTCAGCTGTGGATACTTTTCTTCGGAAAGGTATGTCCTGTAAAATTTGCTTAGTTCCTCCACATCATCAAATTTAGACTTCAAATATGAGTGTCTTCTTGAAGCTCGATCAACTCCATTTGTAGGTGAAGCGGAGCATCTTCCACATTACATTTACAAGGATTTGCAAAAATATTGAAAGTGCTATCCATATTCGTAAAATCGGAAAACCGATCAGTGAATTGCTCTGACAGTAGTTTCAGTTCTTCAGCATAGCGACCGTATTCAATGTTTTCGTGACTGGATAATGTTAAAAAATGAATTGAGTTTTTACTTCTCATTTGTGTTTCCCACAAGCGAATTTTGTTTTGAAAAGCTTTAAAATGACTGTACAGCTGATTTAGCAATTGACCTTGTTTAATTTTTTTTGCACGTTATTTGAAATTTCTGAATCTCTCGCGGGCCAGATTGAAGCAGGTTTAGGGGCCGGATCCGGGCCGGGGGTTCCCCATATATGATTTATAGTATGGTCTTCGTGTTCATAATCAAAACTTTTTGGAGTTTTACTATGTCTTAGGGGTCTGGAAGGCTCAAATTCAGCCTCGATATCTAATCTCTAATTTCAATAATTGACGCTGGCATTTCATCCGACGCTCCTATTGTCCTGGCTCCTGTGTGCCCCGCACAATTTGCACACATGGGCGGTATCTATGGTTAGGGCCGCTCCAAGCATTCGCTAGGAAAAATGCGGGGACCACACAATAAACTATTTTTCTTTTTTCACTTATTTTTCTTTCTTGCTTTATTGTATTATAAAATTAAAACACAATTTTTGTACTGTAGAATAAAACTTTAATCGACATGTTAATATTAAATCTAAGAAAAATGAATTAATTTAAATAATGCAAAAATAAATAAAGAAAGTTTATTTTTTACTTTACCATACAGGGTATGGTTGTAATCGTGCATGAAAAAAACTAGGAGTCTAAAAATCCCCTACATTTTTATAAATAATTTTATTAAATATTAAATATAAGTGAGGGGCCAGGTTGTATAATAAAGTCAAGTGGATGGCACGTCAGCTTATTTTACTTATTTCTCAGCAAAATCGCTAATTAAATAATTTAAGTTTACTTTTTTACATATCTTGTGTTCTATTGACAATAATGTTAAATTAATAATCTTTCTTGGGACATCGATGATTATTATATGTTAGTTATTATCGATTTTATCTTGGAAAAGCTACGTTCTCATACAGTGAGTCTAACGACACGTCACAAATAAAATTGTCGCATCATTTCTAGGCTAAATAATAAATAAGCTAATTCATAAATATTTTCTAAAATTAAATTACTAAAATAAACACATTAAATCGCGAGATCAGTGGCAATTGCCCCGATCACCCGTGCCTAGGAACGGTACTAAGGTCTAAGGCAACCAAAACAACTGTTGAACCAAATCAGATGGTACTACGAGTAAAATGCAGTCCCCCATCCTTGTTTATAAACATAACAAACTAACTCATCTCTCTTTTCTAGGTATAAAGTTTCGGGTAATGTACGTGACCTTAATCAAGCTTGGGATTTATACTATCATGTCTTTCGGCGAATTTCTCGACAACTACCTCAATTAACAAGCTTAGAACTTCAATATGTTAGTCCAAAACTTCTTATGTGCCATGACTTCGAATTGGCTGTTCCTGGAAGTTATGTACCTGGTCAACCTATTGTAAGGATTCAAAACATTCAAAGCTCCCTTCAGGTAATCACACAATTTTTTTATCTTTTTTTTGCATTCATATATAAACAAAAGTATGATCTATATCAGTGGTCTTCAGCCTTTTTGCACCTGCGGAACTGTGAAAATTGGATAAATATTTCGCGGACGGGCTAAAAGCTAAGACAAATAAAAAACCAATATATTATTAGATAGTATTTTATTTATTATATAGGTACGAGGATAAGTAAAAAATTACTTACACTTTTCGTTCTTCAACTTTATTAAACTAAGATAGGTGTACAACAGATTCATTATTTTTCGATATAGTCTCCACCTTTAGCAATACACTTGGTCCAGCGAGCCACAAGCTTCCGGATGCCTTCCTGGTAGGTTTTAGCTTGATAATGAAGCCACTTTTGCACCGCATCCCGAACGTCCATGTCTGAGGCAAATCGACGACCTCTCAAAGCTTCCTTGAGCGGTCCAAAGAGATGAGTCTGAGGGAGCGAGATCTGGGCTGTAGGGAGGGTGTTCCAGGGTCTTAAAGCCTCTCAAAGTTCACGGTCGCCCAGCTTCCTCTTTTTGTGTTACGCTCGTTCGGCCACTTTTAAACATTTCGATCCTTAAAAAAACGCTTTTACGAGATAAAGCAATTTTCCCGTATTGTGACAAAAGTCTCCGGTGAATTTCAGCACCTTTCACACCCTCTGACCACTTCTCGTTGCTCCTCTTTGGTGCAATCTAATAGCGGAGCTGACAGTTGTTTTAGCTAGACGACAACTGACGCGATCGGGATTAAATTCCGCACACGTGACCACAGACGCGCCAACTCAACGCATGCGCATGCGGCCGCCTCCTTTCTTAGTTTAATAAAGTTGTTAAACGAAAAGTGTAGGTAATTTTTGACTTATCCTCGTATATGTTATACAATTACTATTTTTTACTACGACATCTGTCGCTACTTCTTTGATAGAATATTTGATATACGAGGGTCCAGAGATGTTTTTGAGAGACGAAGCGCTGCGTTATCATCTATTCGGTTTCTGTGTTTAGTTTTTATTATAGACGTGGTTGAAAAGGTCTTTTCACTCAAATAAGAAGTCGAAAAAATTACTAATAATTTTATAGCTTTATAACACAAAGTAGGATATTCTTTTTCTAGCGAAATCCAAAATTTAGGCAATGAATGCATTTTATGTCGGGACACCAGAGTGATATCAGAAGACAACTCGATCAGCTTTTCTTTTTCACAAGAATCAAGTGAACACGACTTTATATCTTCCAAGAATGGGTTATTAATCTAGAGATTACCTTTAGGATCTTCATTTTCAGGGAAATAATTATTAAAATCTTTAGATAATGCTCTTAAATGTTGCTTTATTATGTTGAATAAGACGCTCTTGTTGACATCAGTAGCAATGAAAAATGCATCCAAAAGAGGAAACATTTCTGCATCTTCCTCTTGTAAGCCACTATTCCAAAGAGCTAGCTTCTTTATGAACTCATCCATTTGATTTCTTAACGTAAAAATATATATATATATATATATTTTTAATGCAATCGAATGCAATAAGGGGCGCGCCAGTAAAGATGCAGCTCCTATGGATCTCGAAAGACCCTTGCGGAGAAGGGGAAGTTGATTAAGTGGGAGGGTGGAGACGTAGGTGTTTATGCACTCGGGTTTTGAAGGTTTGAAGATTATAAGTGCTGGGGAAGATGGAGGCTGGGAGAGAGTTCCCGTTCCTTGAAGTCCGAATGAAGTAGTCCGGCACTTTTCTAATTTGACCTCGAAAGAGTGTTGGGAGTCGGAAAAACGCGTGTTAAGCGCAAAGCATGCTTTGGGGGGGGGGGGAATTATTGATTTTATCTCATCAGAGCACCTGCCGTGATAGTATCTATATAAAAGGGAAAGGGCAGAGACATTTCTTCGATGAGCTAGCGAGTCGAGGGAGTCGGTGAGGGTAGAATCGTCAATTAGTCTGACGGCTCGTTTCTGAATTGCATCCAAGGTAGCAAGAAAATATTTAGAGGCTCCTCTCCATAGATCAGGCAGGGGTGGATTTGGGCCTTATAGATGGTGAGAAGATGTGGGGGCTTGAAAAATCGCTTGGACCTGAATAAGTGGCCAATCTTCCTTGCTGCAGATTTCGCCACAGAGGAGATGTGTTCATTCCAAGACAGGTCAGATGCGACAGAGACGCCCAATATGGATAGGCTGTCACACATTTTCAGGGTATTCGAATCGAAGTGAATATCAGGGAAATCTTTATTTTCGCGCCTAGAAATTAGACAACATTGAGTCTTGTTTGTATTAAAGTTAACTAAATTTTGAGAGCACCATTTATTCAGGTCGAGAGTGATTGAGGAGGCAACATTGATTCGATTATTCGGGAGTGAGGGCTTGCCGTACAGAGTGCTATCATCTGCGTAACAATGAGTGGGGTTTGACGTTTGATCAATAAGGTTGTTTATATAAATTAGGAAGAGTGTGGGGGAGATTACAGAGCCTTGGGGAGCACCAGCGTTTGTGGAGAACGATTCAGATGATATTCCATCCACCACATTTGTATTTGAACCCTGCAGAGAAACATTAACTTCATTGAGCAGACTGCATATGTCCGCCATATAAGCAAGAATTGCCAGCCATTCTTCATTCAACAAAGGCACACCATTCGGCCGATATTTTTCGTGGCAGGAAATTTCTGCGGACCGGTACCGGGCCACGAACCGGCGGTTGAAGGCCACTGATATATATTATTACCCTAATGTTTTCTTAAATAAAAAAATAATTTAATTAATACAGTAGCTCTCATAATAAGTTATTTGATAAAAAACAAATATTTTAGGTCATAACATCTAAACAACGTCCCCGTAAATTATGTATTCGTGGATCGAATGGGCGAGATTATATGTTTCTTCTTAAAGGCCATGAAGATTTACGTCAAGATGAACGGGTTATGCAGTTATTTGGACTAGTCAATACATTATTACTAAATGATCCAGACACTAGCAGGTAATTAATTAGAACTTCATTAATTCATTTAAAAGACACATTTCTAAATGACAAAATAATTTTTTTTCGTATCAGATTCAAACAATTCACTGAAGAAATTTCAAAAAACAAATTACTATTTCTAGACAGTATTTTTTTAAGTATGCTTTTTTAAATTCTAAATTACACTTCAATTTTTGAACTTTTCTAAATTTTAATGCTTCTGATTGACTCTTAAATTTTCTTATTAAAATAATTCACCTATGTCTACTTAACATCAGTAATTAAATTGAAAATTTTTGTGCCGAGAGTAGCAGAATTTTTATATATTGAAGGAGACAATAAAAGAATGTATCTTCTGCTGGAATTATAAATTTTATTTATTCTTTCTTTTATTGTCTCCTTCAATAACACCAGTAATGATACCATGACAATAATTTTTTTGATCCTCGATCAATAATATTTATTTCAGAACTCAATGTATGAGAATTTTTTTAGAAATCATTCAGAATCAATAAAAGCCTGTAATAATATACCTCAAAATGTTTTTTTTTTAATTTATATTTTAAACGATAGTTAGAAAATTATGATTGAAGTAGTTTTTGAAGACGGACTGATAAATGAATTTAATGGATTTTGATGAGGCAGTCCAAGATTCAAAAAATAGAGATAATTATAACTATCTTTTTTATTCAAAGCCGACGTTTCGGAGGTTTTTCCCTTCTTCTTCAGGGTCTGTAATCAATTAACATGGGATTTGGCCATCATTATCATCAAGACTATCACAAATAAATATAATACAATTCATGCATATATACATTTTATTTTTTAATTAAAATACATTCTACTCACTTTGAAAGGTCAGTGTACAATGTTATATTCCCTTCACTGACATTTCAAAGTGATTAGAATATATTTTGATTAAAAAATAAAAAAATAAAGTAAAAATAATAAAATATATTTATGTATGAATTGTATTAAATCTATTTGTGATAGTCTTGATGATAATGATGGCCAAATCCCATGTTAATTGATTACAGATCCTGAAGAAGGAGGTCGGAGAAAGATATCCTGGCTGAAGAATCTTCGAATCTGGTTCTCCAGCATAACTAACCAGTTCTTCAGGGCTCTAGTGAGCAAAATAATGATAGCCAAGATGATTGTTGACATCCGGCGCGGATAAGCACTTAAAGAAGAAGAAGAAGGAGGAGGGAATAAACCTCCGAAACGTCGGCTTTGAATAAAAAAGATAGTTATAATTATCTCTCTTTTTTTGAACCTTGGACTGTCTCATCAAAATCCATTAGAATATTATTTTATCAATTTTCTCTACCTTTTGTTTTGTGGATTTAATCCATTTGTCAAATGAATTGTCAAATATATCCACTCTCATGTATAATTTTTTGTTAATAATTGTTTCTTAATTTTCAGACGAAATCTCACTATTCAACGTTACGCTGTTATTCCTCTATCCACGAATAGTGGCCTTATTGGTTGGGTTCCCCATTGTGATACATTACATACGCTTATTCGGGATTATCGAGAAAAAAAGAAGATTTTACTTAATATTGAACATCGCATCATGCTCCGCATGGCACCTGATTATGATCACTTGACATTAATGCAAAAAGTTGAAGTTTTTGAACATGCTCTAGGACACACACAAGGAGATGATTTAGCTAGACTTTTATGGTTAAAATCCCCATCTAGTGAAGTTTGGTTTGATCGACGAACTAATTATTCTCGTTCACTTGCTGTAATGTCAATGGTGGGATATATTTTAGGTTTGGGTGATAGACATCCATCAAATTTAATGCTGGACCGATTAAGTGGTAAAATCTTACATATAGACTTTGGGGATTGTTTTGAAGTGGCAATGATACGTGAAAAATTCCCTGAAAGAATTCCATTTAGATTAACCCGAATGTTAATAAATGCCATGGAAGTTACGGGTATAGAAGGGACTTATAGGCGTACTTGTGAATCTGTAATGTCAGTACTTCATCGCAATAAAGATTCTCTAATGGCTGTGTTAGAAGCTTTTGTTTATGATCCATTGTTAAACTGGCGCCTCATGGATGCAGCACTTCCAAAAACTAAGCGTTCCAAGGTAATTATTATTTTTTTCTTTAAAATAATGTATTGTTTAAGGCAGTGTTTCTCTAACTATTTATAGCTGCGACACACTTTTAGTAAGTCTAAAATTTCGCGACACACTAAACGTAACAAGTACCTAAAAATACTTCTTTATAGTAGTACCTATAGTTCTATAGTTTATAAATGTAATATTATACCTGGAAACAGCAAAAAATAATACACTTTTTATTTGTTTTACGTAAGTTTAATAATCTGTATATGTACATAACAAAAATATAAATTTTTAATGCGATACCTGGGATTGATGTACAGAACAAAGTTTTTTTATTTGGGGACTTATCGAAGCCAGGCTCACTCTTAATTCCGCTTCTATACTGATTTTAGTCGTTCTCTTTTCTTTTGTATAATTTCGTTCAATGCTGAAAATCCTGCTTCTCACAAGTAAGAAAGAGATTGAGAATTGTAACAGAATTCTCTTCTAGCTCTGTCAGAAATGTTCGAAAAATCATTATTTTTTATTTTTATTCAAAATTGACTAACATTATTATTATTAAAAGAGAAAGAATTTAATTTTTAGGACAAATTCTAAGATTTTGGTAGAAATATTATTAAATTGCGATATCAGAGGTGATTCATCCCCTCAGGAGTCGAACCTGAGAACTAACATGCTTTCCGGGCAGTCAGCTCATACCCTCGAGACAAAAACCTCTTTCTGAATTGCAATATATGATTTAAGCACAGAAATTTTTTACTCCATTCTTCAATAACGGAAATTAAAAAATTTAGAATTTGTCCTAAAAATTAAATTCTTTCTCTTTTAATAAACAATGGTTAATTTTAACCTGAGGTGATTTTTTGAAAAACATTCCAACTATTTTCAAAAAAAAGATGCTCAAATCTTTAATTTTATATAATTATTATTCTTAAACTTACTTTCCAGAGATTGATTGTATGGATTTTGGCCAGCTCTTCTTCCTCTTGTAGGTTTAATTGCAAAGTTGGACAATTTTTTGTCTCAAATGAATCTCTTATCCACAAATAAATTTTTGTATCAAGTGACGGAAAATAATGTTCAATTTTTTTATTTTAGCAGCTCTAATGTTTCACTTATTAAATTAATTATTTCCTTATGATTTGCTTTTGCAGTCAAGGGAAACATTTCTAATTTATGTTCTTTTTTCTGTATCTTGTCCATATATTTAGCTTTTCCTTAAAGGGGAACAACTTGTTAGTAGAAGAGAGCAAATTTTCATCTGATCCTTGCATACGTTTATTTAATAGTTCAGTTGCAGAAATAAATCTGCTGGAAAAACTAACTTAGCACACCAAACATTATCACTTAAAAAAATCACAAAATTCTGATTCTTCAAGAGAAAAAAAAATAAGCATTTCATCACGTAATTCGTACATACGCGAAAGTACATTTCCTTTTGATTACCATCGGATTTCAGAGTGCATTATTAGAGAAATGTGATCCGACTCCAGGGCTTCGCATAATTTTTCGAAAATACGAATTTTTTTCGGTCTAGTTTTAATGTAATTGACCAATTTAATTGCTTGATCAAGTACAGATTTTAACTCGGGTACAACTGTTTACGCTACTGGAGCTTCTCGATGTATAAAACAACGTGCTTATGTGTTGTATTAATATTAGAATCGCATTGTTTTACTAAGTTCACAAAAATAAATTAGAATTTATTTGAAAGTTTATAATAGGAAAATAAGGACGAGTTTTTATGTATGACTTTTTTATTTATCAGCCAACGTTTCGTCGACTTTGCCGACTTCTTCAGGGCTTCAAATAGTCATGCCACACATTAGTCTAAATTTTCTTGTTTTCCTATTATAAACTTTCAAATTAATACAAATTATGGACGGAAATGATAATAATAATTAGAATTTATTAGGAGACAATAAGAGGCGACTGCGGGTCAGTGGGAGAGTGCCGGGCCGCTGGCCTGAAGTAAGCTGGTTCGAGACTGACAGATATTTGCAGTCGTCTCCTCTTGGAAAGCAATGGCAACCTACCAAGAGTATAATTGCCTAGTAACCTCTCCAAACTAGCCGTTCGGAACAGGTGTTAAAAAGTAGGTCCCGTATATTTGTGTAAAAAACAGCTAAACACACTCAGCACAGGTATATCTGGAGAAGAGCCTAAACGTCAGGGAGACCTGATGACACTTAAAGAAGAAGGAGACAATAATTAGAGAATTTTTCTGCGACACATCTAGTGTGTCGCGACACAGTTTGAGAAACACTGGTTTAAGGAAAGATTAGATTTATTTTCTATACCCTTTTTCTTCTTCTGGCTAGACCTTATCCCATTTACTCGGCCCTCCTTGTCCTTATTTTATTTTCTATAGCCTATTTACCATATATTAATTAATTTTGTTTCTTATTTAGACCGCAACTGCGCCGGATTCCGTTGCTTCTTCAGGATCCCAAGATGCTAATGGAGGCGATCTCGAATGCGATAGTTTAAGTAGTGTAACTGTTTCAAAGAAACCTCCAGTTGTTGGAAGCCAAGAAACTAGCCAAGATGGAGAAGCTCTAAATAAAAAAGCACTTACGATTATCCAAAGAGTTCGCGATAAGTTAACTGGTCGAGACTTTAATCCGGACGAATTGCTTACAGTACAGCAACAAGTAGATTTACTTATTCAACAGGCAACTTCAAATGAAAATCTCTGCCAATGTTATATTGGCTGGTGTCCATTTTGGTAGATGATTTTTCATATTTAATCCAAAGTTATGTTAAATATTATATAATATACATTATTTTATTACTAGTCTTTTAAGATTTAAACTTTTAGGCCAAGTAATAGATTAATTAAACCTTTATAATCGAATTTCACATATTTTAATTATTTTATTAAGAACACATAAATTAAAATTTTCATAAAAGTTTTCTATTTCTTTAAATTAAGGGAAGAAACGACATTCTTTTTGCAGCAATTTTTTATTTTTTTTTATTTTGCATAACGTTTCGATTTGGCCATCATCAGGGCATTACTAGTCAACTATGATGGACGTTGATTCCAACTCGGAGATGGCCAACGTTAATAAATTGATTTTTCTTTTAAATTCATTAAACCAAGCTGCAAAAAATAATTGAATTTTATAAATAAGCAAAATAAATTTTTTTTTTTATTTATTTATTTTCCTACCTAAAATCAGATGTTGAATGGAAATATACCAATGTTACATGAAAAAAGTTCTATACCGAAATTATATAAATATTCATGATTATTTTTTAAACTATATTAATTTCAATTAAAATATTATTAATTGTTTTCCACTGTATCAAATTTAAAAGATATTAAGTTTTTATTTTATTAAAGTTATTTTTAATAATACTACATTTTTCTATTAATTAATTTAATAGCGTATTTGATTCACAGCACTATGCACACTATTAAATATCTATTGAGAAAATGAAAAGTGCTCAGATGTTTGGCTTGCCTCATACAATGTCCAGCACCCTAAGTCGAATTCGCTATTATCTCGTATATTTAATCATAACTATTCCACACAAATAGAATGAATATCCTTAGGCTTCATTCATAATGATGTCTATAAAATCTAAAAAATTTCATGTAAATAATGTGAACATGTTAATTGAAATTTGAATTATTAGAATAATGCATTTATATTTGTTTATTAACTTGTAAATAAAATGAATCTATAAAATTTTTTTTTCATTAATTTATTTAAGGTAGTTCTTGTACAAATGCAAAAATTCAAGAAATCTTTGAAACTTGGAATATAAGTCATTAAAAGCATAATACACACATTGTTAAAATTTGAAGTCGATTTACCATACCAAACATGAAATAATTGCAATTAAAAATTAAATTTTTTACATATGGTAGATAGGGGAAGGGTGGGGAAATGATCATTATTTTATTTTTTTTCATTGAAGGACTTTCACCATCTTGATGAAAAACTAATATTTGTTAGAATAATATATTCGGAGTAACTTAAACAAAAATTGGAATTATTTACCACGTAATTTTGAAAAAAACAAAAAACAAAAACAAACAAACATATTTGGGCGATTATTTTAAGTGCAGGGGATATAAGATCAATGGCTTGGAAACGATCCGGCAAGTATGTGTGTATCCATATAGAGATTTCGTAGTGTGAGTGGTACAGTTTCGTTAAAAAAACATAACCTAAAATTTTAGTTCCGTTCATATTTATAGAGTGGTTACGAGGCTAAAACTTTTTGTGTGGATTGTCGCGAAAGAACCTCCTTAATGCTACCTAATTAAGATTGGAAATCAAAAAAGTTGAGTTAACATGAAAAAATTCTTTAAACTTTTAGGTGATTAAAATCATTAACAGTGAATATATAAATTGAAAGTTTTTGCCGAGAGTAGCAGAATTTTTATATATTGAAGGAGACAATAAAAGAGTGTGTCTTCTGCTGGAATTATAAATTTTATTTATTTATAACGAGACTATAGTTTCGAGGGCTTTGCCCTCCTTATCAGTCTATTACAATGTATTCACAGGAATTAATTTATGAATCTTTTCATAATCATAAATTAATTCCTGTGAATACATTGTAATAGACTGATGAAGAGGGCAAAGCCCTCGAAACTATAGGCTCGTTATAAATACATAAAATTTATAATTCCAGCAGAAGACACACTCTTTTGTCTCCTTCAATATATAAAAATTCTGCTCTTTTCATAATCATAAATTAATTCCTGTGAATACATTGTAATAGACTGATGAAGAGGGCAAAGCCCTCGAAACTATAGTCTCGTTATAAATAAATAAAATTTATAATTCCAGCAGAAGACACACTCTTTTTTGTCTCCTTCAACTGAATATATAATATTTTTATATACATAATAGGGTGTCCCAAAAAAATCAAGGCATTTTTGAAGTTATATTCCATGATTAAGATTTATATTCTTGATAGTTTACATTGTTGTAAAGGAAAAAGTTTTTTTTATAAATAAATAAATTATCCTCTCGAATCCATGAGTTATTTTTAATAACATTTTGGCAGCAGAGCGTGGTTAGATAATTAACATATTAGAAGAATTAATAAATATAAAGATAATGGATACAACATTGATTCAATATAAAATCGAACCTTTGAATGGGTTAAATTATGAAATATGGGCATATTAGTCATGTCGCAAAATAAATATTTTAATCGTTCATATATCGTCTTCGGTAAGTTATGAAACTTGAAACTTAAGCTATATAGAGGCAAAAAATTACCGAGCATCGCTCGGAGTTCCAGGCACTATATAATTATATACATATATATATATATAGAATTAATTTCTGGATAATGGTTCTAACGATTATGATGAAAATCAGGGATTAGGGGTTTTTTGGGTCGACAATTCGATAAGTCAGGGTCTCATCTTCGAGTGACTTTAAATCGATTGTTTTTTTTTGTAATCAAAGTAGTTTTTCACAAGTGGGTGTGACAATAAAAATTCATAATATTTTTTTTTTATTGCCTTTTATTAATGAATTGATTTTATTAGCTTTAAAACCCATTAAATAGTTTTTATAAATATTATGTATTACAATCAGGGGCGGATTTAAAAGACCCAGGGCCCCTAGGCACTTGACATTTGCCCCCCCCCCCCCCCCACCATCTCGGAAGCTATTTTGGAAATTTAGCAAATTAAATGCACTAGTACAGAACATTTTTTTTTTTATTTATTCAAGAACATTGTATTTGTAGGGGCATCTAGCCTTTTAAATGTACAATATTAGGCCAATTTAATTACAAAGAAAATAAACAATATGATACAAACAGATCAAGTAAGAGAAAAATTTAAAAAGGGAAACAACAATTATATGGAACAAAAACAATATATATAGTGAATATAGAGAAAAGAATAAAACTAAAAAAATGACAAAAGAAGAGAGGAAAAAAGAAATTTTTAATCGACTTTAATGAGTTTAATAAACATCAGAATAATACAGTCTATGTTACTATATAGTTACGTTATTCTATAAAATTTATACATTCTTACGGCGAACTTTCTTCTGTGCAAAAGAACGAATGACGTCTTCATAGTCAATTGACTGCAATATTTCTGACTATGTAGGTACATTACAGAGAGTGAATTGAGCCTGTTCTCTCCTATGTTAGATCTTAAGTAATTCTTTACTAAAACGACTGTTCTGATGAGCCGTTTGACGCTGGTGTACACAACAGCATTCTGAACGCAATTCCTACGTTTGGATAAATGTGCTTATGTAAATGGAGCAGCAATCCAACGTAAAAACTCTTAGTAATTTTAATGAGAATGTTAAGCGATATTTGTTTAGCCAGAGATTGTGATTGCATACTTGTATGATATTTGTAATGCCTGTTGTAGATCCCTTTTGTGATCTTTTTAGGTTGAAAAAAAAAGACTCCACAATCAGGGTCCCCAGACCGGCTGGGCCCCTAGGCCCGGGCCTTGTGGGTCTAGGCGGAAATCCAGCACTGATTACAATTATGATATTAATTAATTAATTGGAGGTATTATCTATTGAAAATGTAGTAGTAGACTTATGTTGAATTGATTAATGCAACGGCAGCCCAAGGATAATGAAAACCATAAATTCTGAATAGCATAATTTATTAGTAGGTCATTTCTATCCTCTTAAAAAACCCGACCATTAGGTATTTAAAAGGGCCAACGAAGGAACCACCGTGTAATTAATAATATTTTTAATTGCAATTAAGTTCACAACTTTTTAGACAGCGATGCTTTGATCATGGCCGGAGCGTGTCAAAACGTTGGCAAAAGATAAATTAAATTTTATTTAATTCTGTCCCCAAATAAAAATCGATCTGTTTAACTTGAATTTAAAATTAAAAATATTAATATATCGCTTTGCCAAAAATTACCGAGCAACTCTCGGTCCGCCAAGTACTAATGATATAAGAAGAAGAATGGGGATATGAAATGAGTCAAGAATCATATATTATTAAAATTCTCAAATAATATGAACTTGAATTGATAGCTTCAGAAGGCATATGGAATATTAAATGAATTCAGAATTTGTTAAGTGAATTAAATTTGAAAAGTATGAACATTTCTCCAGTCACGCTAAGAACAGACAGTGTTGCTGCTATTAACTGGATAGAATCTTTGGAAGTTATCAAGAAAAATATCAAGCTAGAGCTAGAACATGTAAAATCTGAAGAAATGGATGCAGATTTTTTAACAAAAAATTTACCTAAAGATAAATTAAATTATTATTGGAAAAAATTTGAAGTTATATTTCATGATTAAGATTTATATTCTTGGTAGGTTACATTGTTGGAAAGGAAAAAGTTGTTTTATAAATAAATAAATTATCCTCTCGAATCCATTAGTTATTACTTTACCATACAGGGTATGGTCAAGTATTGTAATCGTGCATAAAAAAGTGGTTTTTTCCTTCTTTTTTTCGAAATATCTAAAAAATGGCTGAAACTATTTTGATTCAAAAAATTGAGCGAAACCAAGGCATTTCGGTCTACAAAAAGCCCTAATAAGTGAACTTCGAAAAAATTATATTTTTCGAGATAATAATTGTTTTGTCAAAATGTCTGTTAGTTAGTCTGGTTGTTTGGTTGTTAGTCTGTGCGTTACCAAATTTTTGTGGACGAGCTAGCTCAAAAACTAGTGTGAATATCAAAACCAAATTTCACACCTAGTTTTAGTCCATTGAGATTAAGAGCTGATTATATTTTGGTGCATATCGACCCAAAATTAAGGGGGTGGAGGGGGGGGGGGTAAAAATTAAAAATCTAGACCATTTGAGCAAACTCAACCAAATTTTGTATACATAATCAGTGGGACCCCAGAAGTCTAAAAATGCAAGAACTAAGTAAAATGGGGAGGGAAGGGGGGGGGGCGTGTAGGGTCAAAAAATAAAAATCTTGGCCATTTACCAAACTCAACCAAATTTTGTATACATAATCAGTGGGCCCACAGTAATCTAAAAATGCAAAAACTAACCGCCCAAAATGGGGTGGGGGTAGGGTGTAGGATCAAAAAAATGAAAATATAGGCTCTTGTACCAAACTCAACCAAATTTTATATACATAATCAGTGGGCCCCCAGGAGTCTAAAAATGCAAAAACTAACCCCTCCCCTACATGATTATAAATAATTTTATTAAATATTAAATATAAGTGAGGGTTCAGGTTGTATGGTAAAGTCAAGTGGATGGCCACATCAGAACACGTCAGCTTATTTTTAATAACATTTTTTAACGCATACCCTCTTAATTTTTTGTTTGATGTCGAAATATTTGTAAATGAAATTTTGTGCACGCTCTGACCAAGGCAACCTGTGCCGACTTACAGCGAAACTTGCCAGTACTTGCAGACCAAGGCGAACGCGAGTTGACGTATCGCTTGCTATTTTGTTAGTAGACGCATAGGTAGTTTCCAATTAGTCAATATGTCGGTGGAATTACGCAGTTCTAAAAAGAGTACATTTTTATTAGGGAAGGTGAAACATCAAATAAGGGATTCAAAACTCCCCTCTAATGAACAAGTTCTGGCAGTTTTGTTTTACAATATTCGTGATGTGAATTTAACTCTTAATGAAAGCTCAAATCTCACTATTCGCGAGTGGATTATCTATTGGGAAAACTGTTGCCTGCTTTAGATGCACGGAAATCAAAAGAAGAACGTCTTCCAATAGTTATTTCATATGCAATTAAAGAACAAGTTATTGATGTGCCAAGGTTGAAAAGCTCTTGCGCAAGCTGTTTGGAACGCGATTATAGATCGGAATCTTGAAGATAAAGTGCAAATTCTTTGTTGTGATACTACACCTTCAAATACAGGTCGTATCAATGGTGGCTGTGTGCTTCTCGGACAAAAACTTAAAAGAGAAATGCTTATTTTTGCTTGAATTAATTGGTGTTAAAAAGCATGTTCGAAGTGGAATTCAGTCAAGTAACTACAAGCCCTGATAGTCCACTCTTCAAAAAATTCCGAGATAACTGAAAATCTGATAAAATACAGGAAGAAGCTTACATCGTTCCTGACTGTTTCAGAAATTGACGATTAGCTTGAGTTTTACCGAAATGAACTGACTAAAGAAATAGTCAGTGATGACTATCGAGAGTTGATAGAGCTTTTTGTTAGATTTTTAAGCGAAGACACAGAGAGAAAATTTGAAATTCGACCTCCATGGATGGCGTTGCCTACAAGAGCATCAGAAGATTTATCCTGACTGTAAAAAGGAAACTTTGAAAATCAAATTTAAAGAATAATATTTTCTAAATATTAAATAGGTATATCATTGGGACATTTCGTGTTTCATTTACCAAATAAACATTGAGTTCTAGAATCCTTAAATATTAACTCAGTACAAATTTTCATGTCTTATATATATTAAACATATGTTTGGCATCAAGTCGCCACAAGTTATCCTTATTCAAACGCAATAATATTTATTAATAAGTAGGTTATAATGAGAAGCAGTCCATAAATTATTTACTTTTATTTAATTTCCGACGTTTCGGAGACTTTTTTCTCTCCTTCTTCAGGGTATTGAATAGTTATTGATGGGTTATTATAGCTTTTGTATAAATAAATATATTTCCTAAGCCACTATAACGGCCCAATTCAACAACTTTTCGCTGCTTTTCAAAGTCTATTTAATAATAATTTTTGATATATGTATATAGAAATTTCCTTAGGGAAAATTCGTGAGGTTAATTGAGCCCACGGGGTAGCTGGAGATCTTCAATAAAAGAAAAATATAATGATATTTTTTATTTCAATCAAATTAGTATTAGAAACAGTTTCAGCTCCACTCGTCAAGCCACCACCAGTCTGCAATGCACAAATACATACATACCATATAAGGAAAAAATGTATAATGTGTTTTTCCTTAAGGTAAATTCTATATGTAATATATAATTATATTTTTTTGCAACGAAATTTTCTCTGGAGAGAGACGGACTGGTAGAAATTTTAATTGAATGTAATGGAAGGCAGCCCAGAGGTAGTGAGGAAAGAAAATTAACACATATAAAATAAGGTGTAATTTATTGGAATCCTTCCTCCTTTCCTTTCAAACCGACGTTTCGGAGGATTTTTCCCTCCTTCTTCAGGGTTTCAAAGAGTCAATGAATGAAACAAATAAAATGTTTCCTTCTTCTCTCCACAGTAGTGTTCAAAAACTTTCTTCATTTTTAACAAAGGCATAGAAAAACAATTTTTTTATGTTCTTCTACGCCTTTGTTAAAAATGAAGAAAGTTTTTGAACACTACTGTGGAGAGAAGAAGGAAACATTTTATTTGTTTCATTCATTGACCCTTTGAAACCCTGAAGAAGGAGGGAAAAATCCTCCGAAACGTCGGTTTGAAAGGAAAGGAGGAAGGATTCCAATAAATTACACCTTATTTTATATGTGTTAATTTTTTTATTTCCTCACTACCTCTGGGCTGCCTTCCATTACATTCAATATAATTATATATATTAAGCCACTTTTTTCTAATTAAATTAATAAATTGTGGAATCTTTATTTTTCTGTTTTTTCTATATTTTAAATCAGACCCAGTTTCCTTTTTAAACTTTAATATTTTAAAATTGAAATTATTTTTATATAATTATTTATATCTTTTTCTTTATTTAACAACAGAGTCCTAACCATGACACTTATCCCAATTTATTCATAAAGAGTTAAGAATAAAATATAGATAATTCAAAATAGGGCCTTAAAAAGCCGCAATTTTAATATTAAAAATAAAATATTTGCTTATGGACATAGGGATGACAAAAAGTACCTTACAAATGACTATTCAAATGCTAAATATTAAAATATATATTTTTTACCGAATGCACACATGAAAAGCTGGTATAGTATAATAGTATAAGTGATATACCTATAATATAATAAATATGAATATGAATAATTAATGTTATATTTTTCACACAAAACTAAATGAGATTTCGAAGTTAGAACTTATCTCGTGTTCTTCCTTAAATAGATACACACCTTGTTTGTACCATTAAATATTTTGTGTTTTTAAATAAACATTTCGCTTTTTTATTAAATATTTTATTTAAATATTATTCTTTTTTAAATAAAAAACTTCCAGGCCTTACTCATCATATTAAACAAATTATAAATCTTGCCCTAGCAAAATTTATTTACTCCTTACTCCATCAAAATATCTCACACTAGGTCTTCAAAGCATAATTCTAGTTGCCTTGCTTACCAAAAGCTTCCATTGATGTTAAATTGCAGCAAACAGAATGTACTAACCCGAAAATGTTGGTCTTATAAATACTTAATTTTCTCATTATAACAATGTTTACAGGGTCGGATTTAAGAGTAAATATACCGCCTATAGGCTAAAGTCCATTTGCCGCCTCCTCTATAGTTCATATTTGCTTAATACATGTTTTATACAACAAAAGAATAGAGTTCATTGGTGTTATAGTTTTATAAAGTAGGCTATGTACAAGGACTAAAACATATTTTTAAGTAACATATATTCTTAAATTTCAACGGAAAATATTATTAACATCTGAAATACTTCATTTTAACTTTTGAATAAATTGCCAAACTGCCGCCCCTGAAAATTTGCCCCTTAGCCTATTTAGAAATACGGCCCTGAATGTTTATATTTATTGATTTTTATATGAAATAGCGGTCCCCATCAGGGCCCCTCTCTGAGTAAGTCGCCCTAGGCTGTGCCTGTAACGTATATAGTTCTCCGCCCCTGCATTTCCGTCACCAGCGTCACAGGTTTGATGAGCAAGTTCACTCAATTGGGTACCCCGAGGGGTGAACCACGAGCTAATATCGTTTACACCTACTTCCACTTCCACTTTCATTTCCAAGTAGAAGGCAATAGATGAAGGGGCATTATCTAATGAATTCCAAAGTGTACACCTAATTCCAATCGCGGTTCACCCCTCGTGGCACCCGTATTTACTTTCACATTTACATATATTTAAGATACTGTTTCACCATATTATGGGTTTTCTTAGGATTTTTTTGAAATTTAGACAGATTATTATTTAAATACTTCTGCATCGATTGGTGGCAAAACGAAAGTTCCGGAGATATTAAATTCCAAATATAGAGTTTTTCAGACTCTTATACATTGCACTATACGGGATATCCGAAAGTTTACATACATATTTAATTATAATTAAGAAACTCTTCTTACGATTGTTATAAAAAACTAAACCAACATTAAACAATAACAAATACATTTTTTAATTCATAGTTACAACACAGTTTCTGAGATAATAATGAATAAATAATGAAAAAAGTATAATGGAAAATTTACACTACAAACAAGCTGGCAACAACGCATTTATTTAACCTAAAAAGTTGGTAACTAGTAATTTTTTTGACGTTTTTTCGCTTCAGCCATTGTCGCAACATCAATTATTTGTTTTATAAATCTCCCTTTATAATGTACTTTATCTGAAATTTCTATGATAAAATATATACAAACTCGGACAGTGCTGTCAGATTTGTAAAACGAGTACGGGATTGGCTAGTAGTGGTACATAAACAGCAAAAAGTTTTGGGCTTATGAATTATAAATCCTTATTGTCTGTTCTATATACTCTAGCATTAACTTTTTCCTAGTATTGTCGAGAAACAACTACCTTAAAAATATAATGTTGAAGTATAGTAAGTATTGTAATCGCCTCCCGGGAATTTACATGTCCGAGTTTAAAACATTATATTTATATTTTCACTTTGTAACTTTTAGGGGGAAGGAATCAATGCCCTTATAAGAGTTTGAAACTGGATTTAGAACAAAAAATCCGGATAAAGTGAAGCCTAGAGGCCAAAGAGTGGCCAAAAATCCGTTGGTCTCTGCGTATGTAGGTTCCAGTGGGCTTCAGATTCCAGCAAGCCTACCATTAAATTATCTGCATTGAAAAGTTTCCCTATTGTGTTTGTATAGTATGATCTTAATGTTACCCATCTCGCGCCTCCGAATAAGATGTGATCTGAATCATCCCCCTCACCATAATATGAACAATCCAGTGAATAGGCTCTTGCTAGATCATAGAGGTAGGTATTTTTTAAATTTTTATAAAAATTAATAATTCAGAGACTATTTATCTACAAAATTACAGACTTTTTAAAGAGATCTTTTTTGCCCAAAACTGTCTTTAAGCACATACCATTTATCCAAAAAAGTGACACTTTTTTCAAGAAAAAACAGTCTTTTTTTAGGCTTTCTACTCATAACATAATCTGACAAATTTATAGATATAGATTGCAATAGCTCTGACAATTTTGCGCCTAAATGAAAAAGCTTAGGGGTGTCCAACCTTTTGGCTTACACGGGTCACATTTGAAGAAAAAACAAATATTTCGGGCCTCGGATAAAATATTATAATTCTATTGATATTTAAAATAATGTAGAAATAAGAACTTTATTATTTTTTTAGCTCACAGTGAGCTTCTAATTTTACTTTTCTTATAAATTTTATACTTGATAATAGCTTCTCATATATGTAAATACATATACCTACATACTTACAGAAAGTGATATGTATTAGTAATTGTTTATATTTTTTCCTGGATAGATAATTAATATAAAATTTTAATAAAGAGACAATATTCAATTTTTCTTTGCAAGTAGAAAATTTATTTTTAATGAAAATGAAGTCGAAAATAGACCAAAATGATGATTATTTTTTATGAAATCTTGAAATCTAGTTCCAGATTCAAAATTTAAAATTAACACTTTTATTTTTCGAAAACTTCACAATAGATTTTGAGATTTCTTATTTTCTTCTTCTTCAAGTGCCATGCTCGATTCCGAGCGATTACGATGGAGAGGATACTCTCTATTGTAATTTTTCCTTATCTTAGAGAAAAAAATTATCAGGCCAAAGTTAAATCGAATGGGATTAAAGAAGGATATGAGGAATAATAATTTATTTTTTAAAAGGGTCACGGATATAATAATCCCTGACTATCCATTATCTTTTGACATGTAAGAACGTGCAAAGATCTAAAAGATAGGTCCTGACAAATTTTAATCCAGGAGAGAAATTATCAATTAATTGTGATTGTTCTGGAAAAGCCCAATTCCTTGTCTCCTTGTACTAGAATGATTTAACTATAGACTTGGTTATTGTCATAGGGTCATAGCATATAAATTAATGAAATAATAAATATTTTAGGAAATGAAAATATGAGAAGAAAATTTTTTAAATATTCGAAACTTTATTATTTCTTTTATCTTATACCAGCTGACGCCCGGGCCTTTGGCCCGGCGTCACCTCGCCCCTGGCGGGGAGCGTCTCGTTTTATGGTTAAAATTTATATTGATAATAGCTGACCCGACCACGCGTTGCTGTGACTAACTCTTATGCTTCGTTTCCTCGAAAAAAATATTTTTTACATGCCACAGGTGTGATATCTATAAAAACACTCGTGTATTTGAATGGAATATTGTGAGAAAATTTCAAAGAAATCGGTGAAAAGCTTTCGGAGATCCTTCAACGTATCACTTTAGCGTAACAGTACATTTTTATTTAGATAGTTGAGCTTATAATTTTGTTTTTAGTGGATTTTATTCTTGAAAAAAGCTTCACGTATTGTACAAATGTACATTCATATTTCGAAAAACTGAATAAATATATCTTTTAAATCTCAATGTTTTAAGGAAGTTTATGATTTTATGTTGGGCCACACTCATTCCAGTGCTGGGCCGCATGGGGCCCGCGGACCACGGGTTTGGTCAGCCCTGATATAGCTTCTACAATATTTGGAAGCCTCCCAAGCAGTTGGGAACCATTTTAAAATCTTCAATTATATATTTTTATTTATCAATTTTAAAATGCACGAGGAACAAAACAAGTCTAATCCACGACATAAATTTTAATGTTATTTTAATTTTTACAGAGTTCGGATGATAACACATTTCATCACATTTCATCATTTTTTACGTCTCGCGCGAAATAGTATTTTTTTTTAGTATTTTTATGCTTTCAAAAAATAGCAATGTTTTTTTGTATTATAATTAAATTTAATTATCATTGAAAAATATAAATACGCAGTGCTGTAGTCATAAAATCAGCAGAGAGTATAAGTACGCTAAATATAATAAAATAAAATGTTTTAGTCGGGTATTTTTAAAAAAAATTATCATTTTAAAAGGAACTTGAAACAATTTAAAATATTTATGTGATTATTCAAAAAGGTAATGTCTAAAGATTTTTTAAATTTTCATCTTGCACAGGGTATACGCTATTTGCTCAGATCAAACCACAGGGTATACGCCGTATACCGCCGTATATCCTCCATTACATCAAATTTTTCTAAATCTTAGATCTGATGTTATTATATTTCCGAAATAGCCTCAAGCAAACTTGGATTTCTATTCGAATCAAGTCAATATTTTCACCCACATAACTACAACACATACAAGAAACAAGAATTCATCTGTCCTTCGTTTAGCAGCTTTGAGCATTCTTTTATCATCTTTCAGAAGTATCATCTCCAAAAACTTATATCCGATTTGTCATTTTCCTGCTCCCATGATCTCTTTCTAGATAGTTGAAATTGTTTCCGCCTTTTCCTTTTTTTTATAGACAGTATATTTTACCAAGGTCGATCGAATTAAATTAAATCATTAATCAGAATGCATGGTTATACAGAATATATTGCGTGTATTTTGGGAAAGTTATACTCGTACTTGGCCATTTATATGAAATAAGAAATCAATATTAACTAGGTACCGAAATTCGCATGATGGGCAAATTCTTTTGAATTTTTTTCTCATTATGTTTAAAAAAATATGAAAGGCAAAAAAATAATTTTTTCAACCATGATTTTTTTGTTTTTTTGTTTTTATGGACTTTCTAACTTCAGAGCTTTCAAAATAACAGAATATATATTATATTTGAATGATTTCATTGAGATTTTCATGCGTTAAGCGAGAAACACAATAAATATATAAGGTACAAAAATATATATTTTTCAATTTATTAAATATTAATTTTTTCATTCATTTTAAAGTTAATTAATAGTTTATTTCAAATAAATATTATTTTATTAAATGATCAATTCTTGTACGGTATATATATATAGAATTGGTTTCTCGAAAACGCCTTTAACGATTTGGATGAAATACACGGGTTAGGGGTTTTTGGGTTGACATTTCGATCTGTCACGGTCTCATCTTCGCCTAAGGTGTTTTTGGTGGGTTTTTTGTTAATTGAAATAATTATTCACTGGTGGCTGTTTGAATAAAAATTTATAATTATATTTTTTTCAATTTTCTTTTAATAAAATTAATTGTTTTTTTTTATATTTAAAATTCCACTAATAGATCATTACAAATACTATTATATATTAGAATTTGACAATTTAATTAATTAAAGGTATTTTTCTATAAAATAAATAATTTATTCGAATATCAATTTCATTCTCTTAAAAAATCCGACAATTCGAAGGATTGTGCCTCCTTCTCCAGGACTTAAAAGGGTCAACGAAAGAACCACGCTGTATATTAATATTATTTTTAACTAGCTGTGGTTTTTTGAGGAAATTTTTTAAACAAAAGTTGTCAGAAATCACAACTCCTGCAACTTTGCTAATAATAAAATTTGCCGTAGGGTTAATAGTTTAGGAGTTATTTGATAATTTTCAATCGTGCGCCCCCCCCCCCCAAACCCTCTTTTGGGGTCAAAATATCAAAACGTTATATAAGTAAGTTAGAAGACATCTGATGCAAATATGAAATTTCATAATAATCCCTTCAGCCATTTTTATGTGAATCGTGATCAATTTTTCGCAGAAACCACGGAAACATACATACATACAGACAAACAAGAATTTTGTTGAGGGTGTTTTCGTTCATAACTCTTTTTAAAACGTGTGCAACCAAAATTTGGCGTGATTTGGAGCAATGTACAGACAAAACCTTAATTTTATATTTATAGATTGCAATTACATTCAAAACTTTGAGGCCAGTGATACGTTTTGATGATAGCCATAGCGGGTGTAAACGTTGGTAAAAATATAAATTACCTAAGTTTTATTTCAATTTTATTTTATTTTAGCTGCGAATAAAAATCGTCCTTTTTACCTGAATTTAAAATTATATCGATTTTAACTGAATCAAAAAATTACCGAGCATCGTCCGGTGTTCCAGGTACTATATATTAATATAATAATAAAAATTGCGTAAGTTTCGAGATAGAACCTAGAACCAACACCTACCTCCTTAAAAGTTTCTAAATATTAAAATGATATATTGTGTTCAATTCTGAATACTTCCAGACGGTCCAAGGACTAAGGGAATAACTGTCTAACACAAATTGTATAAGCAAATATGTATATATCTGTCTTCAAATGAAGACCCTATTGTTATTATTATTATATTAAAATGATTTTTGACAAGTAAATTTTGAAAAATTTATTATTTTTCACTAGCCCATTTAGAAGCTTGCGATCAGCCTTCACCCCACCAAAACTATTCATAAAATACGAATACACCCACACACATTTATTTTTATGAATGAAGTACATTAGCAGGTATTTGGACAGGAAAGTAGAAAATCAATGATTTCTCATTGATTTGCGCAACGTATTTTTACATAATAAGATCGGTGGTTTTCTTTATTATTGTGGTATCCTCCACAAGGCTATAGAATTCCATAGCCAGGGAAATCAGGGAGTCCCGATCAATTGCAGTATTCAAAATTAAATTTTATCGTACAATCTTTTACTGACAAAGCAGAAGTCTGAGTGAGATTTTGTGGTGATGAATGGACACGTGGATTGGAGATGGGAGGGATCATTTTGATGAAGGTTGTATTGTTAATTGAGAAGAGAATGTTTTATCTATAATGTGTAGTAGTTTATAATATGTATTATTATACTATATATACAGGGTATGGTCAAGTATTGTAATCGTGCATGAAAAAAGTCGTTTTTCCCTTCGTTTTTTTTTGAAATATCTCAAAAACGGGTGGAAATATTTTGATTAAAAAATTGGGCAAAACCATGGCATTTTAGACTACAAAAAAGCCCTAATAAGTGAACATCTAAAAATTCAAAAACTAACCGCCCAAAATGGGGGGGGGGGGGGTAGGGTCAAAAAATGAAAATCTTGGCCATTTACCAAACTCAACCAAATTTTGTATAAATAATCAATGGGACCCCAGAAGTCTAAAAATGCAAAAACTAACCCCTCCCCTACATGATTATAAATAATTTTATTAAATATTCAATATAAGAGAGGGGCCAGGGTGTATGGTGAAGTCGTGTGGATGGCGACATCAGAACATGCCAATTTATTTTATATTTTTGTATTATATAGAATTTTATTTTTGTATAATCTTTTCTCCTCTAGGAGGAGAATATCCTCAGAGCATTCGGTAAATAAATCTAAATCTAAATCTTTACCTTTGGGCTGCCTTTCCATCAATTCAGCATTAAATTCTACTACCACTCCATCTTCATTACCTCTAATTAACTATTCTTCTTTTAATTAATTAACAATTTATTTTACCAGTTATATAATTAAATTAAATTCTTAAATAAATAAATAAATAGTAATTTTATTGAAGCAATTTTTACATGAAATAATGTATACATTGTATTTGAGGTTTCGATTTTGGAGATTACTTCCCACCATCGACTGTACTTGATCTTCTAACTTGCATTAATATTTTTAGTCCATGTTTTTTAACAAGAGAAAAAAATGATGAAATAAATCTCTTTGCCTTTTTGATGATATGATGAAAGATGAGGTGACAAGTCCGGTAAGGTTCCACTATCAGAGGGTTTAGACTAGTTTTGGGTTTTTCCGGAAGGAGGTAAAGTAATTATGCATAGGGTCCTGGATTAATTAAATTCCCTAATTTTAATATATTATAATAATAAGTAGGTTATAATGAAAGGCAGTAAATGAATTATTTAAATTTTATTCAATTCAATTTCCGACGTTTCTGAGACTTTTTCTCTCCTTCTTCAGAAGTCTCCGAAACGTCAGAAATTGAATTGAATAAAATTTAAATAAATTATTTACTCCTTTCATTATAACCTACTTATTTCGCTTACCAGTCCGTCTTTCTAAGAAAATTTACGTGAAATAAAGTTTCCATTGAATTTGAGGCTTCGACTTCGGAGATTATTTCCCCACTATCGACTGTCCTTGATCTTCTTGAGCTTGCGATAATCTTTTTAGTCCTTGTTTTTAATAAGAGGAAAAAATTAATAAAATAAAAAACCTCTTTGCCATCTTGTTCCTCTCAGGGTCTCCGATATCTCCAAGATCTTCTAAGAAAATGTATAATATGTATAATAATTTATTGAACCAATTATTTTACATGAATTAATGTATACATTGTATTTGATCTTCGACTTCGGTGATTACTTCTCCACCATCGACTGTCCTTGATCATCTTTTTAGTCCTTGTTTTTAATAAGAGGAAAAACTAATTAAATAAAAAAACCTCTTTTCCGATAATTATTCCAATTCCATTATCATTCCTTCTAAGAAAATTTATTAAACCAATTATTTTACATGAATTAATGTATACATTGAATTTGAGCTTCGACTCCGGAGATTAATTCTCCACCATCGAGTGTCCTTGATCATCTTTTTAGTCCTTGTTTTTAATAAGAGGAAAAAACTAATTAAATAAAAAAACCTCTTTTCCGATAATTATTCCAATTCCATATTTTCAATCTTCATCTCATTGTGTCTCCTTGTAAGAAAATTAAACCAATTATTTTACATGAATTAATGTATACATTGTATTTTAGCTTCGATTCCGGAGATTGCTTCTCCACCATCGAGTGTCCTTGATTATCTTTAGTCCTTGTTTTTAATAAGAGGAAAAAACTAATTATAGAAAAAAAACCTCTTTTCCGATAATTATTCCAATACCATATTGCGGAAATTAATCCATCCAATTAATCCATTTCCCGATTCCCCTTGTAAGAAAATTAAACCAATTATTTTACATGAATTAATGTATACATTGTATTTTAGCTTCGATTCCGGAGATTGCTTCTCCACCATCGAGTGTCCTTGATTATCTTTAGTCCTTGTTTTTAATAAGAGGAAAAAACTAATTATAGAAAAAAAACCTCTTTTCCGATAATTATTCCAATACCATATTGCGGAAATTAATCCATCCAATTAATCCATTTCCCGATTCCCCTTGTAAGAAAATTAAACCAATTATTTTACATTAATTAATGTATACATTGTATCTTTTGCTTCGATTCCGGAGATAACTTCTCCACCATCGAGTGTCCTTGATCATCTTTAGTCCTTGTTTTTAGTAAGAGGAAAAATCTAATTAGATAAAAAAACCTCTTTTCCGATAATTATTTCAATTCCATTATTCCCCAATCAAGTCGATTGGTATTTCCTCAATTCCTCCTCTCGTCCCTCCTGCTCCCTTGTAAGAAAATAAATAAAATTAAATATTATAATAATGTTGGTAATGAACTATTTGTGGATTTTAAAATTAAAAAAACAATTAATTATTAAAAGGAAATTGAGAAAATTGCAATTATAAATTTTTTCCAAGGGCCTAGATTTTCATTTTTTGGGACCCCCCCCCTTCAGACACATTCTTATTGTACTTTGGTGATACTATGTCAGAAACTTTAACGCACGTGGCAACAACAACTGTACAAAGTTTCAACTCAATCGGATGAACGCATAAAATACGAACACACACAGACACACAGACATACCTGTATTAATTTTTAAATATACAATGACAGAAAAATGCATTATAATGAGAATTTAACACATGAGATTAATTTAATTTATATTTTTTATTTCCTCAATACCTACTCATTCATATTCGAGTCAAGGTTTATTGGAAAATATTTTTATCTTTTTTGAAATATTTTATTTAAATGTCAATAGCATTGAATCAATGCTAATAAAATTAAAGTAAAAACGATCGTTTATTCATTCTTAATTAGTTTTTAAAATCAGGAAATTGCTTTATTTCATTTGCAGTAATAAATAAAAAGTAAGAAAAATTTGAAGTTAGGTTTCACAAAATAAAACATATATTGGGTGAGTTTTTTTATCTTGAGACAGTCTTTATACTTAAGAACAGTGCATTATATGAAAAAAGTTTCAAATAAAAGTTTATTTATATCAGGGTGGAAACTAAACTACGCTATTGTTTGTCGACATAGAACTAGTTTTCAAGGGTATTTCAAGGTTAAGTTCTGTTTTTTAAATAGAAACCTATATGTTTCTGTACATATTCTGAATCTACTAAAAAAACTGAACAACTTTCATTAGAACTATTTTTTTTATACGACATAAAATAAAAAAACTATTAAATCAATTAGATCTCAAAAATCCTAATAATTATTAGTTGAATAAAAGATTTCACTGTCGATGGTAACAGAATTGTTTTTATTTAGGTTAAAAATAAATAAAATGAGAGAGTCTTCTGTTTTTTAAATAAAATAATTTTAATTATTTCTAGATGACTATAGTTTCGAAGGCATCGCCTTCATCATCAGTCTATCACAATATTTGCAAATTAGTTACAAATGATATACAAGTCTTTAATATATATGAGAGATTCCAGAAGTAATATTCTAATCTCCCAAGAAGCTACATGAAGAAAAAGACATTATATATCTTTCAAAATTTTCTATGTATAAATCTTAATTTGTAACTAATTTGAAATATTTGTGATAGACTGATGATGAAGGCAATGCCTTCGAAACTATAGTCTCTAGAAATAATTAAAAATTATTTTATTTAAAAAAACAGAAGACTCTCTCATTTTATTTTATTTTTATCTAATAATTATTTTAACAATCATTCAACTTAATTATCAAATAATAATAATCAAATATTTAATTATTAAATAAATCATTTAATTATAATTAATAATTTTGCCCTCAGGAGGATCATTTTATCGTGTTGTAAATCTATTAAAAAAAATAGGAAATGTAAATGCAACTTAAAAGGCCAAAATAACGAAATGGGGCGGTTAGTTTTTGCATTTTTAGACTTCTGGGGTCCCACTGATTATGTATACAAAATTTGGTTGAGTTTGGTACAAGGGCCTATCCCCCCCCTCCCGTTCTGGGCGGTTAGTTTTTGCATTTTTAGACTTCTGATGACTGATTATGTATACAAAATTTGGTTGAGTTTGCTCAAATGGCCTAGATTTTTAATTTTTAACCCCCCCCTCCACCCCCCTTAATTTGGGGTCGATATGCACCAACATCTATCAGTTCTTAATCCCAATACACTAAAACTACGTGTGAAATTTGGTTTTGATATTCACACTAGTTTTTGAGCTACCTCGTCCACAAAAATTTGGTAACGCACAGACATTTTGACATAACAATTATTATTTCGAAAAATATAATTTTTTCGATGTTTACTTATTAGGGCTTTTTTGTAGAGCGAGGTACCATGGTTTTGCTCAATTTTTTTAATCAAAATAGTTTCAGCCATTTTTGAAATTTCGAAAAAAACCACTTTTTTCATGCACGATTACAATACTTGACCATACCCTGAATGGTAAAATAAAACAGAACTTGACCTCGAAATACCCTTGAAACCTTGTTCTAGGTCGGCAAACGATAGCATAGTTTAGTTTCCCCCTGATATAAATAAACTTTTATTTGAAACTTTTTTCATATAATGCACTGTTTTTGAGTTATAAGACTGTCTCAAGAAAAAAAAACTCACCCGGTATATATATTTTGAGTTTTATCTTTCGGATAAAACGCAAAAGATATATTTGTTTTATTTTGTGAAACCTAACTAGAAATTTTACTTACTTTTTATTAAAAACGTATCACCTTGAATAGACACAATTATAGAGTAATTAAGAATTATTACTTAAATAAAATATTATAAAAATATTATCTAATTTTATGGCTTATATTTTGAGATAAGATCTAGACGAGACTCACAAAAATGTTTTCGCAGACATCTCTCACTGCATTTAATAGCTTATCTAGTAATTACTTATAAATATTAGGGAAGGTGTGCAGTGTTGATTCAAGGGCAGCCGGGGGGGACTGATACCGGGGCTTTCCCTGCAGTGGCGGGGACCCCACAAGTCTCGCAGAAGGAATCTGCCAGTGCCAGTCGACCGCGGACCTCCATCAGAGAACAACCAACCCAAGATGCCTCAAAGTTACAATCTGCAGGTAATCATTCATAATGCATTTTGTTAGGAACTAATTTATCTAAATATTTTGCCGCTACTGACAATGTCTTTAACAAATAGGGTTTTATTTAGCATTTGCTTTTTTTGAGGGAGTTAGAGGGTTCTAGTACCTTTCCAATCACCCTTCTAGGATGCAATTATTAAGCCAATAGCACACACAAACTTAAACGGTCACCCATCCATGAACCAATTTAATTTATCACATATTATATTAATATTTATTGATTGAATTCTTTCAACATTCATTTTAGGGTGTGTCAAATAAAAGATACATTTTTGAGTTACTAATGCGAGCTATACAAGCTCGTTCTTTGACTTTTAATATGAGAACAATTTCCTTTAGCCTGAATTTTGTTCTATAATATCTAGAAAAAAATATTTTAATTAATAGTTTTTGTAGAGAATTCCCTTCAAACATGTTCAATTGTTCATAGAGCGAAGGCTCAATCGTTCAAAAGTAATGTGGATAAATACTCATTTTTTGATAACATTTACACAACCTACTTGCCATATTAAATTAATTAAATAATACTTTGAAAAAATTTCATATAAGTCAAATAAATCAATGATATAATTTATAGACTTTTTTTACTCTGACAAGGGCTCATATGGTTCGAAATAAATAAAAAAAATATCCCCCAAGTTTCAAGACTAACCCGTGCCCTCAGGGATGTAAGTTTCTCATCTAAATAACATTGGGTTTTCGGCATTAAAATATCAATTTTTTATTCCGGCCAAAGTATTGGTTCAAAAAATTTGAAACTCTCTAGACATTATCCTTATAATACTAGCTATCCATCAGAATTATTAAAGATTTTTCTCTATTATAATTTTGGAGTTGCAGCTAGATACATTACTGCTATATCTAAGGGCCAGTTGTATGTTGGCTGGTAAAGTGTTTGTAAAAGCCGACAAAGGGTAAACCCATAGAATTCAACTTGTGTCTGGCCGGGTGGCACTTTCCTCTGATTGGCCATCCCGCCGGGCACAAGGTGAATTCTAAGGGTTTACCCTTTGTCAGCTTTTACAAAGACCTTACCAACCGACATACAACTGGCCCTTGGTGTTACTAAGTTATAGACTCCAAAATTATAATAGCTAAAAATCTGTAAAAATTTTGAAGGATAGCTACTATTATAAGAATAAAGTTTACAAGTTTCAAATTTTTTAAACCATTACTTTGGCCGGAATAAAAAATTGATCGTTCAATGCCAAAAACCCCATGTTATTTAAATCGGAAATTTCATCGCTGTCTAACACTAAGTTAAAAGGGAGATAGAGATTTGAAACTTGGGAGATATTTTTTTAAATTTATTTCTAACCATATGAGCCCCTGTCAGCGTAAATATTCGAAAATATCCAAAATAAGGAGCAGACATTTATTTGACGAATTCTTCTTATAATGCCGTCTCTCTTCGGAGTTTGGCCATTATAGGCATTTAACTATAGTGAAAAATTTCTAGATAAAAAAGAACATGTATTAATGGTAGAGTAATTTTTTTTTATAAATAATTTATTTGATAAAGATAGCCTTTCATGTACAGGTCTTAGAAGGAGTTATAGACAAAAAATTAACTCTTTTTTTAATGAGACTAATAGTTAGAACAATGAGAAGTTGTATCGCCTTCAAGCCAGGATTGAGTCTAGCATTCTAGTAAGATGACACAATTATTTTGGGTTTGGAAATACTACTATTCAACATACCCTTTTTAGGGTACAGTTGTTCAAACGTAAAACATGAGTCTCTATTAGGGTCGATGTAATGTCTGTCTGTCGGTTTGTCAAAGCAGTGTGTAACTCGTAAACTAAACAAGACAAAAACTTAAAATTTACAAGCTTTATTATTAATTCATAAAGCAACTAATTTTCAATAGATAAAAGAATACATTCTCCCGAAACGTTTTGATTTTTACAAGTTACATATAATCATTTTCCTCGAAATAAAAAAAATTATATTAACATTTTAATCGAATTATAATTTTGAGGAGGGTCCAGCTTATTGTGGAGTAGAAAATAAAAAAAAAATGTTTTTTTATCATGGGATATGAGAAATTCTTTAGTAATATTAAGATTTTTTTTCGTTTAATTTTATTGACTTTTAAATTGATTTATTGACTTTTTAATTGATTTGTATTTATGTTTATTAATTTCTGTAGTTAATTTGTATTGATGTTTTGTTGACTTATCCACCGAGGAATTGTGCCTCTAAGCAGGAAGAGTAATAAAGATTTATTTATTTAAAATTACAGTGTAAAAGGGCATCCTTGTGGCAATTTTAATTTTTTGCGCAGTGGCAATATCGTAACCATCAAATAATATGTAAAATTAATGCAACTATTGTAAATATTATAAAATTGTAATCATAATAGGCTATAAATAAATAAATAAATATCGTAACCAATGAGGTTTATCAGCTGGCTGAAAACTTATACCAATACTCCGCCATGTGGACTTGAAATATAAGTCCATAAGGTAATTTTTGCGGCACATGCATGCGTTCAGAATTGACTTAAATTTCAAATTATGAAAAAAATTCCACAAATTCGTTCTTCTCTCCTATCAGCATTAAATAAGAATGCATTTGATATTTCAAGTATTTTTAGAAGAAATGAGTTACGGAAATTTCGCTATATACTAGACCAATCTATTTTTGCTAGAACCTTCTAAAATATAGCAAAATAAAATCACGAGGGACGACTTTTAAAATAAATAAATTAAAATGAATACAAAATTTGCTTTCCTACTTTTATATTGTCTAATAAAAAATAACACTAACAAATTGATCACATTTCAAGGACTTTCAAGCTAAAAACTATCATTTTTTTCTTTGTATCAATTACACTTATATTTTTCCACGGGTATATGATTTTTAATTAAAATTTATTTATTATTTTGCTTTCTGTCATTTCCTTTTCGGCTTTAAGTCATGTGCAGATGATTTTTTATTTATACATCATACACCTGTGCCTTTAAGAAGAATAAAAAGAATAAATAAACTCATAAATATAAATACTTCCACTTCTTATATAATTTATTTATGACGACCCAACAAGAATACATATAATAATTATTATAATTTGAGGTATACCTAACTATCTTTTTTAAAGGACAAGTTCTTTTATGAAATTAATAATTTAATTAAATTTGGTCTTAAATTTTTTTATGGGAATATGCTTTTAGTAATTAATTTGGATAATCACCCACACAAAATATATTATTATTATTATTATTATTATTATTTATCACTTGCGTAATGATTATACTTGACATGGAAAGTTACCGCTACCTGTCTTTTGTTTGCAAAAGTGTGAAAGCAATAATAATCATTGGGGCCATTTTTTACTAAATGTCGAGAAAAAAAATTAAAGGTGATTAAATGAATGCAATTATATTGGATAGACCAAACTTTTCCTGTTAAAAATGATTTTATTCGATTAGCTTATAGTCTTTAATTTTAGAGACTTCAATGCATGGCTGAAAGAGAAATTATTTTTTAAATATGTCATTAGACTCATTAGCTAATAACTAAAATAGAGAAGATCTTTTTACACGCTTTATATTAGATTCACCTGTATGCATGTATGTATTTATCTATGTATCAATGTGACTAAATTCCGCAAACATTTCTCTATAAAAATAATTGTTTACCTACTCAATTTAAATGAAATTATATAAAAATAATAAAAATAAATACATTTCATCTGTTAAATTCCGCAAATTTTTCTCTATAAAAATAATTAAGACTAAAAAGTAAAAAAAAAATTTGAAAAAACCAAAAAACACTCTTCTAAAAAGTACAAAATAATGTAATAATCAAAAAGCGTGGGGCACTTTGGCGAAATTAATTAAAAGTACATGTTTTTATGTCCCACATTTTTGATTATTACATTATTTTGTACTTTTTAGAAGCGTGTTTTTTTAGTATTTTTAAAATATAATTTTCGTAAAATAGTTGTTTGGCTTAATTAGAAAATTGCATCATTTGCTTTTAAAACTATACATTCAGGATGGCTCTTACTTAACAATCTACAAATAAATCTCGCTGGAATTACTTTGCAAAGGCTATACGATCATATATAACTGGAGGGCTTAGGCGGTGATATTTACACATCTAATTGAATTTACAAAATATTTCGATCATCAAAAAATTATCTCTTTTGAAGAGAAAGTAAATATCGTATAATTAAAAACTTTTTTCGAAATAATCTTTAATAGAAACCATATTATGCGAAAGAAGTAGAAAAGGTATATATTTATAGCCTTGAACAAATAAAATGATTAATATACGAATATGTATATGTTGGAGTAAAAACTCGTTTTTTGGTAAGAACGGGTTCTTACTAGTTAAAACATGTTTCACTGAATAACTTTGTGGCAACTAGAGTTTAGTGATGTTGGTTGAGTTTGGTTCAAAGGTCTAGAATCTTCAATTTTGACCTTCTGCCTCATTTTGGGTGATTATTTTCAAGAAATTTTAAACGAAAATGTTAAAAATTGCATCCTCTACAACTTTGCTTTTAATTTTTGACATTTTCGTTAAAAATTAGGGGGAAGGTCAAAAATGAAGATTCTTGACATTTGAATCAAACTTAACCAACATCAGTAAATTCTAGTTGCCACAAAGGTATTCGCAACGCGTTTTAACTACTAAAAACCCGTTCTTACTAAAAACGGGGTTTTACTATAACATATATATTTATAATATCTGTATATTTATTTGCATCAAGCAGACTTTGATTTTCCAAATTTTCCCTTCTTCGATAACCAAAATATTACAGATTTGCTTTGTTTTGAATTTCAATGGTTTTCTTTTTGGAACGAAGTTCGAGAACTGTTTTTTATTTTTTTTTTTAATTATTTACATTTTTCGGCAATTTATTTATTTATTTTTTACCTTAATTTCTTTTTATTTCATCTAATATATATATTTTTTTGAGTTGAATCGCGTCTATATTATTTAATAAATTATACTTTAAAAAACATGTTTTTTCAGTAATGCACTAAAAAGTATAAAATAATGCTTACTTAAAAACTATTTTATGTCCAATAACTAAGTTAAAAAGCGTGGGGGCTTCTTTGAGAAGCCTGTAGGTATAGTTTTAATTAATTTCGACAAAGTGCTCTACGCTTTTTAACTTAGTTATTGGACATAAAAAAGTTTTTAGGTACATCATTTTATACTTTTTAGTGCATTACTGACAAAAAACGAGTTTTTTTTAGTTATTTAAACTATAATTATTTTTTTCCTTTTTAATCTTAACATGAGTACAATTACACACGTACATCGCTAAACTAAAACTAAATTTGACAAGAGTCTAGTATATTTTCCCAATTTCCCCCCACTTTTGTATTTTTCCCTTCTGGGGGCCCACAGATGATGTATACAAATTTCGGTTGAGTTTGGACCAAAAGGAGCTATAATTTTCAAATTCGCCCCCCACTGTTAATTTTTTCAGCTTGATTGTTTAAAATTATTGAATTGTCATCGATTCTTAATACATATGCAAATATTCAATTTAATCAGATGCCTTGAAGGTGGTGAAAATTACGTTGAAAGATTCCGTCACATTGATTCTAAACATACAGGTCAAGCTAATAAAAGCGTGTTAATAAATTAAGTACATTTTGGTATTTTATTTAAATAAATATTAATAATAATCTTGTCAGATAAAGGTTTCTTAAAAATTAAATAATTATTTAGGCCATGTAGAGTCAAAGATAAAAGAATTAGTCGAATGTACCATATTATCAAAAGAATTAGGGACAATTGGTTTGATTTGGAAATATGTGCACATCTTTTTATAGTCTTATAATAAAATTTTAATCATTGACACGCCTGATGAAGCCTAAATAAAAGTGGCGAAACGTTGCGCAAATCAATGTTTATTGTTTGGTTTTTTTAATTTCTTGTCCAAATACTTGCAAATGTACTTCATTTATAAATTTTATTTTTTTCATTTTCTATTGCTTATCAAAACATAATAATCTTGTGTTCATTTTCTAATAATTTTAAATAGGTACTAATCTTGAATTTGAAAGAGTAATAATTAATTTGTGTTTCTTCATTCAGGAAATTGCGAATAATGGAGGTGGTACAACAAACCCTGCTTTTGAAGGCGATGTCAATGACACACGATTACCTTCTAATGGATCCTTAACCAAGGAGAAAGTAAGTATTTGATTGCTTATCGTTTATATTAAATTTAATTATGATATGAGGTTTCATTTTTTACATTTAATAATACCTACCATAATAATAATAAGGTGTAGGTATGTTTTAAATTGATTTAAAACGAAATAATTTTTCTCTATCCGAAAGAATGTCAGGTAGTATTTTTTACAATATTTTAATATCAATGATATTCACTTTTATCTTTTTTACCACGTTTTTATTAACTCGCTTTCTTGTCTAACTGTTTGTCTGTTCGATTTATATTTTCCAATCGATTTTAAGCTAACTTCTCAATGAGCTAGAGACTTTAAACTTTAAACATAGCTCAGAATTAGACAACAGTGCAATATAAGCTCATTTTCTTGTCTCTCTGTTTGTTTGTATGCTTCTATGACGAGCTTCCGGTTATCTTAAGCAACCAATATAATTACGCCTTTCATGGTTTCCCATGAGTGTTGTGTTTGGTGCCTTAAATCAACGTTTAGTTCATAATTTTCTCATTAATATATTAAAGAATAATTAACATGAGAGAATTATGAGAAAATTATAAATTTATTTAACTTCATTATTTCAAGTTAGAAATATATAAGTTCGAATATTATTGTTAATTATTCTTTAATATATTAATAATAAAATTATAAATTTATTTAACTTAATTATTTCAAGTTAGAAATATCTAAGTTTGGATATTATTTTCACTTAATATTTGACAAAAATCACCTGCATTTGATTCGGGATTGAATCAAATATAGGAAACATACGATTAACGTTTAGTTCATTCAACAAATTGTAAATAACTCATGAGGATGTTTCAAATCGATTGCAAAATTCCACACATCCAAGACTAAAAAGAAGAAAATAATTATTAAATAAATAAATAAATAAATCTACCACGTTTTTAAAACTGACTAAAAAGTATATTATAATTTCTCCTAGCTCCATACAGCTTTATAACCCAATACTATTATTTTAATTAGTATTTCGTATAAAAAAAATACTTTTTTCACTCTTCGAAAAAGCAGAAAAGTAGGTCAGGATCCCCCCTTATCATCAGTTAGTCGATTTTGATAGAAAAATAAAATTTCATTTTCATTAAAATAATACTATTATTTTAATTAGAATTTTATATAGAAATGAATAGATATGATTTAATTGAAATAACTTAAAAAAATTACTTTTTCCATCCTTCAAAAAAACAGAAAAGTAGCAAAGGGTCCCCTCTTATCATTAGTTAGTCGATTTTGATAGGAAAATAAAATTTAATTTTTATCAAAATTATATTATTCTTTGAATGAGTATTCCATATAAAGATGAATAAATATAATATTATTGAAATTTCTTAAAAAAAATTACTTTTTTCACACTTCGAAAAAGCAGAAAAGTAGCAAAGGGTTCCCCCTTATCATCAGTTAGTCTATTTTGATAGAAAAATAAAATTTCATTTTCTTTAAAATTATACTATTATTTGAATTAGTATTTCATATAGAGATGAATAGATATAATTTCATTGAAATATCTTATAAAAAAAAAAAATACTTTTTGCACCCTTTGAAAAAGCAGAAAGTTGCAAAGGGTCTCCCCTTATCATCATACCATACAGATTCCTAAGCCCATACAGATTGTTCTGAAAATTTGTGTTTGTGAATTTTTAATTGCTATGAAAATACTTGTAAGATTTAAAACGAAAAACGTAGGGAGCGCATGCAATAGATAATAGTAAGGAGTGTAGCGAGTAGCTGTTGAGAAAAAATAATTTTTAGAAAAAAAAAACATAGTTCAAAAAAATTAAATCCAACAAATAAAATAATTCAATTCAAAAATCAAACAAAATGCACTAAAAGGTTTATAAAATAATTATCTAATTTAGTTACAACTAAACGACAAAATTTTTACATGAAATCCCTTTTTGAAGTCGGTGACAAACATATACATTTTATGAATTGCACTCGACGGATCGTTTGGCGGATAATGAATAAAACATCACATAAGCTCTCTTAAATAGTTTGTTTGTCACCGACTTCAAAAAGTGATTTTATGTAAAAATTTCGTCGTTTGGTTGTAACTAAATTAGATAATTATTTTATACCTTTTAGTGTATTATATTTTATTTTTGCATTTAATTTTTTTGAAGTCGGTTTTTTTTCTAAATTCTTTTTTTTTATCTTTTTAGTGATATTGACAATAGGGAGACTTAAGATAATATTTTGCATGCATCTCGTAAGAGAAAGATTCGTGCGAATGAATCAGAAAATGATAATAAAATTCAATGCATAAATAGAGAAATTCTCTCGAAACCTTAGAGGGTTTTAAATAAACGTTTTAAGATTGTTTTTTTATAAAATATTTTTTTTATTATTATAATTTCGATTATTTGCTCATATGAATTGGAGATTTCCACTATTTTGTCATTGATGATATCATCAGAACTTGACCAAATTAATATGGTACCAATCGGAAACTATATTGAACCCAACGCAAAAAAATCATTAAAATCGGTTCACAATTGGCCAAGATATCAGGTAACATAGACAAAAAAAATACAGTCGAATTGAGAATTCCTCCTTTTTTGAAGTCGGTTAAAAACTCACACAACTGTTCATATCATTTGCAATGCAATAACATTGTTACTGACCTAGGTCAATTATCATACGCCCCACGTTTTTTCGTTTTAAATCTTACGAGTATTTTAATAGCTATTAAAAATTAACAATCACAAATTTTCAGGACTATATGTGTATGAGGCTAGGAGAAATTATTTTATACATTTTAGTCCGTTTTAAAAAACGTGATAAATTAATTTTTTATTTTTTTATTTAAATAATAATAAATATTCATTCACAACTTCATATAAAGACAATTTTTTATTTATAATGATGATGATGACATTAATTATCTTCTATATAGTAATTATATTATACCAACAAAAGATAAAAAGATAAAGATAATATGTATTTTGGAATTTATTATATCCATGGTATATAAGATTTATAGCACAAAATGAGATTAGATTTTATAAAAAAATAAAATACCTTAATTTTATTATCATAATTATTGTAATAATGTTGTATCATTCGTATTCATAGTAAATTTGTAACAGGAATAGTAGGGAATTGGATAAAATTAAAAACACAGAATGGGCCAGACATAAATTGGCGAAACGTCTGGCTATTTAATAAAAACTATGTTTTTAATTTTATCCAATTCCCTACTATTCCTGTTACATATTGTAATTAAATTAATTGAAAAAAAATATAGTGAACGATAGGGATTATGTGTTCTCATAATACATATATATCAATTTTTTTTTTTTAAATTTTTATTTCTGAGGATGACTTGGGTATAACTTTCAAGCTTTCCAATCGGCGGACTCGAGTTCAAGTCCCGCGTGCACTTTTTTAACCGACTTCAAAAAAGGAGGAGGTTCTCTATTCGACTGAATTTTTTTTTTTTTGCCTATGTTACCTCATATCTCCGCCAATTGTCAACCGATTTTGAAAATTTTTTTTGCATTGGGTCCAGTCTAGCTTCCGATTGGTCCCATTTTTTTTTCGATTTTTTTCATAGGTATTAGACCTTTTTTATTAGGTTTGTTTAGGTTTGTTTAGACCTAACCTCTTTGTTTATGAACCGATTTCGATGGTTCTTTTTTTATCCGAAAGGGGGTGTCTTAGGGATGGTGTCATATTAATTTGGTCAAGTTCTGATGATATGATCACTATTAATAACATCACTAAAAGAGAAAAATAAAAATTTTTAAGAAAAAAATAATCGATAAAAAATTAAATGCAACAAATAAAATACACTAAAAGGTATAAAATAATTATTATCTTATTTAGTTACAACTAAACGACGAAATATTAACACGAAATTACTTTTTTGAATTCGGTACCAAACAAACTATACCTATAAGCGAGCATATCCTCCAAACGTACTAAGTAAGATCCGTCGAGTGCGATTCATAAAAAGGTATATGTTTGGCACCGACTTCAAAAAGTAATTTCGTGTTAATATTTCGTCGTTTAGTTGTAACTAAATAAGATAATAATTATTTTATACCTTTTAGTGTATTTTATTTGTTGCATTTAATTTTTTGAAGTCGGTTTTTATTTTTTTCTTAAAAATTTTTTCAAATTTGAACTTACAGGCTTCTACGCATTTTTACTCTAAACACACATAAACAAAAATAACATACTCAGCTCACACGAAAATCTAAATTTATCTAAGACAAGTTGACAAGCATCCGAAGCCATGAAAATAAAGAATTAAAAAAAGTGACAAACTTCATTTTTAATCTGGCTTATCCTTAAAAAATAATTTTCAATTAAGGTAGTTCTTGTACAAATGCAAAAATTCAAGAAGTCTACGAAACTTGGAATATAAGTCATTAAAAGCATAATACACACACTGTTAAAATTTGAAGACGATTTACCACAACAAACATGAAATAATTGCAATTAAAAATGAATTTTTGTACATATGCAGATTGGGAAAGGGTGGGAAAATGATCATTTTATTTTTTTTCATTGAAGGACTTTCACCATCTTGATGAAAAACTAATATTTCTTAGAATAATATATTCGGAGTAACTTAAAAAAAAAATGAAATTATTTACCTCGTAGTTTTGATAAAAAATAAAAAAAAACTTGGAATCGATCCATTCATAAACAGGATATAGTAGTGTGAGAAGTACATTCACATTAAAAAACATAACCTAAAATTTTACCACCGTTCAAATGTATAGAGTGGTTACGAGGCTAAAACATTATGTTTGCATCGCGAATCGAATGCAGGTGATTTTTATCAAATTCAGGAAACTTATGATTAATTAATAGCAAACACCTAACACATGTGTTAACAGATCGAGCGCGCTGGACTGGGAGATTGAATATATAACATCTCAGATTTCAAATTCATTTGGTGATCCATATAAGTGTTTGATATAAAAAGCGTCACGCGGGCTAATCGAGGAATGATGCTGGATTTTAGCTAAATGGATCACATCTTTTTCATTCTCTCTTGGTCCAGACTTAAGACTCAGCAGACTCCAATAGCCTCAACCAGCAATAGTCTCGCGATATATATCTTGTTAAAAAGCGCGGTCAAAAACAATTCTCGTTAATATGTTAATTATTCTTTGATATATTAATGAAAAAAATTATAAAAATAGTTTTTTTGGTAGGAAAAATTCGAATTATAAATAGGGGAAGAGGTCTAGTTCGAATTATAGAACGTTTCCTCCATGAAAAGGATTTCGTGTTATCGAGCGTATCAAAATACAGAGCATTTTTTCGATTTACCGAAGTTACCAGCTGAAGAGTTCGAATTATCGAGAGTCGACTGTATTCTGAATCAATTATTTCTTTAACACAAACGCAGGAATTTTTAATTTTTACATGTAGTTTTTTTTTACCATACTAATAACTATCATATTGCCATTGCTCTTCCGCCGGTCATTAGAGGACATTCTACGCATGTATCACGAACGAAGCAATTATTTGAGGGATCAATTACCTATTTTTGACGTTATACTGAGCGTTGTGTAAATTCAAGTAGAAAGGAGTGTTTAAAGTAATGTGAAAAGAAAAAAATGTTAAAGTTTCAAATAATTCTACTTCCAATTTGGTATTTAGAGCATTTTCTCAGTTTAATTAAATAATAAAAATTTAACTACTATTCAGTCAAGCGCGTGTGACCCTGAGCTATTGTTGTTCATGTTGCATTACTCAGGTGAATTAAGTTTGGTTAACTTACAGCAGAGGCGTGTAACCTAGAAGTTTTCAATTTCGGAAGAAATATTTCTTATTTTAGTGTTTTTTCTTTTTCTGCTTTCTCTACTTGAACAATTGAGGCGCTCATAGCTAAAGTGGATCAAGTTCAAAATTGTACAAATTTTATTTTTTGCGAATTAATACTTGTTAATAGTGTATATTTTCTAGAAACATACTGAACAAAGTCCCTGTTATTGCTATTTTTTAACAACAGCAGTTGTCTTTGGACTTGAAAAACTCCCATAAAATTCCCACGCTAAGCTGAATCAAGTCCAAAATCCTGATATGGTAGCATAGCACATAATATATAGCACATATAATAACACATATCAAATGTTTTCCAGTGGAATTAGATGTTTCACATAAAAATAAAATAAATAAATAAATAATAATAATAATATTAATAATAAATAAAAATCCGGAAAGGAAGTATTTTTACCCGGATTTAAATATTAAACCACCGATTTTGATTATAAAACGCTATCGAGATTGCCAGCAACCCTTAATTTATGCGTTGGGGTCACCCTCATGGAATTCTTAGGGTAACGATTGGGGTAATTGTTGTAACCAGCCCAACCACTGCAAAGAACCACTTTTACTTTTCAATCACTAATTATTTAACACAATTAAGTATTGGATTGAATTAATTAATAATTGAATAATACTATTGAATAATACTTCCGTCGTGATTCCCCTTCTTTTCTCATTTTTTTACAGAAATTTTTTATTTAGGTAATTTGAAAATTAAGTAATAAATTTTATTTATTAATGCTACTCACCCCCTGGCAATAGGATTGATTCTCCTCGTGCAAACTTTTTGCTTGTCTCTTCTCTCGGGCCTGGTTTCTCAAACTTTCTGACTAAGATACGTGCTATTTTTGGTACTTTTGGGGGGTATATTGGTCCTCTTTCTTTACGTCACAAGATTAGCCAGAAATGAATTATTTACCCCCAGAGTTACTCTTTCGGTATCCGCATCCGTGGTTTTTGGCCTTGTGTGTGGTGGTTTATCTTGACCCCTTTTCTACCCCCTCAAAAGATCTTTTTCCTGATCAGCTTTCCCCCTATCGGAATGCTTGAGTGCTAAAAATGTATGACTTGGGTGGCCAAATTATTATACTCAAATTATTTTTATCAAGTAAATTTATTTTAATTAATAAAATAAAGGGTGTGTAGTTTCACAGTGAATGAAATAAAACTCAAAGAGGTTTATACAAAATCAATATATTTCGAAACAAATATCGAAACCAAATTTCACACGTAGTTTTTGGTCCATCGAGATTAAGAGCTGATTAGTTTTAGGTGCATATCGACCCAAAATTAAGGCGGGTGGAGGGGGGGTTAAAAATTAAAAATCCAGGCCATTTGAGCAAACTCAACCAAATTTTGGATACATAATCAGTGGACCCCCAGAAGTCTAAAAATTAATAATGTAAAGGGTGTGTAGTTTCACAGTGAATGAAATAAAACTCAAAGAGGTTTACACAAACTCAATATATTTCGGATTATTAGTCCATCATGAACTGAACTGTTTTAAGCTGTAAGCTCCTGATGATGGACTAATAATCCGAAATATATTTAGTTTGTATAAACCTCTTTGAGTTTTATTTCATTCACTGTGAAACTACACACCCTTTACTTTATTAATTAATATCATGTTTCACCTAAAACCTACACCACTTTCCCTAAGTAAATTTATTTTATTCAAATTTTTCAAAAATCTAGTAATAATCTAGTCTAATAACCCTTTTGGGCTGGCCTGGCATCTCGCCAGACCTCAACCCGATCGAAAATGTATGGGCGGCCCTAAAAAAAGAAATTTGCAAAGATAAAATAATTATTAACAAAAGAGACTTGATAGAAAATGTTAATAAAGAATAGCACAATATAAGAAATAGCCAAAAAATGAATTGCCAGCATATGCCGCAACGCATACAAAATGTGATTGCTCGAAATGGAGGATTCACTAAATATTGAAAGTGTATTTTGATTTGTATTTGTATTATTGAATTTGTATTGTCTTAGGCTAATAAACCTAGAAATATAACAATTGAAACGATATTATGAGTTTAAAAGCAAGCTAAAAACCTTTAAAAACGTATGGAAGATATACTTTTTCAAATGAGTATTATAATTTGGCCACCCACTGTATACGTTGAGAAAGTGAAGGAAAGCAAGCTTTGAAACAAAAGTTTTACTTAATTGAAAAGTTTTTATTTTGCCGAGAGTAGCAGAGTTGTTGATTCACAAAGAGAAACAAAGAGGTTGTCCTCTGCTTGATGCAAATAAACATACACACATGTATATCGAAATTATATATCTGTATATATATATTGTTTATTTGTTTGAGACTATAGTTTCGAAGGCTTGGCCCTGATCATCAGTCTTTTTAATTATAAATATTATTTTTCATGGGATCAGTGGATATTGAAAATTTTTGAAAATTTTTTACTTCTTTCTCAGCTGAATAGCCAGGTAGAATTAAATTCTTCTTTTTAATTTTACCTGGCTATTCAGCTGAGAAAGAGGGAAAAAAATTCAAAAATTTTCAATATCCACGGGATATTGATCCCATGAAAAATAATATTTATAATTAAAAAGACTGATGATGAGGGCTAATCTTAGTAGCTATCAATGTTTCAAACTATATAGATTTCGAGAATCTATATAGTCGCTATATAGTTTGAAGCATTGTGCTACTATAAGGGAAGCCTTCGAAACTATAGTCTCAAACAAATAAACAATATATATACAGATATATAATTTCGATATATATGTGTGTATGTTTATTTGCATCAAGCAGAGGACAAGCTCTTTGTTTCTCTTTGTGAAAAGTTTTACTATCATGATTTCTCTACTAACTTGCATTTTAAAGCTCCTGCAAAAGATACATGTAGTCGATGTGACTAACTTCAATTGTAGATAGTAGCTGAAACATTGACGGAGAGGTGAATTTGAATTGGAAAAGAAACTGCACTTGGCCAAAGCTTTGTTAGCTAGACAGTCTCTTAAAAATAAAGATAATGACGAACCCTCTCTTTGATAATAGGTACCATTTAAAGCTTAATTTTTAATATTATCTTATGATTTATGATACAGGTGCTAAAAAGTAATAAAATGTTTTCATTTTCACTGTGTCGTATTCATTTGATCTACATTTTGTAAAAAAATTTCAGGGCCAAAGTGGAACAAGTCCAATAAATTATGATTTAAAATTAAATTGAGACCTTAATTATTTTTATAATTTTTTCATTAATATTGAAAGAATAATTAACACATCAATGAGAATTGTTTTGATCGCGCTTTTTGAACAAGATTTATATCGCGAGACTACTGCTGGCTGAAGCTATTGGAGTCTGCTGAGTCTTAAGTATGGACCAAGAGAGAATGAAAAAAGATATGATCCATTTAGCTATTATCCAACCTCATTATTGCGTTTAGCCCTCATGACACTGGGATGGATCACCAAATGAATGTGAAATCTAAGATGTTATATATTCAATCTCCCAGTCCAGAGCGCCCGATCTATTAGCACGTATGTTAGGTGCTTGCCATTAATTAATCGTATGTTTCCTATATTTGATTCGCGATTAAATAAAATATAGGAAACATATGATTACCTTAATTATTGTTTTTGAATTTTCAAATTATGACCCATATTTAGGTTAGTCTTCATACTACAACAATAAAAAAATATCCTTTATATCAAGATAAGAGTAAATAAATATTTTATTTAATATGGATTTACTATGAGTTAAGGATACTGGGTCACTTATTTCACATTAAAATTAAAAAATTAAAAGATATAAAAAAAAGTTACTTTCTGTATTTCCTGAAGATGGGTTGATAGCCCGAAATATATATATTGAAAAAGAAAAAAATTTTATATCTTTTAATTTTTTAATTTTAATGTGAAATAAGTGACTTAGTATCCTTAACTCATAGTAAATCCATATTAAATAAAATATTTATTTACTCTTATCTTTATTAAAGATGTTTCACCTTGCACCAACACCACAATCTCTACTGATTATCCTTTATATCAGTGGTTCTTAACCTTTTCTTAGTCGCGACCCCCTTAAAATCCGAAAGTATATTCGCGGACCCCTTAAAACGCTAAAATATTTTCGCGGCCAGTACCCCCCCCCACCATTAGGTAACATAGTCGTAATTACTCTTAAAAATCGGTTGTCTGTAAAGTCGGTTTACTGACGATAGTTGAACGTGACAACGTCATAAGAAAATACTGATGGAATGGTTTACAGACAACCGATTTTTTTCATATAATTCTTCGTTCAGAAAATCATTTTAAATTTACAAAATACTTGAATAACATTTATTGTTTAAATTTCTACTCGACTGTTAAAATTTAATTTTTGATTTTATTATTTTATAATAATAAATTTTGTATTGACATTATTTCTTTCAGGAAGTAAACTGAATAAAAGTTGTTGTTCAATTAGTTACTTAATTATTTTTGCAAATTTAATTGTAATTTGTTGTAAAAAAAGTAATAATTTTGAATAATTTATTATAAGAATAAACTGTGATTAAATTATTGTTCATAAATCTTAAATTTAAAATTTAAAATTTGGAAACATCATTAAAATTTTTGTAAATGTAGCTTTTAAAAAGCCCGCCTCAATCTTTGTCGCTCGTTCCGCGCTCTCGCTTGCACTTCAAGCCTTAAATGGAACGCCTCAGAGCGAGGTAACGCCGCATGAGTCATGTTTTTTCGAGCGTGCAGCCGGCTTCATCGAATTATAAGACGTTGTCACGTCAAAAAAAATTCAAATGTAACAACAATTCATAAATAAATAAAAAAGCAGAACTTAACATAACATTTATATATGTATAATATAGTGAATTAAAACTTAAATCCTTTATCAATTCAATCAGAGTGTCATTGTGGGTAGGTGATAAATTGGTATTATCCCAGTTATTATTCCGATCTCGAATCCACAATTTTCTGCTATCAATTTCATTATTTGGAAAATATTTGTCAAATTTTTGAATTAATTTTTGGAGATGACATTGAATTAAATGATTTGTATATTCTTTATCAAATTCGCTATTATCAGTAATCATTTGAGAATAATTTGGAAACATTTCGATTCTATTCTTCGAATCCATGTACGAAGCTTCATTTTCATCGCCTCTATTTTATCTCGCATGGAAAAAATGTGTTGATTTCCTTGCATAGATAAATTTAGTTGGTTTAGATAGGTGAAGATGTCTGCCAAGTAAAAAGGTTTTGCAATTCAATTTTTGTCGTTGAAATAAATGCCCAAATTTGATTTTTTATCATTTAGAAATATTTCCAGTTCCGTTTCAATTCCAGTAAACGAACTAAGACTTTCCCTCTCGACAGCCATATAACTTCCGTGTGAAGTAAGAGTGACGTATGATCGGCGCCAACTTCTTCACAAAGAGCCGAAAATAGTTTTGAGTTAAGGGCATTCGCTTTTATAAAATTTACAACTTTCACAGAATCCACTATTTTTACTTTACCATACAGGGTATGGTCAAGTATTCTAATCGTGCATGAAAAAAGTGGTTTTTTCCTTCCTTTTTTCGAAATATCCAAAAAATGGCTGAAACTATTTTGATTAAAAAATTTGAGTGAAACAATGGCAATTCGCTCTACAAAAAAGCCCTAATAAGTGAACATCGAAAAAATTATATTTTTCGAGATAATAGCTGTTTTGTCAAAATGTCTGTTAATCTGGTTGTCTGGTTGGGTGTCTGTTAGTCTGTGCGTTACCAAATTTTTGTGGACGAGCTAGCTCAAAAACTAGTTTGAATATCAAAACCAAATTTCACACGTAGTTTTGGTCCATTGAGATTAAGAGCTGATTAGATTTTGGTGCATATTGACCCAAAATTAAGGGGGGTGGATGGGGGGTTAAAAATTAAAAATCTAGGCCATTTGAGCAAACTCAACCAAAATTTGTATACGTAATCAGTGGACCCCCAGAAGTCTAAAAATGCAAAAACTAACAGCCCAAAATGGGGGGGGGGGGTGTAGGGTCAAAAAATGAAAATCTTGGCCATTTACCAAACTCAACCAAATTTTGTATACATAATCAGTGGGACCCCAGAAGTATTCAAATTAAAAACTAACCTCCCCCCCCCCTACATGATTATAAATAATTTTAATGGCCAGGTTGTATGGTAAAGTCAAGTGGATGGCCACATCAGAGCACGTCAGCTTATTTTATTTGTAAAGATATAAAAACTTAAAAAATCTCCCTACATACTTTCTGCAGCCCCCTGTTAAGAATCGCTGCTCTATATCACTTTAGGATTCATCTAGAGTTAATAAGCTTCAACCTTGATTATCTCGAAACTATCATTTATGGACTTGATCCACTTTATCTCTAAGCGCCTCAATTATCAATTATAGCCAGTAGGCTAACAATGCTATTTGTGTGCATGTCTGCTGAAGAGTATATTGGGAGTCCGCGGACTTGGACTCCTTTCCATTGGTGATTAGTGACGTAATGCTCAACTTCCGAAATTCGGTCACTTGACGAGCGAATTTTGCCGGACGGTTGAAGTATGAATTCATTTAAAAAATTAATCAGTAGGGATGGATCACTTTGGATAATTCATTTAATGAAATTCAAAGAATACATTATTGTATTGACTGTAAAATATTCTTACTTATTTGTGTTTAGGAATATTTGAAAAAATATTTTCAAACATGATTTTTTCGGTCTATTTGTCTAGGCTCTGATTATTAATAAGAAAATTTCTAAAAATTAAATTAATAATAATTACACATAAAGAGAAATCAATGAGGTTGTTCTCTGCTTGATACAAATAAACACATATATCTTATACCAAATATAAATATATGTAATCTTTGGAGACGGACTGATAAGTGAATTAAGTGGATATCGATGAGGCAGTCCAAAAAAAAAAAAAAGAAGATAATTTACACTATCTTTTTATTCATAAAACCGACGTTTCGGAGGCTATTCCCTCCTTCTTCAGGGTTTTGAAAAGTCAGTGAAGGAAATCCAATGCGGCATTCATTCCCCTCTGTCTCCTCTTTCAGTGGATGTAACAATAATATCTTGTATTTCATTCTCAGCAGAATTATAATGTAATATTACATTTTGACTCATAATAATGTATTCAATTTTTTTTTTTTAATTTTCGAGTATCCAGTTTTTTAATGTTGAGTGTACAAATGGATGCTTGGCAGGGATACGACCGGTTAACTGATCTGCCAATTCAGTTGTCTAAATACCAGGGACCCTTTGCTAGACAAGTTTTCGCGTCAGTTTGTAAAACAATTTTATAATAAGGTAGAGAAAATATTAATTAAAAAAATCGGCAAAGTGCAATCAAATACTTCTGCCAAAACATTTTTTAGTTAATCATTCACAATTATTTTTTTTATCCAATTTATAAATTTTAAATGAAAGTCAGACCTACATGTAAACTAATTTACTTTCACTCTTATAAAATCAAAGTATTTTCCATAAAATAGCGATAATGATTCAAATATGAAATCTGGAAAATTCTATTCATAATTTAACGTTAAAAAATTCCACAAATTTTAAATTAAAGCTTAGCAAAAGCTAAACGAGATTAATATATGACACGGTATGAAGATACTCTTAACGTTCTAAGATTTTATGGATGTTCCGCATCCACAGCATCCATGAACCACAAGCCACCAATATATAGTATATATATGTCGTGGCCACATTGTAGAATTGACCATTTCATGAAATGGTCACATTTCATGAAATGTTTCAATGTCGATTGGGCACATCATGATGTGTCTTGGCCAGATCAATGATAAGAAATCGTTTTCCGATATGGTCAACAAAACACGCGGCTACTTCATGAAATGGTCAAGATTATTTGATCATATCGTAAAATGGTTACATTAATTACCGGTAGAGTCCAAGGTGCTTTTTTCACTATTATTTATATCCGACGATTGGCTGTTCGGTTTTCAATGTGTGTTTGATTAGGAAAAAATGGGAGCCCCAACACACCCCGTCCGACGATTGTCTGGTTCGGTTTTCAATGTGTGTTTGATTAGAAAAAAAAATGGGAGTCCAAAACACACCCCGTCCGGACTTAACTTTCGGAGGTTCGGTTAATATATATTAACCGAACCGGAGTCGTTTGCACATATTCGGTTCTATTACGTGGTTTGATTTAATAAAATATTGTAAATAATATTAATAATATTTCTATATTTCAATATGTTTCACTATAAACCAACACCGCTTTCCCTAAACTTTATTAATAATATTTATTATATTATTATAATATTAATAATTACATTAATATTGATCTACTGCACTTTTAATTAAAAACCGATTAGACGGAATCAAATTATATTTTTAAATCCCCGGGTCAATATTCGTTGACTACTGCACCCTGGGAGCGGTCCAATAACTAAGATAGGGAGGGAGAGGTGAGCAGAGTGGGGGAACCCTTTTGACAACGAAATTGGCGCTTAAAAAAGGAGACCCACAGCGTTGCTTTTACCCTAAATATTTGTTTGTTTTCTAAAAATAATTATGTAACTTGACGTGTTTGATGTTTAATTTTGTAAGGATAATATTAGGAACCTATATAAATGTATAGCTAACTTAAATAAAAATAATATTTTTTCTACATTGTGGCATTTTAGATTTGGTATGTTGTATTTTAAGATTCTTTTAATATTTTCTAAAGTCCCTAGTTAAATGTTTGTCTGACTTAAAGAACAATAAACAAGTTTGTAACATATTCTGGATTTTTATTAAATATTTTATGGACACCCTATTTTACGATATGGCCAATCGTGGATGACAAAATCAAGAAATGTTCACGATTTAATGATCTGGTCAAATTAAGTTGGCCACATCATGAAATGTGAACATTTCATGAAATTCTCGAGCATTTCATGAAATGGTCAATTCTACGATGTGGCCACGACATATATATATATGATTATTTTAGTTTGACCTTCAACATCATTCTTTTAATTACAAATATTTTGTCTGTTATTTCTCATGGGTTCGATTACCCGATTGGACATAGATAAATTATTTTTATTGTTATACCAAGGTAGCCACATAACAAACGAATTTATCTAGGTATATCCAATCGGAAAATTTAATCCAGGATAATAACAAATATAAAACATTTCTAATCAAAAGACTGATGAAGAATGAAGATCAAACTTTCGAAACCATATCTTTAACAAATAAATTATACAGGGTGGGGCATAAAGATCTATCATATTTTGAAGAGGTAAAAAAAATGAAAAAATTTAACTAGAAAAAAACTGAATATATTTTTGAAAAAAAACATAAAATAATTTTTTTTTTTAATGTGTTTTAAACATATCAGACGAAAAAAGGGTAAGGGGGTCAAAAATGAAAATTCTAGCCCTTCCAACCAAACTATATATACAAAATTTGGTTAGTTTTTGTATTTCTAGTCTTCTGGGGGTCCACAGAATATGTATACAATATTTTTTATAAATTATATTGTTGTGAGAAGGAGTTACACCAAAAAGGTGCACCCCCTAAAGGCCTGGGTTGCCCCCTCCATCGTGAAAAGAAGAAGAAGAGTGGATTTTTGATTTGGTTGAGTTTGGCCAAAAGAGCTAGAATTTTCATTTCTTACCCCCCTCCCCCCTTTTTTTTGTCTGATAATGTTTAAAACCCATTTAAAAACAAATTTATTTTATGTTCTTTTCAAAAATATATTCAGTTTTTTTTTAGTTAAATTTTTTCATTTTTTATACCTCTTCAAAATGTGGTAGATCTTTATGCTCCAACCTGTATTAAATTCGGATATATGACTTGATGAGACAAAAAAATGACATAATTTACATAGAATTTGTTATATATTTGTCTAATTTTGTTCTCAAGTGCTACATTTAACTTCTGTCGTGTGATTTTAAGCACACACAATTATTATTATTATTTTATTATTTTCTCAATTTTGACAATTCTTTGAAATTTTTCCTTAGGAAGAAGAGGAAGAACAAAATGATAAAGGATCATGGGGAAATAGCATTGAATTCCTCATGTCCTGTATTGCTATGTCGGTGGGTCTTGGCAATATTTGGCGATTCCCGTTCACCGCCGTCAACAATGGCAGTGGCGCATTCCTGATCCCCTATATTATTGTCCTCTTCGTTATTGGAAAGCCCCTCTATTATTTAGAAATGTCCCTCGGGCAATTCAGTGGAAAAGGTGCAATAAAAGTATGGCATCTTTGTCCGGCGCTCAAAGGTAAGCAGAAATATTTCATTATTCGTGTCTATGATTAATAATTAAAGGAATCGTAGGGGGTTGGACTTGACTTTACATTAAATACAGGGTTTTTATTTAAATAGGCCAAACGTTTCGTTGCTGGCTCGCAACTTCTTCAGTGCCTCATTTATTAAACTAGATATCATTAAACCTATAACAAAAAGTGGTGTATATAAATTGCAATGTGATGATTGCGAAGCGGTTTATATTGGGCAGACAGGCAGATCTTTCAATCAGCGTCATGTTGAACATATGAGATCACTTCGCAAGCTACAGGTGAATAGTTTGAACCCAAATGCCCCTCCATTAAATTACATCTCGCCATTTGCAGATCATTTATTTGACCACAACCATTCACCTTTATCGATCAACCCCCTTGCATTATATTTCATTTCAAAAAGCCGGAAATTATTAGACATGTTAGAATCAGCTGAAATTAAAAAACCTATACACCTTAATCAAAATATTTTAAACAATCAAACAAACATCAAAACTTCACCAATAATTGATATTTTAATCAATGATATTTAATTTGAATTTAAAAAATAAAAAAAAATTCTACTAGCACATCACATTGTATTGTCTATTGCTCCCTTTACGGTACATACATAATAACTGCACCTTCCAAGTATAAATATCCTTTCTTTATTCCCAGCTTAGTGCTTGTTCACTTCACCTGTTTATTCGGTTTTCCCACTTTTCCATTCTCTCATAATTCATCATACCTACACTAACTCACAAATAACTCTTCATCATATTAAATAAATTCTGTTCATCATTTTATTTTATCTTCAGTCAATGTTCTTCTGACGATGAGTTAAGAGCTGGAAATATATATAGCAGAGGTAGCCAGAACGTGGCCCGCGCGCCGCATGCGGCTCTTCAGTCAATCTCGTGCGGCTCTTGTACCCTCTTGAATAAAACTGATTTTAAAAAGTACTGGGTGTGGCATGAAGATCTACCACATTTTGAAGAGGCATAAAAAAAATGAAAAAATATAACTAGGAAAAACTGAATATATTTTTGAAAAGAACATAAAATATTTTTTAATTTTATGTATTTTAAACATTATCAGACAAAAGGGGAGGGGTCAAAAATGAAAATTCTAACCCATTCGACCAAACTCAACCAAATTTTGGAGAGATATTCTGTGGACTCCCAGAAAGCTAGAAATGCAAAAACTTATACCCAAAATAGGGTGGAGGGGGGTCAAAAATGAAAATTCTAGCCTTTTCGACCAAACTCAACCAAATTTTGTATACATATTCTGTGGACCCCCAGAAGGCCAGAAATGCAAAAACTGACCACCCAAAACGGGGGGATTGCCAAAATTAAAAATTCTAGCCCTTTCAACCAAAATCAACCAAAGTTTTGTATACCCATAGGGCTAGAAATGCAAAAACTAACCACCCTAAATGGGGGAGGGTCAAAAATGAAAATTCTAGCCCTTTCGACCAAACTATGTATACAAAATTTGGTTAGTTTTTGCATTTCTAGTCTTCTGGGGATCCACAGAATATGCATACAAAATTTGGTTGAGTTTGATCAAAAGGGCTAGAATTTTTTTGACCCCCCTCCCTTTTTTTGTCTCATAATGTTAAAAATGCATTTAAAAAATTTCATTTATTTTCTTTTCAAAAATAAATTTAGTTTTTTTCTAGTTAAAATTTTCATTTTTTATATCTCTTCAAAATGGGGTAGATCTTTATGCCACACCCTGTATAATAATTAAATTAAAAAAATAATAATACAAAAATTATTTTTGTAATGTTATAAGTAGATCAAAAAATAAATGTTACTTCATTTATATTTTATAAAATAAAAAAATGTGTCTTTTTTTAATAAACCATTATTTAATCTCCAAACAATGTGACTCGCTTTAAAAGAGTTTTATAAATTTGCGGCTCCCAAAGTTAAGGTTAGTGGGCACCCCTTATATAGAGTAAACTTAAAATAATCTTTGAATTTTAATTTTTTTCTCCTTGTAAACACCACCAACTCCAACCTAATTTAATTATAACAATGTTTCGCTATAAATCAACACCACGTTCCCTAAATTTGATATTAAACTTATTTGTCTGGGGTTTTGACTAAGAGAAAAAATTTTTTTTATCTACTATCAGATATCTTCTTATAGTAGATAAAAAATTTCATTATTTAGTTTGATTCTTTTAATTATTTTGACGGAAAACAATTAAATTGTTTTAAAAGTTTTATGTTTTATATTTTTTTTTTTTTTTTTTTTTTTTTTTGGCTTTTCGGCCTTTCTAGCCATAAGCCTATTACGATACTAGTTATTATTTTTTTTTAAATTTGTCTCTACCCCCGGGGGTCAGCTTTTAGCTGGATGCCTCGAGTCGGATTCGAACCTGGGTCCCCTGGTTAGCTTGCTGTCACGCTACCTCCTAGCCTATCTGACCCCCCCATGTTTTATATTATTTGATAAAATTGAGTGATTTGTAAGGATACTGTTTGAAAATGGTTTTTCTCTTAGTCAAAACCCCAGACAAATAAGTTTAATAAATGAGACAATGAAGAAGTTGCGAACCAGCAACGAAACGTTTGGCCTATTTAAATAAAAAACTTTGTATTTAATTTAAAGTCTAGTCTAACTCCCTACGATTCTTTTAAAAGTAATCAGAAATATTTATTTTACAGATATGTTATGAAAATTCATTATCTTTAAGCTATTTTATCTTCCTTTACCTTTATTAATCTAGGTAAATATTTTTTAAGCCTGTCATAAATAAAAAAAGTCGTTTAAATATTTAATTCACATCTTATTTATTGTCAATTTACATAAATATTTTTGCTTACGATGACTTTCTTTTTAATGAAATAAATTAATTATAGAGATCTTTTAATCAAATTAGCTTATTAGCTTATTGTAAAATAATTTCGGGATATGTCTGAATAATTTATTTATCTAGGTATTTAATAAAAAATAATAAGCCACTTGTTCTGGTGTGGCCATCCACTTGACTTTATCATTCAACCTGGCCCCTCACTTATATTTAATACTAGCTGCAAGGCCCGCCTTCGGCGGCCCTCTTGCTGGCCAGGGGGCACGACACGTGGACCCCCAACCCACGAACCCCACACTCACACTCCACTCCCTCCCCCCGAAACCCACCCAGCACCCCTACCCCTGCACCATGGACCCGTGCCGTGAGATATTTCGAAAAAAAGAAGGAAAAAAACCCACTTTTTTCATGCACGATTACAATACTTGACCATACCCTGTATGGTAAAGTAAAAAATAACCGAATCACCAAAATTTGTGATTCTTAAAAAAGTTTAAACTTTTTCTCCAAATTCCTACTTAAATTTACATTTCTTTTTATTAAGTAAGTAGAAAAAAAAGTTTAGAAATAGAGTATAAATTAAATTTAAAGGCTTCGTCTACATCGGGGTACCAGCTTATATGTCTTAATTTCTTATTCCTAAAATGATTAATTTTAACTATAATTTTCACCATAAATTGTTACTCCATAATCCATATTATATACCATATCATGTACATTTTAAATTCATTTACACATAAATCATATTAAGCATATTAACAGTTTCTAATATGACATTATTTCTAATTAAATAAAATTTTATAATTATTATATATGAGTATTTGTTTTTTAAACTAGGTGTAGGATATGGACAGCTATTCGGAACCTCTTGTGTTCTGAGTTACTACTCTGCATTGATGGCTTTGACTCTATTCTATTTTGGAGCAAGTTTTTCGGCTGAATTGCCTTGGGCCAGGTGTTGGCCTGGGTGGGAAAATTGTTATAATTCAGGAAAGTTTAGCGATGAGAATATTACTTCGACTAACAAAACAGAAGGAATGCGAACCTCTTCGGAAATCTATTTTCTGTGAGTTTTTAACATTTTCATAACTTTTCGTTTATCTTTTAGCTATTTTAGTGGACATGATTTTACTTTTAGAATATTTAATTTAAAACATAGTTTGCATGAAATTATTTCATTAAGTAGACTGATTAGATGGTGTATAATAGACTTACTCAGCATTTGAGAACGACTCTACCATATATCTCTAGAACCAGGTGTCGAAACCTCGTGCATTCTGATAAATTTCCCGCGCTTCAAAAAAAGTGGAACACTTGAAAATTTCGGATTTTTTTCAAAGAAATGTCAAAATTTATATTTGTTATTTAAACTTTTATTACATTGCATGTATGTAGAATTATTTTTAAACAATATCTCAATGAATAAAATGTTTTAAAGTTATATTTTTTTATTATTTAAAGTTAATTGAAATAAATTGACACGTTCTGATGTGGCCATCCACTTGACTTTACACCATACATTTCTGAATGAGTTTGGTACAAGGGGCTAGATTTTTATTTTTTGACCCCCCCCTCCTAATTTTGGCGCCAGAAAAAAATATTTTCATTATTTTAGGTTCATTTTATAGTATATTTTATTTTTCTTGTTTTTTTATTTTGAAAATATTTTATTTTTAAATTTTAATCCCCCCCTTAATTTTAGGTCGATATGCACCAAAATTTAATCAGCTCTTAATCTTAATGCACCAAAACTACGTGTGAAATTTGGTTTTGATATTCACACTAGTTTTTGAGCTAGCTCGTCCACAATATTTGGTAACTCACAAACTAACAGACATTTTGACAAAACAGTTATTATCTCAAAAAATATAGTTTTTTTCGATATTCACTTATTAGGACTTTTTTGTAGACCGAAATGACATAGTTTCTCCCAATTATTTTAATCAAAATAGTTATTTTGCACAGTCAATCTTTAGAACCATATAAATTAACTATTTGAAGGATTTTTCAAAATTCGACACCTAACAACTTGAGAACTACTCATTTATCAGTAAAATTTTGAATTTCTGAAAATCTGGCTTAACGGATTTCCATGAAATTTTGTTTAGTCATAGTGGGTATTTTTAAAAACTTGTTCAGTTCTAACGGTTTAACGGATTTCGATGAAATTTTGCAGAGTCATAATGATCATTGTACTTAATCGATCACCTATGTATCATTTTGCTATCTTTAGAGGGGGAGGGGAGTGGACAAAACCCCCAGTTATATGTCTTTGTATGATATGGCAACCCGCCCGGAGGGACTAGCTGAGTAGGGCCCTAGGCCGCAACTAGTATAATATATAGGTATACAGTCCTAGAAATATACACTTCTATATTGTGCAAAGCCTTTTTTTCATGATTTTTCTACATACTATATGTGTCGCATAATGAGTCAATTCTAATTTATAAGGGTGCACATTTTTGGTGTAACACCTTATTACATCAATATCATCAAAAAAAGCATACCTCTATGAAATTTCATCACAATAGGAGCTACCAGAGTGTGACTGTTGGAAAGACAAACTGACAGACATTTAAATGATGAAACTATAAAGGTTCATAGTAATTACTCTCGTATCTTTTACCCAATGAGCCATCAAGTGAAAGAATTAAAGCAATAAAAGCCTTTTTATCAATTATCAAAATACCTTGTTTTATATGCTTCATACACCGTGATCTAAAATCAATAAATCTTTTGATATCCATTCGGAACGTATTCGTTGGAGATATTTAAAAAGCAAATTAAAATTTGTAATTCTAATAATATTTTAGAGATACAATAAACTCCCGATTATCCGGGCTAATGGTGGAGAGATCGAAAAACATGGATAATCCGAATTATAGTTATTTATTTCAAAAATACAACATATTATACATTTCTAAGCCATACAATTATTTTAACATTTAATTTTAATGCTTATTATTATTAAGAAAATGCTTAGTTTGTAGAAATCTTTTAATGATTTTTTAATATCAGTTCGAAATACAGGGTAGGCCATAAAGATCTACCATATTTTGAAGAGGTATAAAATTTTGTATAAATATTCTGTGGGCCCCAAAAAGACTAGAAATGCAAAAACTAACCACCCAAAATGGCGGGGAAGGTCAAAAATGAAGATTCTAGCCCTTTTGACCAAACTCAACAAAATTTTATATACATATTCTGTGGGCCCCCAGAAGGCTAGAAACGCATAAAACTAACCAAATTTTGTATACATGGTTTGGTCGAAAGGGCTAGAATTTTCATTTTTGATTCCCCCCCCCCATTTTGGGGGTTAGTTTTTTCATTCATCAGATACTCCTTAAAATTGGTAGTTTTCCGGGTGTTAGATTGTCGAATGTTGTTTGATAGGGCCTGTTCTTTCAGGTTCATTGCCTCGCCCACCGTGGGATCCACTACAAAACCACTATAATTGATTGCATTAATTAATTTTTAATTTTAATTTTTTTATTTCTACCCTTCTGAGGGTCTACAGAATATGTGTACCAAATTTGGTTGAGTTTGGTAGAAAGGGCTAGTTTTCATTTTTGACCCTCCCCCCCCCTCCTTTTTTGTCTGATAATGTTTAAAACACATTTTAATAAAAATTTATTTTATGTTCTTTTCAAAAATATTTTGTTTTTTTCTAGTTAAATTTTTTGTTTTTTTATACCTCTTCAAAATGTGGTAGATCTTTATGTCACACCGAGGGGTGATCCGCGATTGGAAGTAGGTGTACACCTCTTTGGAAGTATTTTGGAAGTACTTGGAAATATTTGGAAGTAGTTGGAAATATTTGAAAGTACTTGGAAATATTTGGAAGTACTTGGAAATATTTGGAAGTACTTGGAAATATTTGGAAGTAGTTGGAAATATTTGAAAGTACTTGGAAATATTTGGAAGTACTTGGGAATCTTTGGAAGCACTTGGAAATATTTGGAAGTGCTTGGAAATATTTGGAAGTACTTGGAAATATTTGGAAGTGCTTGGAAATATTTGGAATTACTTGGAAATATTTGGAATTACTTGGAAATATTTGGAATTACTTGGAAATATTTGGAATTACTTGGAAATATTTGGAAGTACTTGGAAATAATTGGAAGTACAAGTGGAAATAGGTGTACAGCATATTAGGTTGTGCCCCACCCTGTATTTATACTCCAGACACCCCACTACCCGCTTCAAACATCTAAATACGAACACGTACACACTTATAGGATGCGTAAACAGGAAAACGAGCAAATATTTAAAAAATACATAGCTATACATATAATCAATGTTTTTTTAAATTAAATTCATGCACGGATAATCTGGAGTTTACTGTAGTTCGAATTGATTTATTATTATATTGTCTTATAATGCCGCTACAATTACATTTTTTTCTTCAATATTTAATGTAAAATAGTCTGAGAGTATACATTTCAATAATTATATTTATAAAATATAGTTAGGTAATAAAAAATATTATTATTGTTGTTTTTTAATGGAGATTCAAAAAAATACTTTTTCAGAAGCAAATTAATATTTATAGATATAGACTCATATCCGTTATATAATGACAAGTAATTTTATTAAAAACTTAGGCTAAGTCACGGATATACCTATATTTATTACATAATTGAATTCCTTCCTTTTGACCGCAAATGATGAATCCTGACTAAATGTAGTTTAAATTTTTTTTTTTATTATTTTCTGATTTAATTTCACAAAGTTTTCCTTGTAACGTAATATATTTTAAGCTAGTTGTTTCCCCAAATGGGTTTTCTTAGGATTTTTTTGAAATTTAGACAGATTATTATTTAAATACTTCTGGATCGATTGGGGGAATTTTATAAACAATATAGTTCCGGAGATATTAGATTCCAAATATAGAGTTTTTCAGACTCTTATACACATTCCACTATAAGGGATATCGGAAAGTTTACATACATATTTAATTATAATTAAGAAACTCTTCTTACTATTGTTATAAAAAAACTAAACCAACATTAATTAATAACTAATACATTTTTTAAGAAAATTTTAATTCATAGTTACAAAACAGTTTCTGAGATAATAATGAATAAATAATGAAAATGTATAATGAAAAATTTACACTAAAAACAAGCTGGCAACAACGCGTTTATTTAACCTAAAAAGTGGGTTAACTTTAGTACTTTTTTGACGTTTTTTCGCTTCAGCCATTGTCGCAACAGCTTTCAATCCCTTATTAAGAACTTTTTGTTTTATAAATCTCCCTTTATAATGTACTTTATCTGACATTTCTATGATAAAAATATTCATGCTCGGACAATGTTGCCAGATTTGTCAAACGAACACGGGATTGGCTAGTAGTGGTACATAAACAGCAAAAAGTTTTGGGCTTATGAATTACGAATCCTTATTGTCTGTTCTATATATTCTAACATTAACTTTTTGCTAGTATTGTCGCGAAACAACTAAATACTTATAATTAATTATTTATTTGTGATTTAGATTAAAATTAACATTTTATAATAAAATTAATCACAAAATAAAAGCTTCAACAGCTTCAATACTAATAAATATTTTAAAAAGAAATTGAAACAATTCAAAATATTTTGTGAACATTCAAATTGGCTCAAAATTTTTTAGATTTTCAACTTGCACAGGTAGTCCAGGAAAATTACTATTTTAACAGCAAATAATTCCGGTAAATATTTTATTGCTGGAATACCTTTAGTGGTACTCCAATATTACTACTAAGTTTTCCCCCAAATCTGTGTGGTGGAAATTTTTCTACGAGCCTCAAAATTCAGTTTTTCTTAAATACCTCTAAATCAAAAAAATCTATAAAAAATTAAAGCTCTTTAAATTTCGCGTAAAATGATAACAATTTCATTTATTTAGGTTAAGTAGAATCTGTGAAAAAACAGCCCCCCGGGATTGGTTTACAGTTTTTTGCAAAAAATCGCAGTTTTTCCTTCATAAAATGAAAACCACTCATCCTAGAAACTTGATTTTTATCTCATTCTCTAGTAAATTTTGTTTACTTGTACTACTTTTTTGATAAAACTCTTAGATTTATAGATATCCAGCATTGTCCATGACGCTATTGAGTATTCGGATCATATCCTGTTCGGAAAATGTAGGATATCTATAAATCTAAGACTTTTATTAAAAAAGTAATCCAAGTAAACGTTCAGGTAAATAAAACTTCCTAGAGAATGAGATAGAAATCGGGTCTCTAGGATGAGTGGTTTTCATTTTATGAAGGAAAAACTGCGATTTTTTAAAACAATGGATCATTTCCTGTCATGGAAAATTTTGGATATTTATAAATCAAAGAATTTTAACAAAAAAGTGGTCTAAGTAAACTTTTAAGTCAACAAGATTTCCTACAGAATGAGATAAAAACTAAGTTTTTAGGATGAGTAGTTTTCATTTTACGAAGGAAAAACTACGATTTTTTGCAAAAAACTGCAAAATTCAACCTCATTAAGGCACGGGTTGCCATTATCCAATTAAGATGAAACTTTGATTACATTGTAAAAAATTTAATCTAGTTTAAAATTTCATAGAGCGGTCTTTGTTGAAAACGTGATCCTTCATGGTCAAAATAGGGAAAATCGAAATAAGTACAAGTTTTAGAGATATCCAAAAGTGATCCCGGTGCTGTTTTTTGACAGCCGCTAGTACCGGTTCTACTTAACCTAAATAAATGAAATTGTTATTTTTTTGCGCGAAATTTAAAGAGCTTTAATTTATTTAATAAATATTTTTTTGATTTGATAAGCCGTTTTAGAGGTATTCAAGAAAAACTGAAATAACTCCGAAATTTTCTAATTTTGAGGCGCATAGAAAAATTTCCACAACACAGATTTGGGGGAAAACTTAAGGTAGTAATATTGGAGTACCAATAAAGGTATTCCAGCAAAACATCTTTATCGGGAATGATTTCCTGTTTATGCCATGTTCACTTAATTTGCCTGGACTACGCTATTTTCTTAAATCAAACCACAGGGTATACGCCGTATACCTCCATATACCCTCGAATACAACCCTGATTATACACAAGTATTTATGTATATTCACAATAATATGTCAATAACTCACTTCAAATACACCTAGATATTAAATAGATAGATAATAATATAAACCAAAAAAATAAGAATGTATATTATTTAAGTATCATGCTTCAGACAGGAAGTGCTTCATGAAACCGACGATATATCGGATGGCATTGGAGTACCAGATTGGAGGCTAGTACTCACTCTCTTTGGTTCATGGTTGGCAATATATCTTGTATGTATTCGTGGAGTGAAAAGCAGTGGAAAGGCTGCTTATTTTCTGGCTCTATTTCCCTACGTTATCATGTTAGCGCTTTTTATCCGTGGCGTTACCTTGCCAGGAGCGACCACTGGAATGCTACACTTCATCACTCCTAAATGGGATCAACTCCTCAATCCAAAAGTAAGTAATTTAAATAAAACATTTTCACCTTCTAATAATCATTGTTTAAGATAGGCTTTTTAACATAATGAAAATGAGATAAATTTAGAAACTTTAGTATATTCATAAACTGATATAACTAGGATAGATGAAATCATCAACTTTTATTTCTAAATAAAACATAATTTATTTTTTAATGATATTTTGCAAGAATGTGTTACCCCTATAGGGCACAGAAAAACAAGAGCCGTTACACTAGAGTTTCAAGATATAGGTTAGTTAGACTTGTATCTAATTTGACAATGCACAAGGACGTTGAGTATTTTAAAATCGCGTATTTTTTTATAAAGGAAGCTTTATGGATTATCGACATCAGAGCAAATATAATGATAATAACTTTAATATAATTAAGGGACTGTCAATAAATTAGGTCCCATAGTAAAGGAGGAGGCGGGGGAATCTCAGATTTCTGATAAAATGGGACAGGGGGGGGGGGGGGATCTTAAAAATTCCAAATAAAAAATTTAAAAAATTGGGGCGTTTTCTAACAAAATGTATAAATCGACCTGAAATTTTCAAATAAATTGCTATAACTCAGACCATTTGAAGATAAACTAGTAAATATATATATTTTAAAGGAAAGTGAATACTCTGCGCGGAGAATTTACCACTGCTCGAAGCCCCTAGAACCTTAGTAAATTGGATACTGAATTGTATCTAAGTTTCTGAGATTGGCTCGTGATCCCGGCTTCTTTTCCTTCTACTCTGTTCTTTTCACGATGGAGGCGCCAGCCCATACAGGCCTTTAGGGGATCCACCTTCTGGTGTATCTCCTTCTCTCATCAATATCATTAAAAAAAAAAAAAACTCTACAACCTCTTTTTAGTGAACTTTTACTATAAAACGAAAGGCTGAGATGTTAGAGACAAAAGTTTGACGAAAAATGTAGGAAATTTTATTTTTTTCATACAAAAACGATTTTCGCGGGCAAATATCTCAAAGATCATAAGGAACAGAGAAAAATTAAATTAAAGCAATCTTGTAGTAAATTTTATAACCTTTCATTTTGCTAAGAGTGTTTTTTTCTATACGACCCTCCATTTTTTAGATAAATGCGTAAAGCCAATAAAACGGGACATTTTCACTCCCACCCCTCCCACCCCTAAGCCTGGTAGCTAGGACTGGAGACTTTTAGGATTTTTACCTCCTAACTAGCCCAAATACATTCCATAAGAAAAAAATCTCTCCTCTTCAATTTTTTCTATAACCCATTCGTTGACTGGACTAAATATATATTTTAGATTTCAGGTTATTATTATTCCAACCTGAAAATGTTGGTAAAATAAATCTAGACAAAAAATTGTAAGCAAGCAATTTTTAGCAATAGTAATAGTGTGACGTCACAATACAGGGGGTCTCAATGAAAATGTGACAGAATATGAAACAGAGGTAAAGGCCGGGGGGGCTAAAAATCTTCAAATTCTTGTGACGTAATTCATGGACAGCCTCTAAGGGCGGAGTTAATTCTACGATGTCCAGGTAATCGAGAGATAACACTGGATCTCATAATTATAGAAGAAATTTATTAAAATAAATTTTATTGAAAATTTTCTATTCGTAAAAAATTGAAAGCTGAAATTTGCATTTCAAGATCGTCTGAGTGAAAAAAAAATATTTTTTAAAAAATCTCGCAATTTTTGACTATGGATCCCTGTATATTCATATTTATTCATTTCCATCTAGAGCAAGGGTGTCCAACCCGCGGCCTGCGAGCCGCATTCGGCCCATTGCTAATATAAATGCGGCCCGAGACAAAATTGTAAACTTATGAAAAACTTAGAATTTTTTTAAATACTTTTTTTAAAATTTTTTTCACAAAATGCCATTAATGTACCTACACATATAAAGAGTCTTCTAAAAATACCAAATTTATTTGTTGTTTCCTCAATTTAACTACATAGTAGGTACATGAAGTTTTTAATCTTTAATTTCGCCAATACAGGGATACAGCATAATCGAATTAACATCATCATACGATGCACGTGCTTATGCATATTTGTTATCAATATTTTAACTATTCCCTCTATTATTATTACTTAGAAGAGTTGTAAGTAGTTTTAATTGTTTAATTTATCCTTCCAGATAAGTTCTGGATTTAAGTGACTATGTAGATTTAATTCTTGAAATTTCGAGGTTTGCTATTTTTTAAATTAATATTATTATTTTTAATTCATCATTACAAAATTTTTTTAGTTGATTATAATATCTTGTTTTTGTATCTATTATTAATAATAATAATTCATCAATACGAACACTTGTTTATGATTATGTTCTTGTCTATTGTTTACTTTTAAATGTAGTTTATGACTTCCACATAATTATGACATCAGTCATTCTATGATATTTGTCAAAGCGGATTGTACATTATTAACTGTTTTTTGCTTAAAAACCATCGTTAGAATCAGTATATTTTATGTGCGGAACGAGACAATTTTATTTATTTATTTTCTGTTTTTTTTTCATCATAGGCTCCACGAGGAGCGCTTGATGAAAGTCATGATTTAAAAAATAAAAAAACAAATAAACAAATAAATAGAATAAAATATATAAATAAACAAAACAAAAAATAAATAAAACAAATATACAAAGTAATCCTGCAGAAAAATAAAAATATCAGAAATCATGTACAGGCATGATCGTCGTCTAACAACTCGCCAATCCGATAATATGCCTTTTCACTTTACCATACAGGGTATGGTCAAGTTTTAATATTATATTAAAATGTTTCACCTAGAACCAACACCTAACTCCTTAAAAGTTATGTCAAGTATTGTAATCGTGCATGAAAAAAGTGTTTTTTTTGCTTCTTTTTTTCGAAATATCTCAAAAACAGCTGAAACTATTTTAATTAAAAAAATTGAGTGAAACCATGGCATTTCAGTCTACAAAAAAGCTATAATAAGTGAACATCGAAAAAATTATATTTTTCGAGATAATAATTGTTTTGTCAACACGTCTGTTTGTCTGTTAGTCTGTGCGTTACAAAATATTTGTGGACGAGCTAGCTTAAAATCTAGTGTGAATATTGAAACCAAATTTCACAGATAGTTTTGGTCCATTGAGATTAAGAGCTGACATTAGATTTTGGTGCATATCGACCCAAAATTAGGGGGTGGAGGGGAGATTAAAATAAAAAATCTAGGTCATTTGAGCAAACTCAACCAAATTTTGTATACATAATCAGTAGGCCCCCAGAAGTCTAAAAATGCAAAACTAACCCCCTACATGATTATAAATAATTTTATTATTAAATATAAGAGATGGGCCAGGTTGTATGGTAAAGTCAAGTGGTTCGCCACATCAGAACGTGTCAGTTTATTTAGTAATGTGCGCTTAATGGAGGATTTAAATTTATTTAGAGCTAGACTCGTAATTTCCTCCGGTATTTTGTTGTAAAAGCGCACACCTTGACCCATGAATGAAGCGTATACCTTTTGTAAACGAAACCTCTGGATGGCGAGTTTTTTCTTGAGTCTAGTATCGAATTCATGCCTGTCACTATTTTTTTTTTTTACTTAGGGAAAGTGGTGTAGGTTTTAGGTGAAACATGATATTAATTAATAAAGCAAAGGGTGTGTAGTTTCACAGTGAATAAAATAAAACTCAAAGAGATTTATAGAATCTCAATATATTTCGGATTATTAGTCCATCATCAGGAATTTACAAGTTAAAAACCTGTCACTATTCTTTGCGAACTCAGTAAATATTCTTCCCCACATATACTAAGCATTCGTAAATGTATTGGGATGCCACTGTCAGAATATTTATCTCCCTAAATTTTTCTCTAAGAGACATTTGTGGAGCCAAATTATATAATAGCTCTAATGACTCTCTTTTGAATAATAAATATCGTGTTTATATCAGTTGCCTGCCCAAAATACCATAGGACATCACACTGTGGAAGTATTATAGCTATAGTATACTAATCGAGCCGTATCGACATTCGTCAGTTGCCTAATTTTTACTTTACCATACAGGGTATGGTCAAGTATTGTAATCGTGCATGAAAAAAGTGGCTTTTTTCCTTCTTTTTTTCAAAATAATTCAAAAACGGCTTAAACTATTTTGATTAAAAAAATTGAGCGAAACCATGGCATTTCGCTCTACAAAAAAGCCCTAATAAGTGAACATGGAAAAAATTATATTTTTCGAGATAATAATTGTTTTGCCAAAATGTCTGTTATTTAGTCTGTCCGTTAGTTAAAATTATTGGATAAAAAATGTTTAACCAAGTACCAACACCAAATTTATTAAAAACTATGTATGTTAGTTAGTTAGTCTGTGCATTACCGAATTTTTGTGGACGAGCTAGCTCAAAAACTAGTGTGAATATCGAAACCAAATTTCACACGTAGTTTTGGTCCATTGAGAGCTGATTAGATTTTGGTGCACATGGACCCAAAATTAAGGGGTGTGGAGGGGGGGGGGCGGGTTAAAAATTAAAAATCTAAGCCATTTGAGCAAACTCAACCAAATTTTGCATACATAATTATTGGGCCCCCATGAGTCTAAAAATGCAAAAACTAACCCACCTCCCCTACATGATTATAAATAATTTTATTAAATATTAAATATAAGTGAGGGGACAGGTTGTATGGTAAAGTCAAGTGGATGGCCACATCAGAACATGTCAGCTTATTTTGACAGCGTAAGCCCCAGAAGCAAGCTTACCTGCCAGAGCCCCAATATGAGGACCCCATTGCAACCTGGAGTCCAACTTCATCCCCATAAATTCCATAGAATCCACATAATCAAGGGATTCCCCACCCAAAGTCAGATCAGCGTCGATCCGTCCCACGTTCGACAATGACAATCTAATTAATGTATTTGGTCTTTCCTGTGTTAAGCAAATTGTTAACCGTGAACCAATCCATAATTAACGAGAGAGTATTTCTTCAAATGTGGCCCAAGGATGACAAAATGTTGGACTCCCCTGATCTAAAGATAAATGTATGTTTATTGAAAGGAAAATAAATCATTATAAAAGTATAAGGAAAAAATAGCGGAAAATTCGGACAATAAATACTAGTTGGTAGACCTATTAATAAAAAATAAATATTTTAAGCAAATCAAAACCTTTCGTATTTTACAATATTGCTAATGATTTATTCCAATTTACTTGACCTGATTGTAGATATTATTTGTGTTAGAGTATACTTACCTTTAAATACAAGAATAATACAATATTTAATGATTAAGGAAAGTATTAAGGATATTTAAATAAACAGAATCAATATTTATAAACATATTTTTTTTATGCAAAGAAGCCAGATTACCGCAAAGTGACCTTGTTGTTTATTTATTTGTGTAATTATTTTTACTTAATAATGACAGACAATGCGAATAACAAAAATGATGTTAGTTTTTTCAAGATTTTGAAATGTTTTTTCCTCATAAGACACTTTTCGACAAAAATTTAACCCGTAAATCTAGCAATGGATTCCGGTAGAGTTTTATGTGCTGATTATCATGCAATTTCCCAATTTTTTACAATACGTCAGAGTTTCGAGATATTATCGGTCAAAATGACGAAAAAGGGCATTTTGACCTATATAAAATATTAATTATTTTATTGAAAACTAATTTCGATCATCTTACTATTATGATGCTAGTCCAATGTTTTTCAACCTTTTCCATGACGCGACCCCCTTAGTATGATAAAAAATTTAGCGACCCCCTACCCTCCCCCCCCTCCCGCTGTTTGAGAGGCCCGGCTCGTGACTTTGTCTACAATTTTCCATTTTTTTTTTTTTTTTTATAGTAAACAACACATAAAAACAGTAAAAAAATTATTTATTTATTTTTATAAATCCTGATATAAATTAATAAAAAAAATAAAATTATTGAAAAATGTATTATAAACCAATAAACCACCTACACACACAAAGTCACAAGCCGGGCCTGCCAGTCCCACCGGCCTGAGAGACCCGGCTCGTGACTTTATGTACAATTTTTCATTTTTTTTTTATTTTTTACTTTATCCAATGCAAAGGAAGCATGAGTAAAGTATTGTAATCGGTCTCACCGCAAGCGCGAATTCAAAGGGTCCTCAGGTAAAAGCTACGGAACCCATGGCCTCAAACTAAGTCACAAATTTAGTATTCATTTAGGTTGAATTTTAACATGTGACGGTTTTGCCAAAAATTACATGGGGTCTCGTCCAGAGGCCAAAAAGTGCGATTTTTTCATTGTGTGTGAGCGGATGGATGGTAAGATGTTCCATTGTTTCGTCCAGACCGTTAAAACTGATTGAAATGAAATTGAAAACCTACCATTATTTGAACAAAATAAAGCCCTGCTTATAACTTATTACTTACCCCGGCCTATAAACATTAGTTCTTTATTACAGTACTTTTTTAGTTTTTTCTAAATATCTTGAAAAAGATTAAACCAATTTTGATGAAATTTAATATTGTAATTAAGTACCTTAAGGACCACAAAGAAGGTCATATAAAGTTTTTTGTAAATTATATTTTAAAGTACTTTAATCTAGAATAAGATAGTAGGTACATTGGATAAAGTTTAACAACGATCCGTTGCAGTTTATTTTTTATAGTAAAAAACACATAAAAACAATAAAAAGTATTGATTTTTATTATTTGTTTTCATAAATCCTGATATAAATTAATAAAAAAATATAATTATGATGTATACCTACAGATCCACGATGGGAGAAATTAGTTAACGGAAAACATTAATGTGAATGTGACTCATATTTATTTTGTTGTTTTGTGTTAACCTACAAATGTCCTTTAATTAACATTTTCTTAATAAAAATATATTTTTAAACTTTGTTTTCTTTCCTTTTTACTGAAGCTCTCGCGACTCCCCAGGGGTCACGGCCCACAGGCTGAAAAACACTGTGTTAGTCGATATGAAATGTTCATTAACAAACTATAGGGTTGATAAAGAAACCAATTATAATTCCTACCCATCTTCGTTAGAAATATGTAACAGCTTTAAGAAAATATCCTTAAAATTTTCATATTTTTCTGCTCATTATGCCGGATAATTTCTGAAATAAAAGCTGACGTGTTCTGATGTGGCCATCCACTTGACTTTACCATACAACCTGACCCCTAAAATTATTTATAATTATGTAAGGGGGGTTAGTTTTTGCATTTTTAGACTTCTGGGGTCCCATTGATTATGTATACACAATTTGGTTGAGTTTGGTACACGGACCTAGATTTTCATTTTTTGACCACCCCTCCCCCATTTTGGGCGGTTAGTTTTTGCATTTTTAGATTTCTGGAGTCCCACTCATTATGTATACAAAATTTGGTTGAGTTTGGTAAATGGCCAAGATTTTCATATTTTGACCCTGGACCCCTCCCCCTCCCCCATTTCGGGCGGTTATTTTTTGGATTTTTAGTCTTCTGGGGATCCACTTATTATGTATCCAAAATTTGGTTGAGTTTGCTCATATGGCCTGGATTTTTAATTTTTAACCCTCCGTCCACACCCCTTAATTTTGGGTCGATATGCACCGAAATCTAATTAGCTCCTAATCTTAATGGACCAAAACTACGTGTGAAATTTGGTTTCGATATTCGCTTTTTTTTGAGTTAGCTCGTCCACAAAAATTTGCTAACGCACAAACCAACGGACAGACTAACAGACAGACTAACAGACAGACTAACTTACAGACAGACTAACAGACATTTTTACAAAACAATTATTATTTCGAAAAATATAATTTTTTCGATGTTCACTTATTAGGGCTTTTTGTAGAGAAAAATGCCATGGTTTCGCTCAATTTTATTTTACCATACAGGGTATGGTCAAGTATTGTAATCGTGCATGAAAAAAGTGTTTTTTTTCCTTCTTTTTTTCGAAATATCTCAAAAACGGCTTAAACTATTTTGATTAAAAAAATTGAGCGAAACCATGGCATTTTGCTCTACAAAAGGCTCTTATAAGTGAACATCGAAAAAATTATATTTTTCGAGATAATAATTGTTTTTTCAAAATGTCTGTTTGTCTGTTAGTCTGTGCGTTACAAAATTTTTGTGGACGAGCTGGCTCAAAAACTAGTGTGAATATCGAAACGTAGTTTTGGTCCATTGATATTGGGAGCTGATTAGATTTTGGTGCATATCGACCCAATTTTAAGGGGGGTGGGTTAAAAATTAAAAATCTAGGTCGTTTGAGCAAACTCAACCAAATTTTGTATACATAATCAGTGGACTCCCGGAAGTCTAAAAATGCAAAAACTAACCGCCCGAAATGGGGGGAGGGCGGAGAGGTCAAAAAATGAAAATCTTTGCCATTTACCAAACTCAACCAAATTTTGTATACATAATCAGTGGGTCCCAGGAGTCTAAAAATGCAAAAACTAACCCTCCCCTCCCCTACACGATTATAAATAATTTTATTAAATGTTAAATATAAGTGAGGGGCCAGGTTGTATGATAAAGTCAAGTGGATGGCCACATCAGAACACGTCAGCTTATTTTTAATCAAAATAATTTAGACGGTTTTTGATACATTTCGCAAAAAAAAGGAAAAAACCACTTTTTTCATGCACGATTACAATACTTGACCATACCCTGTATGGTAAAGTAAAAATCATTTTCAACCATGATTTCTTCTGTCTGTCTGGATGTGTGTCTCCGACTATCCGTGTGCCTGGATTCAGATACCTACGATAACTTAAGAACAAAAAGTCCTAGAAAGTTCATTCTTGTGTTAAAATGTTTGTATTTCCAATGCTTAGATTTATAGTTTTATATTTTTACAATTTCTGATTCTAAAATTCAGAAAACAAAATTTTTTGAATTATTTTATTGGGATTTTAAGGCGATGTATTTATAATATAGGCATAAATGAACAATTTAAATTTAACTTTATTATTTATTACAATAGATAATTATTATAATAAATCATTTTTCACTATTTTTGTTATTCAATAAATGTGCGAGTGAGCGATTTTTTCATTAGAATCTAATCGAGGAAAATAACTAAAAATGTATAAAATGATCGTAAATTAAAACAAGGCGGTTGTCCTCTGCTTGTTGCAAATAAACATACACACATACATATCAAATATATATAAATGCTAACTGTATTCTCGGCTAATAAGAGCAAAAAATTTTTTTTAATATCTACGCGATACTGACCCCATGAAAAATAATATTTATAATTAAAAAATACTGATGATTAAGGCCAAGTCTTCGAAACTATAGTCTCAAACAAATAAATAATATAAATAATAAATATACATAATGTTGCTTTCTAAATTTTAGGGGAAGCAACTTTTTTTTCTTTTTTACAAATTTTCTATTGAAAAAGGGAGAAACTCTCCCGAAACGTTTGGTTTCGAATAAACGTGTTCTTGATTGTTTTTTTAAAGATTTGTATTTTTAATATACATATATATATATATATATTTGATATATATGTCTGTATGTTTATTTTCATCAAGCAGATGACAACCTCTTTGTTTCTCTTTATGAATCAACAATCCTGCTACTCTCGGCAAAATAAAAACTTTTCAATTATATAAAATGATCTCTCTTTATTTAGAGCTAAGACATTGCAAGGATTCCAAATACAACTTCAGTCCTATTTCAGACTAGTAGAAATCAATTTCTAGTTTCTATTATTCTAGGAACGGCTTTTTGACTCTTGGTAAGAAAATATTAAATGGAAATTAATATCATATTTAAATATATATATATCATTTAAAATTATTAATTCAGCGAAACTGTGTCCCAAGTCTTGAAAAAGTTTCAATTTTTCCTCCAATTTGATTGAATAATAGTGATAAGAGATTCTAAATCATTGACGACGAAGATTATTATTATCAAGCCATTAGCACTTGGTTAATTATTTAATAGTATCAATTCTGTAATTATATCCGATCATTTAGATCGAAAAGTAAAGGCCAAGGCCACAAATGCATGCTATTGCAAATGTTACTCTCAATTTGAATGCATTGAAAGGAACCGGATTTATCTTGTAAGGTTCTGTTTACTTTTGGAATTACCATAATCGTTTTATAGATGAAAAAAACTTAGATTATTAAATTTTTATTCATTTAATTTTTCTGAAATTATTTTCAATGAATATTTTACCCTTAAAGAAAACTATGAATGCTCAAAAATAAATAGCTAATCTTTAATTGAAAACTTTTTGTTTTGCCGAGAGTAGCAGAGTTGTTGATTCACAAAGAGAAACAAAGAGGTTGTCCTCTGCTTGACGCAAATAAACATGCACAATTCTAAGCTGACCACCAGTGAAGAAGGAACATCAAATTTTCAATATCCATACGATATTGACTTTTTTTTTATAATGATATTGATACAAGAAGAAGTTGCACCAAGAAGGTACAACCTCTGAAGTCCGTGGTGGACCCTTGTAACGTGAAGATAAGGGGAGATTTAGGGATTGGGTAGAGGTCGAAGGTATCTGTGGATGCTGGTCTTGAAAGTTTGAAGGTTATAAGTAGCTGGAAAGACGGTCGGGGGAAGAGAATTCCAGTCTCTAGATGTCATAGGGATAAATGAATTGGCGAATGCGTTTGTTCGATTAGTATCTAGTTTAAGCGCGTAGGGGTGTTGAATTTTAGAAAATCGTGTATTTCGGGCAAATGAAGCCTTTGGTGGGATTATCGATTTTATTTCGTCAGAACAAAAGCCATGGTAATATCTATAAAAAAGGGATAGGGCGGAGACAGATCTACGATGGGCTAGGGAGTCGAGAGTGTCAGTTAATGTAGACTCCATCAAAAACAACATTTATAATTAAAAAAGACTTATGATGAAGACCAAGTCTTCGAAACTATAGTCTAAAACAAATAAATAATATATATATATATATATATATACAGATATATCATCTCGATATATATGTGTGTATGTTTATTTGCATCAAGCAGAGGACAACCTCATCTTTGTTTCTCTTTGTGAGCTAACCTTTAATTTTAGTTTATAAATATAATTTATCGTTATTCACAAATTTTCCTTATTTTATAGATACTCTCACGACGAGTTAAAATCTGTAATTCCCACTAAAGCATGCTCTGCGCGTAGCAGGCGTTTTGCCGATTCCCAACTCTCTTTCGCGGTTAAATTGGAAAAGTGCCGGACCACTTCATTCGCCAATACGTTTGTTCCCATGAGTTTAAGGAACTGTAATTCTCTCCCGGCCTCCGTCTTACCAGACACTTATAACCTTTAAACCTTCAAAACCCGGGGACATAAACACCTACGCCTCCACCCTTTCGATCGATCCCCTTCTCTTTGGTAATGCAAGGGACTTTCGAGATCCATAGGGGCTGCATCTTACTTGGTCGACCCTTCTTGCATTCAATTTCATTAAAAAAAAAATATTACAATTTATTGTTAATTTCGAAAAATTTGTCTTTTGAGAAGTTAACATTGAAATCTCCACTCAAAATTATAGGTAATTAATGAACGTTTCGATCGAGAAGAGTGTAACAGCCCGAAGTTTTCTGAATTTTAATTTTAAATGTGCCAAAGATCTTGGTTCTTTTCCCGTAACAAGAGTAGATCCTTCTTCGGGTCAAATGAGCCAATTTTCATGGATGATTTTGATGATTTAATTTATGCTTTGCTTAGGTGAGATATATTATATAGCAACCATTACAATTACTTGATCTTTTTCTGCTTAATAAAATTTTTCCAATAGATGATTTACTAGTATTAAACCCATTTGATTGTGAATTACTGAATGTTACATCCATAAACGCCGGAGTTAGAATTTTTTAGGGTGGGGGGCTCAGAGAAAAAAAAGGATCAATGAAATTTTTCAAAAAATGTAACCACAAAATTTTTTCATAATTTTAAGTTAAGCTATTTCTAAACATCGACATTTACAAATATCTCATGAAAATGGCAGCTTCACACTTAATTAAAATTTTTTGCCTAATTCTGCTTAATAAGATTTTTATAATCACAAACTCCATGAAAAGAAATAATATTATATATTTTCGAATGTAAAAAAAAATTTAACCCCTTAATGTACAATTTTTATGGATTTGGGTAAAAAATCAAAACAAAATAAGATCGAACGTGACTTAAAATATTTAAATAAAAACAATTTAACATCGAACATGTCATAAACGGACCTGTAATATTTGCTCGAACCAAAAAGCGGCCTGTCCGTGAAGTTTACGGAGCTGTACATTTCTGTATGTAAAGGCCGCCCGTGTTTTTCACGGGACTGTGTATTAAGAAGTTTTAAACAAAATACATAGAAATGTGGATCTTGGTTTAATATTTATTTCATTTTATCAAAAAACAATGACAAAGATTTAATTGAAATTTTTTTTTTTTGCCGAGAGTAGCAGAGTTGTTGTTGATTCATAAAGAGATTTCAATGAGTTTGTCCTCTGCTTGATGAAAATAAACATATATATGCATCAAGCAGAAGACAACCTCATTGATATCTCTGTATGAAAAAACATTTATTGTTCTGTAGGTGCCAATAAAAGAGGTGTCTTCTGCTGGAATTATGGAATTATACATTTTTAATTTATTTATAACAAGACTATAGTTTCGAGAGCTTTGTCCTCTTCATCAATCTATTAGAATCGATTCACAGGAATTAATGTATGTAAATGAGATTTACACGTGTACCTATACTCTTTTATTGTCTCCTTCAATTTATAAAAATTCTGCTACTCTCGGCAAAAAGAAACAAACATTTAACTTATAAAAAAGATAAGCGACCCTACTAAAACATAAAAACTAATTAACAACTACTCTAATAGTTACTGAAAAAAATGTAATTTCTTTATTTTCTTCTATCGACGATTAATGATTATATTTACGTTTGTTTCTAGGTATGGTATGCGGCTGTAACTCAAGCGTTTTTTTCTTTGTCCGTTTCCTTTGGAAGTATTACTATGTATTCATCCTATAATGGATTCTCGCACAATATTCATCGGTAATATTCTGATTTTAATACTTTAATATAAAAAATACAAAATCATTCTAAGTATTTCAATTTTTTAGTGATGCTTGGATTGTGACTACCTTGGACACTTTTACATCTCTTCTCGCTGGATTTACTATTTTTGCCATTCTGGGGAATTTAGCTTATGAGACTCAAACAACTAATATCGAAGAAGTTATACAAGCGGACACAGGCTTGGCCTTTGTCAGCTACCCAGATGCTATAGCTAAAATGGATGCTGTTCCGCAGGTTAGATTAATAGATAATAAAATTCTGTTGTGTCACGATGAATTCCACCGCAATACTGTTACCGTAAAGATTAATATGTTGGATGGAAATTGTAAGGTTTTGCGGAAAGTAGAGTTACTTGATGTGCAGTAAAGAATTTTTCGTTTAAGGAATATTTTAACTTTATGTGTATAATAAGGTGGATAATACATGTAGTGTTTCAGACTATTGGAAATACCTACCCTTCATCAGCACCTGACCGATTTCTATTTATGACAGATTTTGGGGAGTGTTGCAGATAGAGGCGTAGCCACGGGGGTGGGGGGGTTTGGGGGTTAGAATCCCCCCCAAAGGCAGGGCTCATGGGATTAGTAACGGCAACACAAACCGTTTTTTAGGCAAACTAACCATATTTAAATATATTTCATGTGTTTAATCAAGAATTATGTTCTTTTATAATTTCTTGAAGTACCTTTTTAGTCCAGTTAAATTGTTCTCAGGGCCCCTGGTGGGAAAGATTTCTTGATCTTCGGAACATTGTGAAAAATCCAAAAATCTCATTTTTTGGCGATTTTTTGCTTATAACTCAAAAAATATCAACTTTTCGTAAATAACCTTCCTTTTCAAAATAAAAGTTCATAAAATTTCCTAGAAATTTCATCATTTAGATTTTTTCTCCGACCAACAAAGCGTTAGTTGAAAATTGGCGTATTTTTTGTTTCCGCAAATCCCAAAAACTATTTTTCGATTTTTCCATTTTTCCTATTTTGACCATGAAGGAGCAAGTTTTCGACAAAGACCACTCTATACATTTTTAAACTAGATTAAATTTGCTACAATTATAACAAAGCAACTCGACCCGCAATGCGGTTGAAGATTTGAAAAACCGCAATTTTTTGCAAACAATCGTAGTTTCATCCTAGAAACTTGATTCCTATTTCATTCTCTAGGAAGTTTTATTGACTTAACCGTTTACTTGGAGCACTTTTCTGATAAAACTCTTAGGTTTATAGATATCTAGCATTTTTAATGACAGAATATGATCCGGATCATCAAAAGTGTCATCGAAAATGCTGGATATCTATAAATCTAAGAGTTTTATAAAAAAGTGGCCCAAGTAAACGTTCAATTAAACAAAATTTTCTAGAGAATGAGACAGAAATCAAGTTCTAGGATATCTTTGTCGAAAACGTGCTCTTTCATGGTTAAAATGGGAAAAAAATCGAAAAAAGTACGAATTTTTGGGATTTGCGGAAACAGAAAAAATACGCCAATCTTCAACTAGCGCTTGAGCACGAACGATTGGTCTGAGAAAAAACCCTAAATGATAAAATTTGTAGGACATTTTATGAACGTTCATATTAAATAGTAAGATTATTTACGAAAATTTGATAGTTTTTGAGTCATAAGCAAAAAACCGCCAAAAATGAGATTTTTAACCTTTTTTTATTTTGCATTTTTAACAATGTTCCGTCACGAAATTTTGTTAGCAAACCTCAGATTCGGATTCAGCACACCCAAAAACATAAAGGGTCGAAAAAATTACAACTACCCCAAAACACGATTTAACTGAACTCTTTGTTTTAATAAAAAAAATTCCCACAAAATATTTTGATTTGTGGATTGACCCCCCCACATAAAAATTATCTGGCTACGCCACTGGTTGCAGAGGGAAACTGCCCAAAATATGTCATAAAAAGAAATCGGCCAGGTGCTGATGAAGGATATTTCCAATAGCCCGAAACACTACATGTATTGTCCACCTTATTATACACATTAAAGTAGAAATATTCCTTCAACTAAAAATTCTTTACTGCATATCAATTAACTCTACTTTCCGCAAAACCTTACAATTTCCATCCAACATATAAATAGATAATTTTCAAATTAGTATTTTTTCCTCTATTTTTTCCTCCGATGATATCTTTTTAATTAACATAATCATACATAATTCTCCTATTGAATAATATACTTCCTTGGATTTTATAATTAAAATGCTTCATCTTTAATTACCAAAATTTTCGAAATTGAAAAATAATACATTTTTAATTTCAATTGATTTTTTTACTATACCTAAGTATCTATCTAGATTCTTCCTAATTTCTATTTTACTTTGTGATAACCTTGAATTAACAAAACACTCATAATATTAGGGTACATTTTAACCATTTTTTCGCCCTAATCAAATCTACATTAAAAAAAGCTTATACTAAGATTTATACTTTCCAAATTATAGTATCGTAGGTATGTATCTAAGTATAATTATCATAATTTTTCCAAATTAATCTCGAGGTTGAAAATTTTTTTGTTATGTATTTATTTTTTATTATATTTACTATTGGCTATAAAAAAGTATTCTAATCAACTCTTTAAACAGACAGATCCTGTCCTACCAATACCTTCAATTTAACTTTCCCTTCCACTCTCCTACCGGCATTCTTCATTACCGTCATTTCGATTACTCTACTTTCCCTCTCATTTTAGATACTAAATATAGAGTGAAGTGAAATATTCAGGTCTTCAATTTAAGTATCATTTCGAATAATAATTAGAATTCGATTGTCATTCAAACAAATTGCTTTATTCGAGATAGTTCTTAGAGCACTTTCAGTTATATGTTCAAAACTAACGCACATACAAACATTCATAAAGTTGAGAGGAAAACAAATTTTGCATAGATTTTAATAATATATATGTTGCAGTAAAAACCCCTTTTTAATAAGAACGCGGTCTTACTAATTAAAACGCGTTTCGCTAAATATCTTCATGGCAAATAGTGTTTACTGATGTTGGTTGAGTTTGGTTCAAAGTCTAGAATCTTCATTTTTGACCTTCCGCCTCATTTTGGGTGTTTATTTTCAAAAAATTTTAAACGAAAATTAGAATCAAAGTTGTAGATGTAGATGATGTAATTATTGCCACTTTATTCGTTTAAAATTTTTTGAAAATAAACACCCAAAATTAGGCGAAAAGTCAAAAATAAAGATTCTAGACCTTTGAACCAAACTCAACCAACATCACTAAACTCTAGTAGCCATAAAGGTATTCAGCGAAACGCGTTTTAACTAGTAAGATCGCGTTCTTACTAAAAACGAGCTTTTACTGTAACATATTTATTTTTTAAATTTCAAAAAATAAATTAATAAATGTTAAAAATAAAAATCTGAGAATCCCAAGAGTCGTTATATCGAAAGCCCCTTGTATAAGTATCGCGCTTTATCATAAAGGGTATGGACAAGTATTGTAATCGTGTATGGCAAAAGTATTTTTTTTGCTTCATTTTTTCGGAATATTTCAAAAAAGGCTCATACTATTTTGATAAAAAAAAAAAAAAATTGAACGAAACCATGGCATTTTGGTTTACAGAAAGCCTTATACTGTATAGTGAACATCGAAAAAATGACATTTTAAGACATATTAATTATGATTCTTAACTTAAGTGACTTATGTAGAATTTAATTTGATAAATTAAAGGCTTTATTTAGTCACATAAAATAGACTAAATTAACATGATTTATTTGATAGATTTTCAGTCTAACTTTACGGCTCAAGGTTTTTAGGTTTTGTTAACGCAAACAGATAATAGTACAACATTAATTTTACAACCAACAATTTGTCAACAAAGTTGTTTTTGGGTAAAGTAACGGTAAAATTTCTTTCTTTAATAGGTCCGCTGAGCCTCTTGACCCCGTAGACAAATTCCCAGGGTGGTCAACTGACCCCCCTGACCCCACGGATCCGCCGTCTCTGGGGGGGGGGGGGGGCTGATATTTATAATACCTACAAAAGTCTCATTTTAAAAGGAATTATGATTAATTGCTAATCGGTCTAAAATAGAGAGGATTTTCTTTTAAAATTAAATTATTAAATTTTTAATCCTTAACACCAGCTTAGCTGATATTTACTTTTAAAGGGTCCTATAATAATTAGTAGAGATTGTGGTGTTGGTGCAAGGTGAAACAAGGTGAAACATCTTTAATAAAGATAAGAATAAATAAATATTATATTTAATATTCGTTTACTATGAGTTAAGGATTCTTGGTCACTTGAAACATTAAAATTAAAAAATTAAAAAATGTAAAAGTTTTTTCAATATATATATTTCGGGCTATCAACCCATCTTCAGGAAGTACAGAAAATAACAGTTATTTTCTGTATATTGAAAAAACTTTACATTTTTTAATTTTAATGTTTCAAGTGACCAAGAATCCTTAACTCATAGTAAACGAATATTAAATATAATATTTATTTGGTCCTATAATAAATAGGCTGACGTGTTCTGGTGTGGGCATCCACTTGACTTTACCATACAACCTGGCCCCTCACTTATATTTAATATTTAATAAAATTATTTATAATCATGTAGGGGAGGGGGGTTAGTTTTTGAATTTTTAGACTTCTGGCGTCTCACTGATTATGTATATAAAATTTGGTTGAGTTTACTCAAATGGCCTAGATTTTTAATTTTTAATCCACCCCCTCCACCCCCCTTAATTTTGGGTCGATATGTACCAAAATCTAATCAGCTCTTAATCTCACTGGACTAAAACTACCTGTGAAATTTGGTTTCGAAATTCAGACTAGTTTTTGAGATAGCTCGTCTACAAAAATTTGGTAACGCACAGACTAACAGACAGACAATAACCAGACTAACAACCAGACATTTTGACAAAACAATTATTATCTCGAAAAATATAATTTTTTTGATGTTTCCTTATTAGAGCTTTTTTGTGGAACGAAATGCCATGGTTTCGTTCAATTTTTTTAATCAAAATAGTTTCAGCCGTTTTTGAGATATTTCGAAAAAAAGAAGCAAAAACCCCACTTTTTTCATCCACGATTACAATACTTGACCATACCCTGTATGGTAAAGTAAAAAGAGAGTCATTATTTCTCTTAAGAACCAAAATATTAAATATAAAAGGGGAGCACGAGTATGATTATGCGAATGGCCACCAGCGGTGACTTTTCAACCAGTGGTGCTGTCCAAAAAATAGACCTTCATTTTTAAAATTTTATTTTATTCTTCGCTCCTTTTTGAAAAATTTATCGATAAACGCATCATAGAATTTTTTGTTATTTTTTTCAAATTGAACATTAGATTTTTTTATCAATTGATATTTCAACAGAGAGCGAAAAATCTATATTCACTTCAGCTTCTTCTAGTGATGTTTCAATTCTTTTCATAATTGAAAACTGACTGACGAGACGCGCTCTTAGAATGCAAATTAAATGTATTAAATCACGCATAAAAATAAATATTTGCTCACTGAGATTTAAAATGTCTGAAACGCGGAGAAAAGTATTTTCAACTATGATAGGTATTTTTCTCTTTGTGTGTCTGATTTCATATACCCACGATAGCCTAAGAACGGAAAGTCAAAAAGTATCAATACAGAAGACTGATTTAATTTTGAAATATCTAGTTCAAAAGGCAGAAAATATTATCTTTTGAATTATTCTATTGACATATGTATGGAGCATAGCCATGTACGGGTGTGAAACCTGGACAATTAGAGAAGAGGAGAGAAAGAGATTAGAGGCTTTCGAAATGTGGTGCTACAGAAGAATGATGAATATCAAATGGATGGATAAAATTACAAATGAAGAAGTTCTTGGAAGAATCGGAGAAAGAAGAACCTTGTGGAAGAGTCTGAAGAAGAGAAGAGGTCAGATGATGGGGCACACACTGAGACATGGGGGACTGCTTAGGGATATCTTGGAGGGGGAGGTGGGAAAGAAAAGGGGAAGGGGAAGAACCAGATTAGAATATTTCAACCAAATAATTGGGGATATGGGATGCCAGACATTTAGAGAGGTTAAACAGCTGGCGGGGGACAGAGTCGAGTGGAGACGGATTGTTGCATCAAACCAGTCTTAGGACTGTATACTCAATGATGATGATGATATTGATATTTTAAAAGGATCTTTATAGTACCCATAAATTAACAATTTATATTTAAGTTTATTAATAACACTGCTCGACAAAAATTAAACAAAAATTTCTCCTCGTAAACCTAATAATGGATTCCAGTAGAGTTTTCCCGATTTTTTACAACACGTCATAGTTTTGAGATATTATCGGTCAAAATGAAGAAAAAGGCCATTTTGACCTATTTTCGAATCCCATTAAATATAAAACAGCAATATTTGAAATCAAAATATTTTGTTGACGTAATAGAAAACAGCTTTCTTTTAGATTTTCAAATTACCACTTGTTTTTGGCTCAATTAGAACTCGAGTTATAAATAAAAAAACTAAGTCCTTAGGTTTTTATCTATGTTTATTATCGTTTATAATCACGTAGTTTTAGTTTTTTAGTTATAACTCGAGTTCTGATTGCGCTAAAAACAACTGGTCATTTTAAAATCAAAGAGGAAGTTGTTTTCTATTAGGTCAATAAAATAGATTCATTTCAAATATTGCTGTTTAATATTTAATGGGACTCGAAAATAGGACAAAATGGACTTTTTCGTCATTTTGACGATACCTAATATAGGAATTATTATATTGGTGTTTCACAAAGTGGAAATAAAATTAAAAAAAATTAAAAAATCATTTAAATTATAATATTATTTATTAAAATATAAATTAAAAGATTTTTTAATTTTATTTCTAATTTATGAAACACCACTATAATCCGTCAAATAATTCCTGTGTTTAATATGTTTCACTATAAACCTATAAACCACCACCGCTTTCCCTAAACGTTATTGATATCTAATATCTCAAAATTCGGAAGTGTTCTAAAAAATCGGGAAAATGCATAATAATCAGCGTATAAGACTAGTAGAATCCATTGTTAAGTTTACGGGGAAAATTTTTTGTCGAACAGTGTAATTACTAGGGCAGCTCTAGTGTACCGAGCCTTGAAAAAGTTTTTACTTGTTTATTATTTAATGTGCGGCTGAGCTATTCTTTGATTAGAATCTGATCGATGAAAATAACGACAAAGAGCGTGGTTAGAATGATCTCTCTTGCTTTAGTGCTAAGATGTATTGCAACGATACCAGATACAAGTCCAGGCCTGTTTCAGACTATTAGAGATCAATTTCTTAATTTCTATTATTCTAGGAATGGCCTTTTGCACTCGGACCAAAACGATACTCGTTATAGAGAAAGAGAATATTAAATTGGCCTTCATTAAATAGCAAATAATTTTGCCTAAACATCTTTTAGTTCCTTTTTCACGATTAATTTTTTAATGCAATTTATCTGGGGGCACGGCAGTGCCCCAGCCAAGTTCGATTCGAGCGGGGATGTGTGCACTGCCAGACTACCCTTTACAGGAAACAACTCAGGCCATTTTGACGCCTCTGTAATTTCGTAATGGAAACCTCTTCATGGCTGAAATTTTTTTCCAGAATACTGGTCCATAAACTTAACTAAATTACAAAATTTCATATTTCTACTGTTTATACCATCCAAGTTACAAGAAGCCAAAGATAGGCTTTTTCGTCACTCACTGACTCACTCATCAAAATTCTAGAGTACTTCCGCTAAGTTTGCGAGTTTGGGGTACAATTAATGGGAAAAATCCAAAAATCGAAACTTTCCCTTCTTCAGGACCTAAAATGAAGGGGTGAAAGTTATAGACTTAATTAACATATACCAAAAATTCAATGAACCTAGAATGCTGAAATTTGGCATACTGGTATAGCTTGACACATTAATAAAGGAGGAAATTGAAAAATCGAAACTTCTCCTTCTTCAAGGCCCCAAATGAAGGGGTTAAATTTATAGGATAAATCCAACTTACAAAAAGAAGTGAAATCTCAACAAAAACACTTGTGTAAAAAAAGGCCAAGTTCGATTAATAAAATCCGTTTGTCAAAAAAGTAGTGAGATCTAATGTGCTGCCAAGTTCAACATCATCAATTTATTAAATGAGTCGAGAATATATTAGTAACTTCAATTGGAACGCATGTTTTTCATTTCACATGTCCCTCTATATTTTTTGTTGATTTCACATTTTTGGTTGAAATTATTTTCATAAAACTTGGCTTTTACGCATTATTATGTATGTCACGAATTACTAGTTACCATATCATGGGATCTTAATAAGAGGGGAGTGGTGGAGGCCCTATCAAACAATAATAATAATAATTTAATGCGTAAAAGTTTTATGAAAATAATTTCAACTAAAAATGCGAAATCAATAACAAATATAGAGGGACATGTGAAATGAAAAACATGCGTTTTAATTGAAGTTACTAATATATTCTCGACTCATTTAATAAATTGATGATGTTGAACTTGGCAGCACATTGGATCTCACTACTTATTTTGGCAAACGGATTTTATTAATCGAACTTGGTCTTTTTTTACACAAGTGTTTTTGTTGATAGATCTTAAATGAAAGTCTTGGGACGAGTACATATAAATTAATTCACTTTTTAATCTAATAAAATCAAAGTATTTTCCACAAGATAGCTGAAGTGATTAAAATAAGAATTCTGGAATAAATTTGCTAACTTTAAAGAGCTCCGCAAATTTTAAATTTTATATATCTCTAAATGAATTAGTTGTATAGTATCTATCTATTGGAAGATTTTTTTAAATTTTACAAATTTTCAAATATAACACGGATGAAATTACTCTTGATATTTTGTAATTTGGGGGATGCGCCGCATCCACAGCATCCATGGACCGCACTCCATTGATGGCCAGATCAGTTTATTATTTAGAAAAACGTAGTTAAAATACTTATTCACAATTCAAAAGCCTTTGAAAATTAATATCTAATAATTCCTATTTATTCAATCTCTTCTATTCTACATACTTATTATTCTATTTCAGCTGTTTTCCGTCTTGTTTTTCTTAATGTTGTTTGTGTTGGGAATTGGATCTGCTGTTGCTCTCGCCACTGCAGTTATAACTGCAATAATGAATCAAAATCCAAATTTTCGACTCTCCATAGTAGCAGGTGTTGTGTGCTTCTGTGGATTTTTGTTAGGGCTCGTCTACGTCACACCGGTAAGTATTTCAATTAATGGCCATCCAAATTTTTATAATACTAACTTTATTCATTTATATTTAGGGTAGCCAATGGATTTTAAGCCTTGTAGATTACTATGCAGTCACGCTTGTTATTTTTATTGTTGCTACAATTGAAATGTGTGCCATTGGCTGGATTTACGGTGAGTTTAACAACAATAATATAGATAGGGTACTATAAATATTTTAAATAAGAAATTTGGTGTTAGATGAGGCTCTTGAAAACCTTGGAAACAGGTAGAATGTCTTCGTTAGGAAAAAGAAATACAAGATTTCCTTATAGTCTAATCATTTATTCTCCAGAAAAACTTTTGAGACGTTTCAGTGGATATTCTCACGCCATCCTCAGTATACAAGGGAGACATAATCTTAATTACAGTCAAGAAATTTACCACCAGGTAAATAACCATATTTAATGATGTATAACGAAGATAAAAAAATTTTATTTGATTTATTTAGTATTAGTTGGTTATTTTTTATTACAAGCTTTGATAAAAATACAAATTATAATGTGTTAACTGTGGAAAAGGAATGAATTTCTGCACAAAAAATTGTACTATATTATGAAAAACCAGGGTGAGTTTACTTTTCTTTTATTTTCTTATTTTGTTTCTTTGTATCTTGGAAATGACATGTGATTGTTAAATTTCTTGACTGTAATTAAGATTATTTTTCCCTTGTAGACTGAGGATGGCGTGAGAATATCCGCTGAAACGTCTCAAAAGTTTTTCTGGAGAATAAATGGTTAGACTATAAGGAAATCTTGTATTTCTTTTTCCTAACGAAGACATTCCACCTGTTTTCAAGGTTTTCAAGAGCCTCATCAAACACCAAATTTCTAATAATAATATAGATTTCTTTAAAACTATTTTTTATAAAGTAAAATTAATGAGGTTTTCCTTTGCTCTTGGTAACCAAGGAGCTTCGCCTCCCTGGACCCCCTCCCCGCCCCTGAACACTCAAACCCTCTTCCACCTTTTTTATGAATAGGTAGTGATCAGTGTTAATTTTTAAATTTTTTAGCTAATATTTAGTCTATGAGCTTTTTTTCAAAACCACTTTTACCGCAATTTCTATAATTATATCTAGTTCTTTCGAATATGATTTTTCTGAAAGAGGTAGGTATACTTATTAATCTATGTTATCCTCGAATGAAAGGCTGCGGGTTTGTGGGACATTTGTCTACATCAGTGCTTCTTAAACTTTTTACTTACACTATTTTATTCTATAGAATATAATGGGGAAGTATTGCGATGGCCATTCTGGGTACTGACTCTTTGAGAGCTTGTATTTTCATTTTACGATCCCATTTTGATTGAGAACTTTTTCTCGACCACATATTATAAAGATATTTGGTATAAAAAATTATTTTTATTATTAAATTATTTATTTTGAAGCATATCTTTAGTAAATACTTATAATAATTTTATCATTTATTAAAATAATTACAATGATAAAATCTTAAAATTAATGACAATTTTCTTCTGTCTATAATTTTCATGGGGACCTGCGACCCTAATAGAATCAAAAGAACTCACAATTGAGCATATTAATGTTGCAGTAAAAGCTCGTTTTTTACTAGGAACGGGTTCTTACTACATAGTTAAAACACGTTTTACTGAATACCTTTGTGGCAACTAGAATTTACTGATGTTGTTTGAGTTTGGTTCAAAGGTTTAGAATCTTCATTTTTTACCCGCCGCCTCATTTTGGGAGTTTATTTTCAAAAATCTTTTAAACGAAAATATCAAAAATAAGATCTTCATTAGAAACAAAGGTGTAAAGGATGTTATTTTTGACATTTCCCTTTAAAAAATGTTGAAAATAAACACCCAAAATGAGGCAGAAGGTCAAAAATGAAGATTCTAGACCTTTGGACCAAACTCAACCAACATCAGTAAATTCTAGTTGCCACAAAGGTATTCAGTAAAACGCGTTTTAACTATGTAGTAAGAACCCGTTCTTAGTAAAAAACGGGTTTTTACTGCAACATATACATACACAAAAAGATAAACTTTGAGGCGCTAATAATTCTTGCTCGTAATGCGCCCTAAAACACATACATAATAATATATATTAATGAGTTTATATGAAGAATCAAATAGGACTTTTTGAACATTTTTCAAATTTGATCTATATTTTGATTTTATAAACACCACTGCTGAGAACGTCGCTAAATATCTAATACAAAATGGCCATTTCACAAATTAGTGAAAATTCATCGATAGATAGATACCAAACGTTTCGCCTTTGGGATAGGCAACTAATTATACAGACATGTGCTCAACTAATATATTTTTAATCGTGAGCACTGACCAAATATTTAAATAGTCTTCTGTCGAACCGTTCATTTATTTATGCAAGCCACAATATATATAAAAGGGAGAGTGTTATATATGCTTGATTGTATTATTATAATAAATAAATGTAATATTCTTTAACAAACAACTAGTGATTAGGTTTATTTTCATTTTTTTTTTAATGATAGTGATTTCAACATAAAACTTTTCTGGAAATATTTTTTTTCTTATCATTTATAAAATTTAAATAGAAAGATAAAGTTTTGACAATGCTACAAATCAGGGCCGCCGCGTGCGGGTGTGCAGTTTGTGTCCCGCACACGGGCTCTTCATCGGAGAGCGCCATGGGCCATCTCGGCACTTTCTATACTTTTGATCTGTTAATGCTAAGGTGTCATGAAACATCCGATATAATGAAAATTAATAAATAAAGACAAAGATAAGATTTAGCAACTAAATAAACATCTCTCTTGGTCCAGATTTAAGATTTAGCTGACTCCAATAGCCTCAAACAACATTAGTCTAACGATATATATGTTTTGTTTAAAAAATTTCGCGGTCAAAATAATCTCTTTGATATATATCCACTTAATATATTAATTAGAAAAATATTTAAATAAACATGTTTTGTTTTGAAATTAATTATTTTGTTTAATTTACAAATTTTGTATAATGGATAAAGGCGCTAAATTTTTTGTGCACAAAAAATTTACCGCCTTCTTACCTATGCGGCGGTCCTGCTAGAAATCGTCTTGGGGAAAATATTATCTTTAAAGAATAATTACGCATTTTTGAAAAATAATTTCTTTCCAAACAATCCTTTTAAATTTTCGAAAAGGTATCAATGACTAATCTTTATTTCGTAAAGTTATTAATTAAAAGAAAAAATTGATAGAAATTTTGAATAATACAAACTCAATTAACAAGAGATCAGATATCTAGATTTCTTTCTAAAAATATGCCGGGCTTTCCTTAGAAAGAAATTCTTTTTCGCAAAATTATGTATTCTTTTTAGACAAATTAACTTTTTAAACCTTAGTTCTAATTTTTACTTTACCATACAGGGAATGGTCAATTATCGTAATCGTAGATGAAAAAAGTGTTTTTTTCCTTCTTTTTTTCGAAATATCTCAAAAACGGCCTAAACTATTTTGATTAATGAAATTGAGCGAAACCATGGCATTCCGCTTTACAAAAAAGCTCTATTAAGTGAACATCGAAAAAATTATATTTTTCGAGATAATAATTATTTTATCAAAATGTCTGTTAGTTATTCTGTCTGGTTGTCCGTTAGTCTGTGCGTTACCAAATTTTTGTGGACGAGTTGGCTCAAAAACTAGTTTGAATATCGAAACCAAATTTCACACCTAGTTTTGGTCCATTGAGATTAAGAGCTGATTAGATTTTGGTGCATATCGACCGAAAATTAAGGGGGTGGAGGGGTAGGGGGTTAAAAATAAAAAATCTCAACCAAATTTTGTACATATAATCAGTGGGACCCCAGAAGTCTAAAAATGCAAAAACTAACCGCCCAAAATGGGGAGGGAGTTCATAAATTGGAAATCTTGGCCATTTAAAAAACTCAACCAAATTTTGTATACATAATCAGTGAGACCCCAGAAGTCTGAAATTGTAAAAACTAACCGCCCAAATTGGGGGGGGGGGGGTGTAGGATAAAAAATGAAAATCTAGACTCTTGTACCAAACTCAACCAAATTTTGTATACATAATCAGTGAGAACCCAGAAGTCTGAAATTGCAAAAACTAACCGCCTAAAATGGAGGGATGGGGGGGGGGGGTGTAGGGTAAAAAAATGAAAATCTAGACTCTTGTACCAAACTCAAACAAATTTTGTATACATAATCAGTGGGCACCCAGGAGTCTAAAAATGCAAAAACTAACCCCCTCCCCTACATGATTTTAAATAATTTTGTTAAATATAAGTGAGGGTGCCAGGTTCTATGGTAAAGTCAAGTGGATGGCCACATCAGAACACGTCAGCTTATTTCTTAAAGCAATTTGAACCTCGAAAGTTAAATAATGTAATCAATAATTTCTTATGTTAATTCTACATTTAGAAAATTATTTTATTATTTTTGAAAAGGAAAAAATGAATTGAGCACCCGACAGGATTCGAACCTGTGTCTCTCTCCTATAGCCGAAGAGCAGCTTTTTTATAATGATACTGATACAAGAAGAAGTTTCACCGAAAAGGTCCAACCTCTGAAGTCCGCAGTGGACCCTTGTATCTTGGCCTTTACCAATTAGGCCACAGGTGATCCTGCCAGGTAAACTCTTTAGATCGAATGTCATTTTTTCCTTTTCCCGGTTTTTTCTATTTAAAGAATAGTTACTTTTATTTTTAGACAAATTAACTTTTTAAACTTTAGTTAATGGCCTAGTTGGTAAAGGCATTCTTCGGCTTTAGGAGAGAGACACAGTTTCTGTCGTGTGCTCAATTCATTTTTTTCCTTTTCAAAAAATAATAAAATAATTTTCTAAATGTAGAATTAACATAAGAGATTATTGATTACATTATTTAACTTTCTCGGTTCAAATTGCTCTATGTACCTATTTTTATTATACTTTGAACATAATTTCTAACTCCAAGACGATTTTTTACCATTACCAAGATTAAATAAACTGCAAAGGATTTTTGCTAGACTTTATTCCTAGCCATTTGAAATATTAATATGTTCATTCCTTTATTATTAATCGGATATCACTGGCTATTTGAAGTCAATGTTGACTTAAAATAAAAAATAACAATCTTATCACAATTAATTACGTAAAATTATTTAAAGTTTACGATTGATTGATTGATCAGTAGATAGACCGAAGTATCATGTCTAATTTTTGTTTTTGTTTTATTTGCCTCTAGGAGTCAATGCAATATCCCGAGATATTGAATTCATGCTTAATATTAAAGTAAGCTTCTATTGGAGAATATGTTGGGGAATTATTACTCCAATACTTTTGATTGTAATTCTTGTTTACTCTCTGATCAACATTGAACCGATTACATACAAAAACAAAATGTATCCTACATCAGCCTATGGTAAATATACTATATAATATTCATCTAGATTAATTTGTAACAACGCTTAGAGAAATTTCTCTAAAAAAATTACGCTCTTGCCTAGAATCGAACCGACGAACTCTTGAACTATAGTCATTGGCCTACCGATTACTCCATTGGGACATTAATATTTATATCTTGATTTTTCTTACTAAAACTATATATTTTTGATTTGGACTTTGTGTCGAGATAATATTGTATTCATTTGAACTCGAATGAAAATGAAAAAACACCAATAGATTTTAAATTAAGAGACATTAAATATATAATAATTAACGAGGCAAATTTGAAATATAATTGTCAGCGTGGCTCCAATCGATTTTCATTAACCAGGCAAATTTGAAATTCTAATTTCTAATTTGGACTCGAATTTTGAAATGAAAGACTCCAATTCATTTTGAATTAAGAAACATTAAATATATTGATCATTATTCCTCCCCCCCCCCTCGCCACTCAAAAGTTAAAGAGGCGAAACTTTTAAGAGACGATGTATTTTCGGTAGTTTACCGGTATACATTTGGAGTGTGGTTTTTTAAGAGGAATAAAATTTTTGGACCGAGACGCTGCCCGCCAGGGCAGCAGCCCGGAGGGCCGAACTTCGAGGGCGTGCCGAAGGCACGCACGAAAAGCTCATATTAAATAATAAACTATGAAAATGTCTATAAATTAATAATTAATTATTATTTTTAGCCGCTGGTTGGGTGCTCTTCGCATTTGGAGTTTTACAAATACCAGTGTGGATGGCAGTTGAAGTATTTAAGAAACGGAATACTAGTGGCTCTCTAAGAAAGCTTTTGTTTACTCCAAACAGCTCGTGGGGTCCTAAAGTTCCACTGAGACGGGCACAATGGAGGGAACGTTGTAATGAGGAGAAAAAATTTTTAGAATCCGGATCCTGGACACAGCGGATAATTTTTACTTTTTTCGGTACTCGATGGAACGAATAATTAGTGGTTCTTATAAGTATTTTTTATATCAATATTATTTAACTTAGTGTTTGAATTGTCGAATTTGTAAATAGTTTATTTTTAAGTTAACTAGGAATAATAATTATTTAAATATATAATAAACGTTTACAGAAGACCGAAGAATTGTGAAAAAATTAACTTGTAAAATACTACAAACTTGAAAACTAATTATTTAATTTAAGTGTTAAGATTTGAGATTATAACTTGACATTTACAAATTACGTTAGAACTTCGTTTATCCGGACTAAAGTTAAACGGGATAATCCGGATATATGGATAATAAAAACAAAACAAATCCTCAAATAAGTAAATTTGAATTTTTTACGATAAAAAAACATGTTTATATCAAAATTACATAGAATTGTTTAAAAAATACATAAGTACAATGAGGCAGTTCAAAAAAAAGAAGATAATTTATACTTACTTTTTATTCATAAACCGACGTTTCGGAGGATATTCCCTCCTTCTTCAGGGTCTGTAATCAATTAAAATGAGATTTGGCCATCATTACAATGAAGATAATCACAATTTTTTTTTTATAAATACAATTAATACGAATATAATAATATATATATATATATATATATATATTGTATTTATAAAAAAAGTACTGAAATAAGGTACTAATGTTTGTCGGCTGATATGTACCAAAAACTAATGAGAGCTTAATTTTCATTTTGTTAAAATAATGCTAGGTTTTCAATTTCATTTCAATCGGTACAACGGTGTGGAAAAAATCGTGGACGAAATAAAACGATAACATCCATCCATCCATCCATCCGCAGGCACTTCCTGAAAAAAATGGCACTTTTTGGCCTTCACATTGGATAAAATAAAAAATTGTGATGATCTTGTTTGTAATGATGGCCAAATCCCATTTTAATTGATTACAGACCCTGAAGAGGGAGGGAATAGCCTCCGAAACGTCGGTTTATGAATAAAAGATAATATAAATTATCTTCTTCTTTCTTTGGACTGCCTCATCAATATCCACTCAATACATAAGAACATAGGTACGTTAAAAAAATTTGGTTAAATTATAATTGCATTCTTGCTATCAGAGTTAAAAATTATTATCTATGTGAACATTTATTAAAATAAAAATATCTACAAATCCGACCCGGATAATCCGGAGGGCCGGATAAACGAGGTTTTACTGTACCATAAAACTATTTATGGAAAAATGCTATCTAACAAATGAATACCTCTTAAATACATGCATACTTAGAACTCATTTAGTAATTTCCCACTGCAGCTATGATGTTTGCGATTTTTCCATGAATATTTAATTTAAGTTTATCAATTTTTTTATTTAGAAGTCTATAATCTACTTTTCGATTACCCACACACTACTAAAAATTAACTCCCCTTAAATCCGGAAATCATTAAGATGTATCTATACTGTGGTGCAAAAAATCGATCCACCAATAAAAACTTTATTAAATACCAAATTATTTTTAAAATTTTTACAAATAACCATATAATTTGTTCTATTAACTATTAAACTAATATATTCAATAAATTTTCTTGATAGTTTTTGAAATTTACAAAAAAAAAAAATAAGTAAAATTAAATTAAAAGATACAATTACAAATTATCATAATTTATCAATATCACTTCATTTAAATTAAGAATTAATAAAAGTTCAAATTCCATTTGAAATATCAATAAAATGAATAATTTTGAATTAAGCATCATTGATAGAAAAATAAAATATACAAAATGGATATTTCTGAAGTTCAACCAGTTCAAATTGTCTGCCTAATTAATAAAGAGCTAAGTCAATGACAAGTGGCAAGTACACTTTCAATAAGCAATAATTTCAATATTCTATTGTTACTTGTAAAAAAATTAAAAATTATTTACTATTTAATAAAGTTTTTATTGGTGGGTCGATTTTTTTGAACTTCAGTGTAGTTTGAAATGCTAGGATTCCCAAACCAGTGTTCATTGAAACTGTGCAGAGTGTGATAATATATGATTCTCGAAATCATGGTGATCAATCGATACAAATTCTCCCCTGGATTCTTTTTTAATTTCACATTTTATATTTTACAAAATTTTTTTTAAGCGTTGTATCATTCACATCCATAGTAAATTTGTAACAGCACTAGAATGGAATTGGACAAAATTAAAAACACAGAGTTTGTCTTAAGTTAACTTTTTATAATAGTTTAAGTCTCTATCTATGCTTTGGTAAAGTTTCAATCATACATTACCGGGCAAATTTTTAAAAATGTAAACATTTTCTTATAGTAACTTTTAAGGAGTTAGATGTTGGTTCTAGGTGAAACATTTTAATATAATAATAAAACTTGAGCAAGATGCGAGGTAGGTTGATGGGCTCACCCCCGAAATATATCGAATTCAAAACTCAATTTTGTTTTATTTCCTTTTTTGTGAAACCTACCTCGCATCTTGCTCAAGTTTTATTATTATATTTTCTTACAGTCTTATGGAAAATGAAGATCTCGACACTTTCTCTTGAATTATACTACTATTAGTTGATTATATAAAGTTAAAAAAAACTAAAAATTAGCTTTTTGAAACATGCAGGTTTTTTTTTGAAATAAAATATATGATTGACCGTCGAATTTATTGAGATATTTAATTTAAAAAATCACATAAATGCTATGTTTGGATGTAAACATAGGCAGTATTAATACAACGCATTGCCAAATCATACAAGAGTTATTATCAGATGATTTGAATAAATTAAACTAACTTTTATATTTAACGTTAAATTGAAGGGTTGGTTTTGTCACAAATATAATAAAACAATAATTTTAATAACTATTTGTATTATTTTATATTTAATTATTTTCTTTTTATAATTGTTTTTATTTCAAACATTTACGGCTTTCATACTATTTATTTTTTAATTCTATTATTTTTCATTTGTATTTTAACTTATTTTATTAAATATTAGATACTACACTTCTTTTGACTCAATTGGAGCGAAAGAACCTCCATAAATGGGCCAGATGTTTCGTCAATTTATTTCGACTTCCTCAGTGGCCCATTTTATCAATTTTTGTCAAAAAACAATTTCACTATAAAACAAAACACTTTTGACAAAGAGTGTAAAAATGGGCCTAAGAAAGTCGAAATAAAGTGACGAAACATCTGGCTAATTTAAGAAAAACTCTGTATTTTTAATTTTGTCCAGTTTTTTTAAAACGTTTTTAATAATCAATTTTTTTATTATAGTTAGTTAAAACTCTAGAAAATTGTTTTCTTGTATAAAAATCGACCAATTTTGTTCATATTGGGAAGATTTATCCCATTATTTCACATTTAATTTATTCTTCCAAAATTCCACCATTTGCCTTTTTCCTGTAGTTCTTTATATCGGTCTCTTTAAGGACGCTTAATGATTTTAAGTGAAATTAGGTCGTTTTAACTTTAAAAGATGGTACAACAACAGTGATTTGGGGTTATTTAAAATATTGTTTTTATTATAGAAACTTGAAACTTCAAGCATATTAATTGTTTATGTCATTACAGTTCTATAAAATCAGTTAAATAATATTTTTGAAAGTGAATTAATGACGTATTAACGAATATCTGAATTGAAATTTTTTTTTGAATTTAAAGTAAATTAACGTCAGTTGAGGGATGTTAAATACTCTTTATGACTGTCGCAGATTTGCCAAACAAACAAACAATCACGACTCAAGAGTCATAAGAGTCACATAATATGTAAAAAAATAACATTTGACCAAATAAGTGTGGGCGACAGTCGAACGGGTAACTAACAAACAAATCTAATAAATATAGTTTGTTTGTAACAATGATTCTGCCATGGCGAAAGCGGTTGTTTCTAAATGATATCAGAAAAAAAAATGCAACTCTATTAGTTACAGAATGGGGAATTGTATCAGAAGTCTTTGTGTTTTTGGTTTTGACTTAGTATGAGCAAATCCAACATATTTTGCATTGTAAAGTCTACTAGATTTTTTTTCTTCAAATTTAAGATAAATTTTCCATTGTTAATAATATAGTCTTTAATTGTGTACATTTATTGTTGCACTCATAAATTGTTTAACGCCGATTTTACTCAATTTCATATTTTTTCAATTTAAATAATCTACAAAAAGTCAATTCCGTCCCCTGTCCAATTTGGCTGTTTAAATCTTCAAACCCGTGTATTTACTTGAAAAATGTTCAGATATGACTGAATAAAATATCACCTAAATAAAAAAAAGATGAATGAAGACTATATAATTTAATAAAGTTTTTTTAGTTATTAAAATTTTGTTAGAAAAAATTATTAAAATTGTCCAAAGACAGTGTGTCAATTCCGTCCCCAATATAGTTTTAGTATTTAACTTGACTCACGCCATCACTGCAGTGGTCAAGAGAGAAACTATTGTCAGTTGGTGAGTTGGTTTGTTAATAGCAACCAGTGGTGTTAATTTTATTCATATGGTAACACAGAAAAATGACTTCATAAAGGTAGTGATTAATTATGTCGTTCATAAGAGTCATTTCCGTCCCTGCGATAACAAGTCATATAAAAATATTTATTTAAAACAACTTTCTAGTGTTGTTTTACTTTTAGTGAATTGTAACCAAAATTGTAACCTTCTATATTTTTAAGCCAATCTCTGCCTATATTATCAAATCAAAATTCTCTAATGTCAATTCCGTCCCCTTGAATGTCACACCTGGGAAAAATCATAAAAAAATTTAAAAATATTTTTTAATTCATGACCATTATTGGAAATAGGTCTATAAATATTTGAGCAACAAAACTATATTATTATTGTTGGGGTGGGATAAAGTTATATTTTTAAATTTTTAGGTAAAACAAATGCAAAATAAGTTGGATTTACTCGTATAGAGCTTACTAAAGTTCAGTGGTGTTACTTACATCTCTCTGAAATTGACTGATGAAAACTAAAATAGAATACAGGACACTTATATATTACAGCCTGCCTCTATTAGATTTCTATATTATTATCATCGAAGTTAAACCTGACATGCGGGCCGTTTAGTTCTGAAATGTATAATCATCTTAGGACATTATGTGTTTTTGGATTAGAACAAATGTTCTTGTCGTGGCACTTGAATCCCTATGGAGTTAAATAATGGACTCTAAAAGACGACAAAAGTACTTACCCCTCCCTCTTCTTTAGGGTTGTAACCGTTATACTCAAGAATAACATTTCAAGATGGCAATAATATAAGGGCAAAAATTCACCTTTATATTATAGAGAATTTCGCCCATTTATTTATTTTTTGCGAATTATATTTAATTAATTATAAGACAATTTGTTTATATACTGATCTTGAAATCTGTTATTTCAAGTTTTGTTTTCATAAACACGCATATACCTAAGTATTATAATCATTTTCAAAGTTTTTTTTTTGAAAATATTTTAACAACAAATGGCTTCTGTGCTAAAATAATAGCCTATTTATTTATCTTAAATAAATTTGTCAAATGTGATTTATTTCAAACAAGTTTTTTTTAATATTTTATTTGTAAACTTACAGAATGAACATAAATTACAATAAACAATATATTATATAATAAAAGCAATGCTTTATTTGAGCTTTTGATTAGAAATTACATATTATCATATATATATGATACATATTTACATACATCTATGATTGTTACTTTTCTTCCCGTACCCGTATTCTTTTAAATTATTATTCCTTGTTATTTCTTCAAGTTTTATTTTTTAGTCCCATCTTTATTCATGTCTATATTCTCCTTTTTAATTATTTTACGTGTCTTTTCTTCTTTTAGACTACCCACTTACAACAGTCAATATTTTGTCCAATTCTACAGGGTGTCTCAAAAGAAAGTTTATATTTGTTTAGCTTACTGCGTTAAAGCAACAAGTCCGAGGGGCGCGGGGGGTATGTCAATCGGTAGCCTGTAACTTGGAAATTCAGTCACTAAGGAGCGTTTCTCGGAAGCGGGCTATAGTTTTACAAAAACGGTCATTCGGCGACTGTAGCGCGTAGAAGATTCTCCAATAATCGAGGTTTTCGCCATTTAAATGATGCGCCAAGCATTTCTCCTTTTCGAAAATGGGTCAAAATGTTTGAAGAGAGCGGTACAACACTGAAACCCCCAAAATCAGGGCGACCAAGGTCATCAACAACGGTAGAAAACATGGAGCGTGTTATCAGTCTGTTCGTGACGATCCGAACCAGTGTTTTAAATGTCCACAGATCATCAAACCTTTCCTGGCTATAACCAAAGAACATGGTTGCATTAGGGCAGAGCAACGTCACACAGGTCCAATACGTCTCTGCCATGAGTTCGTGAAATTTTCCCTGGCAATTTGATTTCCAGGAGAGATGCCATAAATTGGCTTCCACGCACTCCTGATTTAACCCCTATGGACTTTTTCCTGTAGGGTTATCTCGAATCCAAAGTTTACACCAATAAGCCGACTTCTCTGACTCATTTGAAAGAAAATATCCGTCCAGAAATGGTAGCCAACACGGAGTTAACCTGCCGAGCCGCCATAACAAATTTTACTGTTCGATTAAATTAGTGCCTAGAACGCGAAACATTTTTTTGATACACAAGAGAAACAAGAGGTTCATCCTCTGCTTGATGCAAATAAACATACACACATATATATCGAGATGATATATCTGTATATATATTATTTATTTGTTTGAGACTATAGTTTCGAAGACTTGGTCTTCATCATCAGTCTTTCTTCAATTATAAATGTTTTTCATGGAGTCAATATCATATGGATATTGAAAGCTTGGTGTTCTTTCGTCACTGCTGGAGGGCTAGGAACTAATAAAGACATTCTATCTGATCAGCCCAGATAGAATGTCTTTATTAGTTCCTAGCCCTCCAGCAGTGACGAAAGAACACCAAGTTTTCGATATCCATATGATATTGACTCCATGAAAAACATTTATAATTGAAGAAAGACTGATGATGAAGACCAAGTCTTCGAAACTATAGTCTCAAACAAATAAATAATATATATACAGATGTATCATCTCGATATATATGTGTGTATGTTTATTTGCATCTAGCTATGAGGACAACCTCTTTGTTTCTCTTTGTCGTCCATCAACATCTACTGCTACTCTCGGCAAAACAAAAACTTTTCAATTTTTTTGATAGACGGCTTAGTTTTTTTTAATCGATCCACTAAATATAAACTTTATTTTGAGACACCCTGTATTTTGAAAATAGACATATTTCTAAGCATCTCCTGCAGTTGCTATTTCACTTTTGCATAATTTGAAATTTTCTTATCTTTTCTCACGCTTCACCAATCAGTAAATATAATAATTCGAAAAAAATACAAACAACAAGCAGACTAAAAAAAATAAAAATTTATTATTATATAATGAAAGATTCTTAGATATTTTGTAAATATATATTACATAAAATGTTTTACAACACTTTTTGAAGTGCAAAAAATATTATAAACAATTTTCCCTTGTCAAAAGGATTTTATTTGAGTAATAACTATTTGATGTTTATTTAAAATTTACAAATTATATTTTTCATATCATAAGTCTACCAGTCAGTGTGAGATTAAGAAAAAAAGCGTAGTCATTAGAGGAATATAAATACAATACATCCAGTCATCATTTGTTAAAATAAATTAAAAATAAATAAATGTAAGAAGCCATTGCGAGCCATTAGCCTCATTTCTCTCAAATTGGTAATTATTATAAACTAGATATTTATTGAATTTAAAATTCCATTAATTATTAACTTAATCTACATATTTGAAACTTTATAATAAGAAAATAAGGACACGTTGTTATGTGTGATTTTTTATTAATTAGCCAACGTTTCGTCGACTTTGCCGACTTCTTCAGTGCTTTAAATAGTCATGCCACACATTCGTCTAAATTTTCTTTACCATTAAAAGACCATCAAAAACGGTAACGAAGATAACAGAGAAAATTTAGACGATTTATGTGTGTCATGACTATTTGAAGCCCTGAAGAAGTCGGCAAAGTCAACGAAACGTAGGTGGATAAATAAAAAAGTCACACATAAAAACTTGTCCTTATTTTCCTATTATAAACTTTCAAATTAATACATTTTTTTTTTTTTTTTTTTTTTAAATGCAATCGAATGCAAGAAGGGGTGCACCAGTAAAGATACAGCTCCTATGGATCTCGAAAGACCCTTGCATTACCGAAGAGAAGGGAAAGTTGATTAAGTGAGAGGGTGTAGACGTAGGTGTCTATTCACTCCGGTTTTGAAGGTTTGAAGATTATAGGTGCTGGGAAAGATAGAGGCTTGGAGAGAGTTCCAGTTCCTTGAAGTCATGGGGATATATGTATTTGCGAATGAAGTGGTCCGGCACTTTTCTAATTTGACCGCGAGGGAGTGTTGGGAGTCGGCAAAACGCGTGCTACGTGCAAAGCATGCTTTGGGGGGGATTATTGATTTTATCTCATCAGAGCACCTGCCGTGATAGTATCTATAGAAAAGGGAAAGGGCAGAGACATTTCTTCGATGAGCCAGCGAGTCGAGGGAGTCGGTGAGGGTAGAATCGTCAATTAGCCTGACGGCTCGTTTCTGAATTGCATCCAGGGTAGCAAGAGAATACTTTAGAGGCTCCTCTCCATAGATGAGAGCCGTATTCGAGACAGGGGCGGATTTGGGCCTTGTAGATGGTGAGAAGTTGTGGGGGTTTGTAAAATCGCTTGAACCTGAATAAGAAGCCAATCTTCCTGCTGCAGATTTCGCCACTAGAGAGATGTGTATGGACGGAAATGATAATATTAATCTACATAGTTTCACTAGATTTTTTTTTATTATTATTTATAATTTATTACAGCAATCAGAATTTAAAAGGTTACAAAATTCTATAATAACTTATCAATTAAAATTTTATGGGCTGATTTTATAAAAGAAGAAAAATAAAAGCAAAATAGCTTACAGATAGCCTCCAGTGAGGCTAGCTTATATGATTTACACTGAACTGTTTTCTCTATTCAGAGCCCTGGAGGTCTTGAGGGAAATTTCTTTTTAGTCGTCTTTCTTCCGGTATTTGCCTTAAGGACGTTCCCTAATAAATCGGTTTTCTTTCAATCCTTTTAAAGCTTTGAATACACATATTTATGTATAAGTGTCCTTTATACGTAGAAATTTTTTTCAATAGTCCTTTCGACATTAAATTTGTAAATATTGACCTTTGAAATTTGCATATTTAACACAAGAACCCTATCCCTATTGATGTTAAAGGGACTGTTTGTTTCATGATTAGGAACAGTTCTTGACAAAAATTAAGCTTTTTAAATCACTGTAATAGACATTTATCAAAATAAAAAATTTCAACCCTAATTATTTGCAAATCGTCGCCTTAGAGTGTAAACCTGTAAACTCCCAACAAGGAAATTTTACTGGGCAGAGAAAAACCAAACAAAATTTAATATTGTTGTTATGGAAAAAAACATTTTTCACATATTTTTACTTTACCATATAGGGTATGGTCAAGTATTGTAATCGTGGATGAAAAAAGTGGTTTTTTTCCTTCTTTTTTTCGAAATATCTCAAAAACGGCTGAAACTATTTTGATTAAAAAAATTGAGCGAAACCATGGCATTTCGCTCTACAAAAAAGCTCTAATAAGTGAACATCGAAAAATTATATTTTTCGAAATAATAATTGTTTTGTCAAAATGTCTGTTAGTCTGTCCGTCCGTCCGTTAGTCTGTGCGTTATCAAATTTTTGTGGACGAGCTAGCTCAAAAACTAGTGTGAATATCGAAACCAAATTTCACACGTAGTTTTGGTCCATTGAGATTAAGAGCTGATTAGATTTTGGTGCATATCGACCCAAAATTAAGGGGATGGAGGGGGGGGTTAAATATTAAAAATATAGGCTCTTGTATCAAACTTAACCAAATTTCGTATACATAATCAGTGGGACCCGAAAAGTCTAAAAATGCAAAAACTAACCTCCCAAAATGGGAGGAGAGGCAAGGGGGGGGGTCAAAAATTGAAAATCTTGGCCATTTACCAAACTCAACCAAATTTTGTATACATAATCAGTGGCTCCCCAGGAGTCTAAAAATGCAAAAACTAACCCCTCCCCTAAATGATTATAAATAATTTTATTAAATATAAGTGAGGGGGCCAGGTTGTATGGTAAAGTCAAGTGGATGCCCACATCAGAACACGTCAGCTTATTTTTCTACAACTTACGATCGTAATTTTAAGTAGCAGTTTTACTTGGACGATCCTGTATCTCTTTTTCTTTCGTAGGGTATTAATATGTCATTTATGATAAAACATGGATTTAGCAGGTTTACACTCTAAGGCGACGATATATGTTAGTAAAAGCAAATTATTCATTTTAATTTCAAAGTTCGTGGTTTCTTGAAGAAAACAAATCATGTATAATACATGAAATAGTTTACATATTGTAGATAATTTACAGTTCATTTTTTGATTTTGATTTAATCAATTTATTTAAAAGTAAACTCAATGCAGCACAAACTGAAATAAAATAAACTTAGGATAATTAAGTTTTGATATATATATATTATGTTAAAATCATAATTACATTAATGTTTTTTTTCTTATTTAGAAAGTGTAAGTTAATTTATAAAATACTTACCGAAATTCAATCCTGCAATGATTCCAAATACAACTACGCATTGAATATCAAGTAGTTTTCCTATTAAAATATTTCCGAGGACAGTTCCTAAACGATTCATCATATATGCGATACATACAGCCATCCCTCTAAAAATACGCAATTATTTATTAATTTTTATTTATTAATAGTATCTAGAGCAGTGTTCCGCAAACTTTTTTTGTTCAAGGTACACCGACCAAATCAAGAAATTTTAGAGGTACACCAAAGAAAAAAACCAATGTTTATTTAATATTTATTTATTATTAAAATCAATATAATAAACCGAGAGCTACTGACCATTTTGGAAGCTGATGTCAGAACCCAAATAACATATCCCATACTGTAGTGTGATCAGCACACACCCCGAAAGTCAAATTCTTACTCGCCAAATCGAGTCGTTTTTAGGGGTAATCTACCCCTGAAGATGTCAAAAAATACCGTAAAATCACCTCATTGATTATAACTCCTAAACTGTTTACTCTACGGCATATTTGATTAGAAGCAAAATTGTAGAGGATGCAATTTTCTGACTTTTTTGTTTCAAAAAATTTGAAAATAACCACCCAAAATGGGGGGGGGGGGTCAAATAAGAAAATTCTAGCCCTTTCGACCAAACTTAACCAAATTTCGTATACATATTCTTTGGACCCCCAGAAGGCTAGAACTGCAAAAACTAAATTATGTTTGGTACAAGGGCCTAGGTTTTCATTTTTTGAGCCTCCCTCCATTTTGGGTGGTTAGTTTTTGCATTTCAAGCCTTCTGGGGGTCACAGCGATCAAAATTTGGAGCAATTGTTGTTAAGGCTGCTCTCATCTCTTGCTGAGCTATGTGTAGGTGCATTATCTTCACAAAACTTGACATTTTCCGCGGCAAACCAACTAATGACTACGGTACACCAGTGTGCCGCGGCACTCACTTTGCGGAACACTGATCTTGCACTTTTTAAGACTTCTAATCTTTGGAACAATAATCCTATTGGCCAATTCCTATTTTTTATCTTTGCTTCGTAGCTAGAAATTTTGGGCAATTTAATACAATTATGCCCCTCCCCCTCCGTCAAAAATATAAAACTGTATTAAAGAATTTATAAAATATAAAAAATGACTTCAGGAGCTGCCGGACTCCCGACAGGAGTGGAATTTTCCCCATATATTTAAATGTTTGTCCGCACTTGGATTAATCATATTTTTAAATATTTATGTTCATTAAGCTCATTTTTAATAAGAATACATTCTAAATTAAATTAGGTTGAGTTTGTTCCAAAGACCTAGAATTTTCATTTTTTAACCCTCTCCCCAATTCGAGTACCTCGTTTACGCATTTCTAATTCTCTAGGGGCCTTGCAGATCATGTATATAAAATTTGAATGAATTTGGTCCAAAAGGTTAGAATTTTCTCCTTTCGGGTGATTGATTTTTACATTTCTAGTTTCCTAGGATCCCACAGATAATGTAGTTAGATAAAATTAGGTTGAGTTTGGTTCAAAAACCTAGAATTATCATTTTTGGGATTTTGACTCAAAATATATTTATTTAAAACTATTAATTTTCAGATCGTCGTGCATTTTGCAATATGTTTATTAACTTTGCGTGGCCTGAAGGGCCCCCAAATGCCTAGGTCCTTAATACCTTGAATTCTTTTGTCATATGGCAGCTGCGCTTGCGTGAAACTAATTATTCTTTCAATCCAAGCTTTTAAATTTTGTTGACGGAATATTATTTTTCTCTTTTCTCCAATAATGCTGGAGTTCACCAAGGCTATCTTATATTTCCATTAAAGTAAAGTTAAATAATGTAATCAATAATTTCTTATGTTAATTCTACATATTTAGAAAATTATTTTATTATTTTTTGAAAAGAAAAAATGAATTGATCACCCGATGGGATTCGAACCCGTATCTCTCCTTTAGCCTAAGAGTGCCTTTACCAACTAGGCCACGGATGATCCCGCCAGGAATGCTCTTTAGATTGAATGTAATTTTTCCTTTTCTGAGACTTTTCTATTTAAAGTATAGTTACTTATGTTTTAGACAAATAAACTTTTAAACTTTAGTTTTAATTTTTTTCTTAAAGCAATTTGAATTATATTTCCATAATTCTTTCTTTATATAATAAAGACATGGAAAATAATTTTAGCCACTTTATCATATACATATGAAGCTTTTTTCTAGATCTGAATTCATAGATTTCGTTTAACTTTTCTTATTAAAATCGTTTTAAACATTTTTAAAATTTTTGTAAAAAATGAAAAATGTACGAAAAAAATACTGAGAATATGAAGAATCGATTGTCGTTATAATCTCAGTAATTAAACAAACCCACTAAACATTTCATAATTATTGCTTTTGGTTCAACTCGCTTGGTAACACATTGTAAGAGAAAACAAGTGGAGGAGAAAGATCAAATACAATAATATTTTTTACACTTGTAAATCTCGAAAGATTAAGATCGAAAAAAATCTCAACTTTTATTTCACAAAAACAAGATTTTTATTACAACACATATCAACTTTTGTATTTAGTGCAGTAATATCGATTAATTGAGGCTATGTGCTATTTATTTTTTGGTAAGGTTCTTTCAAGAGCAAGAGAGGTGATGCATCTTCTCGATGCATATTAAAAAGCAACTAAATAGTTTCTTTTTTTAAAGATTCAAAAAGAGAAATATTAACTCTATAATTAAATACTAAGATAAAGATTTATAAATGATTAATTAAATTATTTTATTTACCTTAGATATGTTGGATAAAGATCAACTACAATATTGATTATAATAATATTTGCAAATTCAGACAAAATCATAAATATAGACAGAGATAATATCAGTTGAATATCTCCGGTAACAAAAAAGATAACTATTCCTGAAGAGGCCATCACTAACATACTTCCGACTAGATAAAAAAAAAACACAAAACAATTTTTTTATGATTAATAGAAAGAAATTTGGATTATTTAAGAATCAGAATTTTAATTGATCATTGGAGGAAAAAGTGATCATATAACAAACAGGTCATTCAATAAGTCCGTAGGATAAGTAAGAAAAAAAACAAAATTTTGACAAAACTCGATTTTATTATTCAGCAGTAGTTGTCTTCGAGCGCGATACAACGAGTATAGCGATTTTCCAACTTTTCGATACCACTTTTATAGTACGATTTCTCTTTCTCGTCAAAATAGGCCTCAGTTTCAGCGATTACTTCATCATTGGACTTAAATTTCTTTCCAGCAAGCATTCTCTTGAGATCTGAAAACAGGAAAAAGTCGCTGGGGGCTAAATCTGGAGAATATGGTGGGTGGGTAAGCAATTTGAAGCCCAATTCATTCAATTTTGCCATCGTTTTCATCGATCTGTGACACGGTGCATTGTCTTGGTGAAACAACACTTTTTTCTTTTTCAAATGTGGCCGTTTCTTTGCGATTTCAGCCTTCAATCGATCCAAAAGTGCACAGTAATAGTCGCTGTTGATGGTGGTTCCTTTTTGGAGATAGTCAATGAATATTATTCCGTTCGCATCCCAAAATACAGACGCCATCACCTTACCGGCCGACTGTTGCGTCTTTGCTCGCTTTGGATTCGGTTCGTCGACTGCTGTCCACTCAGCTGACTGTCTTTTGGATTCTGATGTGTAATAGTGAAGCCATGTCTCATCCATTGTCACATATCGACGATAGAATTCCATTTTATTGCGGTTTAACAGCGCCAAACACTCCTCTGCAGCATCGATTCGTTGTTGTTTTTGGTCGACTGTGAGCTCACGCGGCACCCACTTTGCACAGAGCTTTCGCATACCCAAATGTTCGTGTAAAATGGTAAAAACACTACCATCTGATATCTTTACAATGTCAGCTAGCTCGTGCACCTTCAATTTGCGATCGTTCATAACCAATTTGTGGATTTTTTTATGTTTTCTGGAATAGCAGCCTCATTTGGGCGTCCACTGCGCTCTGTATCATTTGTGCTGGTACGACCACGTTTAAATTCAGCAATCCACTTCTCTACCATTTGTCTCGATGGAGCAGAGTTCGGATAATGTTTATCAAGTCAATATTTGGTTTCCACTATATTTTTTTTCATCAAAAAGCAATGCTTTATTAAAACTCGAAATTCACTTTTTTCCATTTTTTTTTTCAATAACAAAAGTTGCTTTACACAAAATGCTATAACTCACGAATCAATAGTCAGATTGCTGTCAAATTTATACATGTATCGTTTGAAGGTTAGTACTAAATAAAAATCATATGGGAAAAATTCTAGTAACGCGATCTATGTGTCATCCTAGGGACTTTTTGAATGGACTATTATACCGGGTGAGTTTTTTCTATCTTGAGACAGTCTTATAGCTCAAAAACAGTGGATAATATGAAAAAAGTTTCAAATCAAAGTTTATTTATATCAGGGGAAACTAAACTACGCTATTGTTTGTCGACCTAGAACAAGCTTTCAAGGGTATTTCGAGGTCAAGTTCTGTTTTTTAAATGGAAACCCATATGTTTCTGAACATATTCTTAATCTACAAAATATGGACACCCTAGTTATGACACATGTGGTATTAAATTTATATATAGAGGAGTGATAAATTATATATTATAGATATATTTATAAAAACGAATTTGTTTTTAAATTAATAAAAGTGATTTACCTTTTTTACTTTACCATACAGGGTAGGTATGTTAAAGTATTGTTATCGTGTATGAAAAAAGTTTTTTTTTGAAATATCTCAAAACGGCTGAACTCTATTGATTAAAAAAATTGTTCAAAAAACCATGGCATGAACATCGAAAAAATTATATTTTTCGTGATACTTTTTTGTCAAAATGTTTGTAAGTACGAAGTACGTTACCGAATTTTTGTGTACGCTCTATCTCAAAAACTAGTGTGAATATCAAAATGAAATTTCACAGGTAATTTTGATGGATTAAGATTAAGGAGAACATGGATAGTTAGATCATTATTATTGCTCTGAGATCATGATGGGGGATCTTAGTGAGCGTAATAAAATTTTACAAAAATATTTTTGAATTTTTTTTTGAAATTATTTTTTATGTAAACGTTCTTTTAAGATTTGAATGTTTTTTAAATTATTTAATTTTATTAATGAATATTCACTTATATATTTCTAATTACATGTGTTCAATTGCGCTCGTCCTCTCCTCCACCCCACCTTGTACTAGTCCCTTTCAAATTTCCTAGTACAAATGTCCCGTTACTCTCCCGCCCTCTCCGCCGGGCAGCCGCTTGCTCCTCAAGCGACCTCAGTACTAGGTGTCCTAGCCATGTGTCAAAGTGCCTCTAATTAACCATTCAACTGATCACACCCTATCTCAGGTGAATATCACAATCTAATTAACCCCAAATAATCCATATATTAACCAATTTGTCAATTTATTAAATATTCCCAAAATTTTAGAATATTAAAAATGTATCAGATTGGAGTAATTTTTGGAGACGGACTGATAAGTTAATTAAGTGGATATTGACCTTCACTGACTTTTCAAAACCCTGAAGAAAGAGGGAATAGCCTCCGAAACGTAGGTTTTTGAATAACAATAAAAAGATAGTATAAATTATCTACTTTTTTTGGACTGCCTCATCATGGATATTGATATTCACTTAATTAAAAATGTATACCTCTCGTGCCTAGTTGATTTAATATTAAATATTGTATAAAGATCAAAAAAAAAATTTTTTTTCTTCTATTAGATGAATGTGTTGAATAGAAATTTCTAATTTCTTAAGTTTTCAGCTGAATACTTTGCTTTAATAATTAAATTTATTTCGAAATTTCCCTCCATTTTAGTTTTATTAATTCTAGTTATAATTGAATTATGAGAATTTATGAAGATAATATGTCATGTGACTCACTTTTTTCTGTTTTGGCCATTAAAATTTCATAAAAAGTCTTAATAGTTTGTATATATCTATTTAGCTCCAATAATAATAAAATAATTGAGAATTAGCACCCGGTATATTACACAGGTTGGTTTTTAAGGAATTCGGTGTTGGTACTTCGGTGAAACATTTTTTAAAATTATTGGATAAAAATACTTGGTAGGTTTCACATTAAGATATAAAAAATAAAAACGAATTTATTTTTGGAGAATCTTTAATCTCGATATATATATTTCGGGTGACTAACCCATCTTCAGGAAAACAGAAAGTAACTGACCTGGATAGTATTCAATTTCGACTTATCCAGGTCAGTTACTTTCTGTTTCTCCTGAAGATGGGTTAGTCACCCGAAATATATATATCGAGATTAAAGATTCTCCAAAAATAAATTCGTTTTATTTTTTATATCTTAATGTGAAACCTACCAAGTATTTTTATCCAATAATTTTACACAGGTTGGGTTCCAATAATTATAGTTTCATTGATAATAGCATTCCTATGGATCTACATCAACAGCTGATTTATTTTTGAAAAACTATGCTATTAATATAGACAGGAATTTATCATTACAGGTATAAAAATTACAAGATAAAAAACCCTTAGAATTGTTTATCTTTAATAGAAATACGTATAAAAAAATCACAATGAATCAGCCTGCCTTATAAGAAAATCTTAAATTTCTCCTAATTCTATTGCTATAACAGTCTTGGTTATTTCCGATCTTAATATATATTGAAAGTTCTTAAAAATGGATTAGTCTAGAAATTCTCGAATCATCTTTATTTATTCTTTTTTGTATTCTTTCTATTTTAATAGTCCTCAGCTAGGACAATTTTTATTCGACTAAAACTCGTCAAGACTTGTCTTTGCCATTCTTGAACTGAAAAATATACCAGGCAGGGACTTCAAACCTTCTATCAGCGCCCTTTTCCGAAAAATCATTCATTTTAATTGCCCCTTGAAACTATGCAACAAATATTATTTCATTTCGAGAACCAATATACTTTTCAAAACAAAAAAATGTTTTTTTATAGAAATATTTGAAATAACGTATAATAATTTGAAAATTTAAAGATCCACCTGAATTTATGAAAATACTCTAATGTTTGAAACACATCCACAGCATCCATGATATTATAGGTATATTTAAATAAATATATATATACCGGGTGAGTTTTTTATCTTGAGAAAGTCTTATAACTCAAAAACAGTGCATTATATGAAAAAAAAGTTTCAATTAAAAGTTGATTTATATCGAGGGGAAACTAAACTACGCTATTGTTTGTGGACCTAGAACAAGATTTCAAGGGTATATCAAGGTCAAATTCTGATTTTTAAATCGAACCCTATGTTTTTCTATACGTCTACTTAATCTACAAAAAAAAAAAACTGAACAACTTTCATAAGAACTATTTTTTATCCGACATCAAATAAGAAAAATATTAAATCAATTAGATCTCAAAAAATTCTAATAATTATTTTTAACAATTATTCAACTTAATTATCAAAAAATAATGATAACATATTTAATTATTAAATAAATAATTTAATAATAATTAATAATTTAATAAAAATTAGTAATTTAATAATTTTTCGACACTGTTCTGAGGCATTCCAGAGTGTATCGCAAGTCTTCTGGATGAATTCCAGTTCCAAATTCTTTATTTTGGCATGTTCCAATTTCTTCGTAGCTTTTACACTTCCTGTTTTTTAACAGATTTACAACACGATAAAATGAAGCTCGTGAGGGTGTATCCCTGTCAAGAAAATCCTCGACATCCATTCAATGGCAGCCCCATAACACTTCTTCCACATTTACCGCATAAATTAAGAACATTTCAATTCTGTTTTCAACAAAAAATTCTCCATTTTAATACAATATAACTATTTACTGGATTGACACGAGAAATAAACTTTTTTGAACTCAAGAATTTTAAATAGTTCTATTAAGTAGAAAATAATCTCTTAAATCTGAGTATCACTAAGTTTTAATATCATTTTAAACATTTATTTTCATTTTTGTGACTTTTCGATTTAATAATTAATTATTTAATCATTACTATTTGATAATTAAGTTAAATAATTGTTAAAAATAATTAATAAGATTTTTTTAGAGATCTAGTTGATTAATGAATTTTGTTTATTTGATGTCGTATAAAAAATAGTTCTAATAATAGTTGTTCAGTTTTTTTTTTTGAAGATTAAGTTTAAAAAACAGAATTTGACCTAGAAATACCCTTGAAAGCTTGTTCTACATCGACAAACAATAAGGTAGTTTAGTTCCTCCCTCGATATAAATAAACTTTTATTTGAAACTTTTTTTCATATAATGCACTGTTTTTGAGTTGTAAGGCTGCCTCAAGATAAAAAAAACTCACCCGGTATATGTATATATAATTTTAAATTATTAATTTTCCAATTTAAACCTGAATTAATTATTGGAGTCTGCAAATCGAGTGTTACGAGCAAATCAAAGGATTTGAGCGGAATTACTGACTTGAACTCATCAGAGTATAAGCCGTGACATAGTATAAATAAAATAGGGAAAGCGAAGAAACGCTTCTTCGATGTGCCAGCGAATCGAAATTGTATCGACACTAATAGAGATTTAGGTTTAAACGGAACCATAAATAGACATAAATAATTATACAATTTAATAAGCTGACATGTTCTGATGTGGCCTTCCACTTGACTTTAACTTACAAGCTGACCCCTCACTTATATTTAATATTTAATAAAATTATTTATAATCATGTATGGAAGGGGGTTAGTTTTTGCATTTTTATACTCCTGGGAGCCCACTGATTTTATATACAAAATTTTTTTGAATTTGCTCAAATGGCCTAGATTTTTAATTTTTAACCCCCCCCTCCACCCCCCTTAATTTTGGGTCGAAATGCACCAAAATTTAAGGAGCTCTTAATCTCAATGGACCAAAACTACGTGTGAAATTTGGTTTCGATATTCACACTAGTTTTTGAGCTAGCTCGTCCACAAAAATTTGGCAACGCACGTACTAACTAACAGAATAACAGACTAACAGACATTTTGACAAAACAATTATTATCTCGAAAAATATAATTTTTTCGATGTTCAGTTATTAGAGATTTTTTGTAGAGCGAAATGCCATGGTTTTGCTCAATTTTTTTAATCAAAATAGTTTCAGCCGTTTTTGAAATATTTCGAAATAAAAAAAGAAGGAAAAAAACCACTTTTTTCATGCATGATTACAATACTTTACCATACCCTGTATGGTAAAGTAAAAATAATAAATAATTATAAACATAATACAAACCTAGTGTTATTTGTTTACCGAAGACCCAAATTACAAATCCGTAAACAACCATTCCCAAAATGATGGAAGAATCAATAATGAGTACTCTCCAGAAGACACCGCTGTTCACATGCGAAATGCCGTCCTCGCATACGGAATCATCAGAATGAGTATAATTCGCAAGAGTATGGCCTGCAGCATCAATCACTTGACACACGGTCTTCGAACTATCACCTTCTAATTCGAGTCGATGGAAGATTTCGGCCAACCACATGTATAGGCCATTTGCACTAAGGGTAAATTCATTAACATAACCAATTTTATTTTAATAAATAAACATATTTGATTAAAAACTTATCCCTTAAAAATAAAAAAAAAATTATCCTTGCCCAGAGCGCACACTAGTAACTCTTAGCTTGTTTATAGTGACTACCTACACCAGTAGATAGAGTAAGTAGGCAAAATTTGGTCTAAAACGGAGAAAGGACTTTTAATTTTAGTTTCTCACTTCCCCTTATACATTTTTGATACTATATTTGTTATGCAATAGTTTTGTAGCGTCGTACAGAATAACTGTTCAAAATTTTATCTTAATCACACAGGGCTTTGTTATTTCATCTTCTTTCAAATCTTGATTTAAATCAGGGATGTCCATGGACAAGTAGCCCGCGTGTCGCATGCGGCCCAGCACTGCAATGAGTGTGGCCCAACATACCAGGTGTATGCATATGAAATGAGCCTTTTACGATAGATGGTACGTATAGGTTATGTTTATTTTGAACGAACCATAACCTTATTATTTTTTCTTGCTTTGGCATCTGTCAACAACGTTCAGTGTTGAAAATTTGATTTGTACTACAACAACATAAAAAATTTTCGTGTTAAAAATGTCGAATTTTGTGCCTACAGCATACGATATGCCGACAGTATTAAATTTTTGTTAATCATTTAAAGAAAAACGGGGCAAAATCTCAATGAATGCTTGAAGAAGCTTATAGTAGTCATGCTCTATCATTAGCAACATGCAAAAGATGGTTTCAACGATGATCGTCGATGACGATTGGACCAGAAAGTTGTCGTCTAACATGAGCTATTTAAACCTGCTGAAACTGTAAATGCTAAACGCTAGAAGCACTCAACTGGGAATTGCTATCCAATGCGGCTTACTCACCAGACCTGGCTCCTTCCGACTATCACCTGTTTTCGTCGACGCACTTTAAGAGCAGCACTTCAAAATTCGAAAAATGGGTCAAGGAATGGTTTTCATCCAAAGACCAGCAGTTTTTTTTGGAAGGGGTTGCACCAATTGCCAGAAAGGTGGTCAAAATGTGTAGAAAGTGATGGAGAGTACTTTGAATAAAATATTTTTTTTTCCTATTTAAAAAAAGTGCTTTATTTTCATAAAAAAGGCTCATTTCATATGCATACACATGGTAAAATCATAAACTTGCTTAAAACATTGAAATTTATATGTAGAGATATATTAAACGTCGGTTTATGAATATTTTTTTGGCTTTTCGGCCTTTCTAGTCATAAGCCAATTTACGATACTTTTTATAAATTTGTCTCTAACCCGGGGTCAGATTTTAGCCGGATGCCTCGAGTCGGATTTGAACCCGGGTCCTCTTGGTGGTTTATGAATAAAAATATAGTATAATTTTTATTATTATTTTTTTTTGTACTGCCTCATCAATATTATGATATCATCATATATTTATTCCCTTTATCGAAATATGAATGTACATTTGTACAATACATAAAGCTTTTTTCAAGAATAAAATTCACTAAAATCAAAATTATAAGCTCAACTATATAAGATAAAAAAAAATAATAATAATGAAGTTTCGAATATTTAATAATTCTTCTTCTTCTCATATTTTCCTTTTCTAAAATATTTATTCTTTCAGTAATTTATTTAATACGACACTAACCAAGTCTATAATTATATCATTCTAGTACAAGGAGACTAGGAATTGGGCTTTTCTAGAACAATCACAATTAATTGATAAATTCTCTCCTGGACTAAAACTTGACAGGACTTGTCTTTTAGATGTTTGCACGTTCTTACATGTCAATAGATAATGGATAGACAGGGATTATTATATCCGTGACCCTTTTAAAAAATAAATTATCATTCCTCATATCGTTCTTTAATCCCATTCGATTTAAACCAGGGCTGTCCAACCCGTGGCCCAATATAAAGTCATAAAATTTCTTAAAACATTGAGATTTATAATAATAGAGATTCTTGGTAGGTCCAAATTATAATAATTTTTAATTAGGTTGTTTTTTGTTCTTAAACACATATAAATAAAGTTATCTCTACCTGCGAAGGGAGGTTTTTTAATTAGACTAGAAATTCTACATCCTTGTTCTCCGAGGTCTTTTTTATTTCAACCTAATTAAAAATTATTGAGATTTATATCTAGATACTGGAAAACTCACAACAATTTGTCCTGATAATTTTTTTTCTCTACAATAAGAAATCTGAAAATCTACTGTGAAGTTTTTTAAAAATAAAATTGCTAATTTTATCTTTTGAATCTGGAAATAGATTTCAAGATTTCCAAAAAAATAATAATCATTTTGGTTTATTTTTGATTCCATTTTCATTAGAAATCAATTTTCTACTTGCAAACTTTCTGATTGAATGTTCTAGAGCAACAATTAAATACCGATCTGAAAGAAAGATTGAATATTGTAGTCCAAGAGCTGGTGACAGATTTTTGAGTATGGATTTGACCCAACTAGAAATAATGCGTCATAGTACCGTCTATGATAGTTGTACAGGGAATGGCCAGTCTGGCTGGCTGTAGCAGGTGGACCAGGTACTGCGCTTGGTCTGAGTGCGGTAAAATATACATATGTGTTAAAAAATATTTTTGACCCACAATGAAATTATAAAAATTATAATTTATAGTCAATTATAGACATAATATATTCACCCCAGACCATTTGAGTGGTGGGACGTGGAACCAGACCACCCAAAGTGTATTTTTATAACATGCAAAAAAATAGCATCATGCTAAAAGGTTTGGACACCCCTGATTTAAATCACATCTTCTTATCCACGTTTTATTCTTTATATATAAGTTTAAATTAATATCTCTATTATAAAAATCATTTAAATATATTTCTATTTTTTTGGTTTAACTCAAATAAGTTATGATTGATCGTTGATTATCTGTATGAGGGTGTCCATCTGTCCATAATGCCCCGGTTTTAACTTTCTGGTCCCGGTGTTCCAACAAATTCTTTCGGTACAGTTAATTGTCCCGGTTTAAGTTTAACTGAAAGAAAAGATTGACTTTTCCAGATGGATTGAACAATTGAACCAATTTTCATTTCCTCAATGGATGTTTTTAGAATAAGTGCTTGAATGGATTGAAATATCGACAAATCGACATGTTTGGAATCATTAAAGAATGTAATTTCCCTCACTTAAAATGTATTCTACAACCAATTCTGCCATTTTAAAGAAATCATAAAGAGTGAAATTGCTGCTAACAAAGACAAATGGAAATCTCAGAGATGAGTAAAAAATGGATATAATGGTATATTTGAAATAGTTAAATATTTGGAGTAAAAAACAAAGTTGTTCTTGCAGTTACGTATTTTCAATTCCTAGTCACAATACAGGCTGTGAACATGCGTTTTCACTGATATTTAGTCAATAGTCAAATAAGAGAAATAGATTAGATATTGGCACAGTAAATGCTACATATAATAAGTTGTGTATTTAACAACGAAAAGTGTACCGACTTTTTAAAAGAAATAGAATGAAATAAGGAACTGTTAATTGCGGCAAAGGGTTCTGAAAAGTAATCGTGGTACAATAATATGTTTTTTTTGATCTTACGTCCCGGTTGGGTGGGTCCTGAGGAAAATATGGACACCCTAGTCATGACACATGCGGTATTAAATTTATGTATAGCAGAGTGATAAATTATATTATACACTGTGGTGCAAAAAAAGTGGAACACTTAGATTGATTCGGTGATTCGGTGTCAAAAGAGGGCCTGTCTTTGGTCTCCTTGGCACCAACCCTAATTCCCGGAGACATCTTCTGCTAGTCCACTTGTCGAGTTTGTAGAACGCGCTGTTGAATTTGAGCTGGTGTACAATGCCGATCCCTCAAAACCTCCAATAGTATGAATCCCTCATCTCTCTCATTTGAAGCTCTAATTGGACCAGATCCCGGCCTAAGAGTTTGTTTCTCTATATCGTTTTCCAGCTCTGTGGATACTTCCAACCGATGCTTTTAAAGCCAGTTGTATGTCTGTTGGTAAACTCTTTTTAAACGTTGACAAAGAGTAAAACCTTAAAATTCACCTTGTGCTTGGCGGGATGGCCAATCAGATGAAAGTGCCTGTCATCTGATTGGCCATCCCGCCGGCCACAAGGTGAATTTTAAGGTTTTACCCTTCGTCAACGTTTAAAAAGAGTTTTCCAACAGACATACAACTGGCCCTAAGTCGTTGATCGACATACCGATACGATCTTCCATCATTTATTAGAGCTACAGCTTGAGCTACTTCCTCGGTCTTTAGAGACATTATACTTGGACAATATTTCAAATAAAATTAAATTAAAAGATGGGATATTCAAATCGAACTGATAAACATTAAAATATTCAATTTAATTCGAAATTAGACGATAATCATTTAATACAATTCAATAAAGGGATCAGATTTCAAACCTGAAAATTTAAGCTAGTTTAAATAAATTTAATTTTAAAGGGTTTAAATTAAAGTAATACATTATTTTCACTCTTAAAATGTTTAAAAATATTTTTACAATCACAAGAATGTATTAAAAGTTTAAATAAAATATGTTTTTTCTGAAAATTATTTGAAAAAACTAAGTGTTCCACTTTTTTGCACCACAGTGTATATTATAGATATAACTATAAAAAAGAATGTGTTTTTAAATGAATAAATGTATTTATTTCTTTTTAAATTTTAATTGTGGAGACCTAATAATAACAATCCGACCAATCAGGACCAAACGCCCGGAAGGTTGTATAAACGCAGCCCACGCAGATCGGGCGTGTTCTCGATGCCTAGCCCAAAGGGGCATGCTACCAAGTTATCTTAGCAACGTTAAATCACCTTGGACATCCAAACGTCCTTTGTTTCTAGTGGATATTGATGAGTTAATCCAAAATACAAAATAGAAGATAATTTAAACTATCTTTTTGATGCTTATTCCTTCCTTCTTCAGGGTTTTGAAAAGTCACTGAAGGAAATCCAATGTGACATTCCCCTCTGTCTCCTCTCCTATAATAATATATCGTAAGTATTTCATTCTCAGCAGAATTACAATGTAATACTTGAATTTCCTTCACTGACTTTTCAAAACCCTGAAGATGGAGGGAATAAGCTTCCGAAACGTCAGTTTATAAATAAAAATATAGTTTAAATTATTAATTAATAGAGATTGTGGTATTGGTGCAAGGTGAAACATTTTTAATAAATATAAAAGTAAATAAATATTTTATGAGATATTAATTTACTATGAGTTAGGTTTTCTAGGTTACTTGTTTCACATTAAAAATTAAAAACAAAAAAAAAATGATAAATTTTTTCAATATATATATTTCGGGCTACAAAAATAACTTTTTATTCTCAATGAGGAAATACTTATTTTCTATAATTCCTGAAGATGGTTGATAGCCCGAAATATATATATATTGAAAAAAATTATCTCTTTTATTTTTTTAATTTTTAATGGGAAACAAGTGACCCAGAAAACCTAACTCATAGTAAATTAATATCTCATAAAATATTTTTTTTACTTTTATCTTTATAGTTTAAATTATCTTCTTTTTTTGAATTTTGGACTACCTCATCATCACTATTTACTCAATTCACTTATCAGTCCGTCTCCAAAAATTATTTTAGTCCTTTGTTTCCTTGTGCTATATGGGTTTATTTCCCGGGAGTTATGATAATAAAAAAAAATCGGCTTTCATAATTTCGGGAACACTTGCAAAAAAAAGCTCTCGGAACACCCGTTTAAGAACCAGTGAGCTAGAGAGTCCAAAACCTAATCAGTTTTCAGTATTGGAAATAAAAACATTTTGATACGAGGGCGAGCTTTCCTACCTAGAAATATCGTAAGACTTTTCGTTAAGTTAACATATCGGAATCCAGATACTTAGTCAGAAAAAACTAATGTTGAAAATAATTTCCCCCCACGTTTCAGACAGTTTAAACTCAATGAGGAAATAAAAAAAAAATTTTAATAAAATTCAATACAAGGTAAAATACCCATAGAATATTTATACATAATAAATAATATTTTTACCTGATATAAACTCCACACATTATTGTACATAAAAGTGCTGTATCACGAGCATATGGGGGTTTAAAAAAAGGTTTAATTTGTTCAGTAAAATAATTAAGTAAATTTTTCTTATTTTGATTTTTGGCAAATTCATCATTATCCAAGGTTATTATGTGAACCTAAAAGAAAATATTTTTACATTATTATTCAAAAGATAGCAAAAAGTTATAGTCTAATCATAAATAGTATTTTTTTAAAAAATTTATCTGATAATGAATATATATAAGGCTGATTCTCAAAAAAATCGAAATTGATGTCCTTGCTGATTCCTGTGAAATGGGATCCTAAGTTTTCTTAGCAAAGCATTTTTTATGAAACTACATCCCTAGGCGTACCAAATTATAAAACAGATTTATCTTTTTTATCATAAATAAAAAATCTATGTTCAAGTTAATACCCTAAAAATCATTCCCTCACTGTCACCACCAAATTCACATAGATTCAAAGGCCCAATTCGAAAAGTTTCTTATAACTGTCTACTATCTTGAAGGAGACAATAAAGAGTGTGTCTTCTGCTGGAATTATAAATTTTATTTATTTATAACGAGACTATAGTTTCGAGGGCTTTGCCCTCTTTCATCAGTCTATTACAATGGATTCACAGGAATTAATTTATGAATTCATAAATTAATTCCTGTGAATCCATTGTAATAGACTGATGAAGAGGGCAAAGCCCTCGAAACTATAGTCTCGTTATAAATAAATAAAATTTATAATTCCAGCAGAAGACACACTCTTTTATTGTCTCCTTCAATATATAAAAATTCTGCTACTCTCGGCAAAAACTTTCAATTTAGTCTACTATCTTATTATTTATTCATATACAATATAATAGTACTGGATGTACATAAATGTGTATTTAGTTTAAACACGACAAACGGAAAAGTCCCAAAATATATTTTTAAATTCGTCCTTAAAAAAGGAATCATTCCCTCACCCTTGTGTAAAAGTAGAATTAAAACATAATTTCAAATTATATAGTGAACGCTTGCTTATTGTTTTTAATCGTTGTCAATATTTGGATTCTAAACTGGACTATGAGTTATGAGATTTAGTGTTAAAACTATTAAAAATATTTTTTTCCAATTTTACATTTTGGACCGTCATTCCCTCACCCCGTGTTTTGAAAAATTAAGCGCTTATTTATGTATCATTTATATTATATATTGTTGGGTGTTTCTAGTATTAATAAAGTATCGTACATATGGGAAATTATAAGGTTATTTTTTCAACTTTTGTTCAATAATGTTTCGTTTTCTCATTCCCTCACCTCCCTCATGGAAATTGTTGGTGTTGTAAGCGACGGTCCAGTAAACCATTACAAGAACAAGTTTATGTTCCATGTTGTCTCTCACCATTTATCATATTTTTTTTGGAATTCTGAACCCATAGCTATATGGACCCCCCCCCCTTAAACCCAAAAAGTTGGGGACCACTATAACGTTTTAGACAATTAGCCCATGTACTATCAAATTAACAAAAGAAATTGTATGATAATTACAAATAATTTCCATCAAATTATCAAAGTCATGAGAATCTACAGTAGTTAGTAAGATAATACAATTTTAGTATTAAAACATCCTGAAAAAACTGATTTTATATCATAATTAGTAGAGATTGTGGTGTTGGTGCAAGGTGAAACATCTTTAATAAAGATAAGAGTAAATAAATATTATATTTAATATTGATTTACTATGAGTTAAGGATACTAGGTCAATTATTTCACTTTAAAATTAAAAAATTAAAAGATATAAAATTTTTTTCTTTTTCAATATATATATTTCGGGCTATCAACCCATCTTCAGGAAGTACAGAAAGTAACTAACTGATAAATGTTAGTTACTTTCTGTACTTCCTGAAGATGGGTTGATAGCCCGAAATATATATATTGAAAAAGAAAAAAAATTTTATATCTTTTAATTTTTTAATTTTAAAGTGAAATAATTGACCTAGTATTCTTAACTCATAGTAAATCAATATTAAATATAATATTTATTTACTCTGATTTTTATATCATTTAAAATTTCTTAAAAAAAAAAAAAAAAAAAAAAAACAGAAAATTTCTAATGCAAAGCTAGTTTCTTATGATGAAGAAAGTATTTCTCAATAGTGAAATTTCACTATTAATTGTCCGAATAATATTATATTCTTATATACATCATAGAATTTTACATTTAATTTTTTAGTCTTTCGTTGAGCAAAAGCTCACTCTAAGTGGTCGATTCATAGGGCTAATCAGAGTAACACGTTGGATAAGATCTAAACTCTATTAAACTCAACATTTGGGTTCGGCAAACACTCCTAAAATCTGGATTTAAAACTCTGCCGGTAATACGAAATATACAATAAATATATATTTCTTAAAGAGAAATCAATGAGGTTGCCCTTTTCTTGATGCAAATAAACATATACATATTATATATCAACAACTCTGCTATTCTTGGCAAAAAATATTTTCAATTAAATATGTTTCGATTTAATAAATTATATTTTTGTTACTATTTTAAGATAACGGCTTCAAAAAAAGTTCTATATTCAAAATAGGATTCTTTTTTTCCATAAAGAAAAACTTAAATTCCAGCAAAGACACTGTAAAAAAAGGACAAGTTCGATTAATAAAATTATTGGATATAAATACTTGGTAGGTTTCACATTAAGATATAAAAAATAAAACCAATTTATTTTTGGAGAATCTTTAATCTCGATATATATATTTCGGGACTAGACTTCCTACCTTTCTCCCTCCAATAATTTTAAATATTTACCCTTTTGTTATCTTAAAAATAAATTTTACCATTGACTTGTATTCAATTTCGACTTATCCAGGTCAGTTACTTTCTGTTTCTCCTGAAGATGGGTTAGTCACCCGAAATATATATATCGAGATTAAAGATTCTCCAAAAATAAATTCGTTTTATTTTTTATATCTTAATGTGAAACCTACCAAGTATTTTTATCCAATAATTTTAAAAAATGTTTCACCACGTACCAACACCAAATTCCTTAAAAACTATCGATTAATAAAAATCATTTCCCAAAAAAGTAGTGAGATCTAATGTGCTGATGTCAAGTTCAACATCATCAATTTATTAAATCAATCAAGAATATAATAACTTCTATTAAAACGCATGTTTTTCATTTTACATGTCTATCTATATTTATTGATTTCGCATTTTTAGTTGAAATTATTTTCCTGAAACTTGGGAGTTACGCATTTAATGGTCACAACATAAAAAATGGAATTATTCCTCCAGTATTAGATGAGAAACTATGGCTATTTTTGATTTTAAGTCTATTCCTTCATGTCTTCAGCAATGGTTATCAATGATAAATGAAAAATAATCGAAACGTCAAAAATGTAATGCAGAAAAGTTATTCCTCAAGTATTAAGTGTAAATCGATAGCTATTTTTTATTTTAAATCAACATAATACTTCAAAAAGCAGCCACTGATATCTGATTATTAATAAAGAAATAAACATAATCTAAAGTAATTTGATATTTCAAGTATTTTGGAATATATAAACTATGAAACTCTCGTTATACGAGTCCTATCTGGACTTTTTTAATACTGCTTCCAGAATTTTTATATAATCTAAAATTTATAGGAGGCTTTGACCTTCAATAAGATCTAGTGATCCATTAGATAGTGGTTGTAACGTTTTCAAACATTACATTTTTTATAGATAGTTAAATTATCATGAATCTAATTAAGTAAAATTCACATGTCAAATGCGTGAAATATGCAATGCACAAAATATATCTTTATCGTAATAAAAAATTAATTTAATTAATTCATTGATCAATTTGAGAAAACAATCATGCTTTATTTATAGATTTTGCACATTTTTGCATCCCTATAATTAATAAAAAAAATCATGGGTCGAGAAATTCAATTAGTTATGATAGAGAGAATTAATATATTATTTAAGATTAAGATAATAAATGATATTGCCAAAATAGAGATTAATTAAATCAAGATTACTTCGATATTATTCTGATAATTAGAATTTGATTTTTTTGAAATATAATTTATATTATTTATCTCTCAAGATATATTGATAATACCAAACAGCTGAATTATTCAGTTAGTTATAATACTGAATATTCTTAATTTAGATAATTATTATCAATAATTCCATTCATTGTGTCAAAAAATATGAATAAATAAATATAATAATAATAATAATAATAATAAATCATAAAATCAATCAGGTACTTTGATAAATTTTGATTATAAATTGATTCAATTACCTTCAGAAATCGATCAGTAAATTCATTCGAAGTTAATTCGGCTTATCAAGGAATTTAATTAATTTTTTTTTGTTTTTAATTTTTGATTTTAAAAATTCCTAATTTGAAAAGAAATTAATTTCTCATGAAAATGTATAACTATATCCTAGTATAGCGGTGGCTGCCCTTTCTGCTAATTTTAATTCACTCACTCAAATAACTTTATTTTTTGAACTTTTTCATCTTCATCAGACAGTATTCTAAATAACTGAAATTAATATAAATAAACTGGTGTCTACATCACATAACTTTATATTTTACATCCTTAGAGACGTATTGTATTTCATTTTGAATTATTTGTGAATTTTTGGTAAGCTTAGGTACATAAAAAGTTTCGACACTCTTGCTCTAAGATAATCTATTAAGTTCTTTGAAATATAATTTATAACTTGGCAAGTTATAATAATCAATAAATTACTTTTAACGTGATGATATTTAATACAAGCTTAAAATTTTAACTTTGATATAGTTGTTCTATTTTATACTAGAACAAACAATTTACTTGGATATAAACAGGTCTGTAACTTTAAAATGCGGGGGTTTTCAATAAAAATACACAATAATTTAGAAAAAATGTAAAAATATATTTTATTCAAAGTATGGTCCCTCGCTTTTTACATATTTTTGACATCTAATAGGCAAAGAATTGAAAGTTGCTTGAGCAAAACCAGTCGTCGAGCCATCTTTGGACGTCTTCATAAATGGAAATGCTGCTCGGCAAGTGTGTGTCCTATGGATGAAAATGGGTAGTAGTCGGAAGGAGCAAAGTCTGGTGAGTACGGCGGGCGGGGTAATATTTCTCATCTAAGAATGTCCTTGATCAGTTTTGCTGTGTGCGTTGTCATGCAGCGAAATCACCTGCCCATGCCTTCGAGCCCATACTGGTCGTTTTTCGATCAACGTATGATTCAAATTAAGCATTTGTTGTCGGTAGCGATCCGTATTAACTGTTTCGCCAGGTTTCAGCAGCAATTCGGTGTCTTCAAACTGCTTCGGTCGATTTTCACGTTTTTTTTGAAATCACCGCTTCTGAATTGTTTAAACCACCGTTCGCAAGTGTCGACAGATAGAGTATCTGCACCGTATGTTTCCACAAGTATTCGATGTGCTTCCGCTGCTTTATTCTTCCGAATGAATAAGAAAATCACCACGTGCCGCAAATGTTCTTTATTTGCCTCAAAACTCGACATGTTTACCAGCGAAAAAAGTATGCTACTAACTCTTTGGGCCATCTATTGGAAAAAACCCCGCATTTTAAAGTTACAGACCTGGTAAAACTTGAAAAGTTATAAATTCAGTATCAAAGGACGTAACAATTTTTTTTTTTAAATCAATTGAAGAACGATGTACATCCCTATGATTTAAAGAACTGCTATGGAACTTGGTATCCGTTAAGATCTCAACTCCTTTATTGCGGACGCATACAACACTGAACGTCGTTTGTATCTTTTCACATTTATGTAGTTGGTGAGATTTCTTTTTACCGCAAACCCAAGAAAACTGCATCAGGAATATTGGTTTCAGATAGCTGGTGCAACTAGCAGGATTTGTTAGAAAAAGTTACATTTTATCAAAAGTGTTTTCGAATAGAATGATTTTAAGAACCTTTTTTGCCCCCTTGAATTCAACAATATCTTTTTTTCTGAATTTTTGCAAATAAACCTAAAAATTCAGAGGGACTGAAATTTTTTTAAATAAATTCATCAAATTTTTAAACTGTTATGTAGAAGTTCATCACCCGAGAATAAGGCTATATTGATGAACATAAGAGGATGTCATTTATTAGATCCGATGGAATTAATTATTTTTTAATTATATGTCAGTAGGGTTGTTTTTCACCCGCTCGGGAATCGAGCCCGAGTGCCAGTAACAGCAATCCGGGCCATTTGCACCTCACAGAGTAGCCAAATGTCTTGAACTGCTGTTACTAGAACTCGGGTTCGATACCCGAGGGATAAAAAACAACCCCTTTTGATCATAATTAAAAATAATCCATTCCATCAAACCTAATAGATGACACCCTCTTATGATTTTCTAATAAAATTTAATAATATTACTATCGGCAACTTGAAATCTCTCATATATTGATGAAGATACCAGCCATTACCAGTAAAACGGCACACCATTTTCAAGTCGTAGATCATTCATCTTTGGTATTCATAAATACACTGCGGTGCAAAAAATCGATCCACCAATAAAAACTTTATTAAATAGTAAATCATTTTTAATTTTTTTACAAGTTTCCATACATTAATGAAATAATTGCTTATTGCAAGTGTACTTGCCACTTGTCGTTGACTTAGCCCTTGATTAATTAGGCACACAATTTGAACTGGTTGAACATCAAAAATATCCATTTTGTATATTTTATCTTTCTATCAATGATGCTTAATTCAAAATTATTCATTTTATTGATATTTTAAATGGAATTTGAACGTTTATTAAAACTTTATTAAATGTAAAGGGGTATTGAGAAAGTATGATAATTTGTAATTGTTTCTTTTAATTTAATTTTACTTATTTTTTTTTATAAAATTCTAAAATAATCAACAAAATTTATTGAATAATGTTAGTTTAAGAGTTAATAGAACAAAGTATATGGTTATTTGTAAAAAATTTAAAAATAATTTGCTATTTAATAAAGTTTTTATTGGTGGCTCATTTTTTAAAAATTATTATTACATTTTGAATTATTTGTGAATTTTTGCTAAGCGTAGATAAAGTTTCGACACTTTTGCTCTAAGATTAAATTCTAAGATAATATAATAAGATACATTTAGAACCACCCTACAATCCTTACAACTTATTAAATTAATATAGTTACTTATTCGTACTGGATATTCCTTTTTGGGGCGTCCTGTATTAAAATTGTAAATATATCGTAGATTTTCAAGAGCTTGTTCTTCTTTTTCAAGAACGATTAGATGTTTCGGACTCTCAGGCATCTTAAGTATGAAGATAAGAGCAGTAATAATTCCAGGAAGACCACAAACAGCCATAAATATCCGCCAAGAAGTATACCGAAAATGAAACGGTAGTTCCCATGACCAGGTTTGGGGAATTATCAACAACGCTATACCTAAAAAAGGGGAGGATTTCAAATATTATAAGTATTAATTTTTATATATTTTTAAAATTTTTACTCCATTTATTGAATGATTAAATGTGATGAACTTATATATTCACTAAAAAATAATTGATACACATTTGAATAGGAATTTTAGACCCAAGTTTTTGTCAAGCGAGGCTATTAATAAAATATTAGTCTTTAAAAACCTGGAATTGATCAAAATTTTAAAAAATATTTTATTCTTAATTTTTTTCAATATCAGTGGTCTTCAAACTGTTTTCTGAAGATTCCTCAAGTCAAAATAAAAATTCGATAAAAAAAATTAAAGAGCACTCACACAATAGCTTATTAAAATAATACTTACTTTATATAAGTGATTTTTTCGTAGATTTTTTTTTTCATTTTTCATACGTCATATCGATACTATAATTTATATTTAACATTAAAAAAATACTAATTTTATCACAAAATACCATTTTCACTAGTATTTTATATGTTTACATTTTAAAAAACATAGGCGTATATACATTTACAAACGTAAATAAAATTGCTATTATCTTAATTAAACGAGCAATTCTGGTTTATATATATATCGTCGCCTTAGAGAGTAAACCTGCTAACTTACAACAAGGAAATTTTACAGGCCAGAGAGAAAAACAAACAAAATTTAAAATTGTTGTTATGGAAAGAAACTATATTTCACATTTTTTTTCTAAAACTTACGATCGTAATTTTAAGTAGCAGTTTTACTTGGACGATGCTGCATCTCTTTGTCTTTCGAATGGTATTAATGATATGATAAAAAATGGATTTTTCAGGTTTATACTCTAAGCCGACGATATATACCTCTAACGATTTGGATGAAATTCACGTTAAATCTCACAAACATATTATTATATATTAGAATTTGGCAATTTAATTGATGAACTCAAAAATTGTTATTTAATTAAAAAAATAATTATACGGTAAGGTCAGGTGGGGTAACTGGGCCAGCTTCTTTTGTTTTCCTCCATATTTTTGGCTATAACTAAGCTTCCTCACAATTTATAGATCTCGTGACTATATTAATTGAAAGATGAAATTTTCTTCAAATAATCATGATACTTTCAACTTTTGATTATTCAAAATTTTGGAATTATCTTAAGTTGAATGTAAAGTTTTGCGGTTGGCCCAGTTAAACGCGTTGTGGGGTAATTGGACCAGCCCAGCCTATTTGCTGTTTTTTAATTTTTAACATCTTTTGAGCAGTTGGACATGTTCCCCTATCCCTCAAGGCCCTGGCCGTAAGTAGAATTAGTCTCATTTGTATATGGATTAAAAATAATCAAAGATGTTAGCGATTCGGGGTAATTGGGCCCTGACTAGGCTGGCCCAGTTGCACCAAGACCTCTATTTTTTTATTCTATTGAATTTTTTAAGCTAGATAAGTTTAAACGCCAAGTATAATTTTTAAAATCGATTTTTATTACAGAAAATTCAAAAAAAGTATCATAAATCAAACAACTAAACAAAATAATTTCATTTTACCCATTGAAATAAAGTTAAATAAGTTCCTTATGCTTAAGAAAGCCTTAATTAAGTACTTACTCAAGTCTCAATATTTTCAAGGAACTGGGTAAGGCAACTAGGTAAGCACATAACTAGGTAAATAAGTAAATAAGTAATTAACTTAACAAAGTACTTAAGTATAAAATAAACTTAAAGAAAATTCTCTAATTCAGGAACACCGAAAATTTCCCACCAATATGAGAAAGTGAATTGCGCTAAAAAAATGCGGTAAAATTAAAAAGCTATGGGGTTACAGGATCCCTGGCCCAGTTGCCCCCGGCCCCAGTTATCCCACTTGACCTTATTTATTTATATACCTACATACAGATAATCTCTGGGCCACTAGAAGGCTAGAAATGCAAAAACTGGGTGAGGGGTGGTAGATGTGGGGGTTCAGTGGTGGGGGGTCAGAGGGGGGTTTCCGGGATTAATATATAGCAAAGAGTTACCGAGCATCACTCGGTGGCCAGGTACTAAATACTATGTACTATTTGATTTTTTTTATAAATTAAACTAATGCGTTACTTCCATATTTTTGTTTTTTAGCCGTTTGATGTTTCTGTTGTTTATGACGTCATTTTTTTCTTCCTATCGTTTCATTTCACGTGATTTCTTTTGATAATTTTTTTCAACTTTAAAACTATTAAATTTTTGATAATTTAACAAAATCTTTTAGAAAAACAACATCTAAATTGATAAATTTATCTAGTAAATATTTTGTTTTTTGTAGAAAAACTAAATGTAGACACACGTGTGTCAGCCAGGTTTGGTCAATTCTACCGAAGCCCCTTTATATAGGCAACCAAAAGTGTTGGAATGCATATTATTACGATTATTTTAAATTGTTCTACAATAGTTTCAAAAATTATGAAATTGTGTGAATTAAACATATTTATTAAATAAAGTAAATATTATTACGATCTAAAGCAGGTTTTAACATTTTTTAGCCTAAGTATATGCATTTTAGTGCAATCTCTGACAATGTTTGGTAGGCAAATATAATTCTGCTTCAATATAATATTTAATAAATATTTTGTTAAGGAAGAATGGAGTAGGTTCTTGGTGAAACATATTAATTAAATAAAGTAAAGAAAATTTTTGAAAAGTTTTTTTATAAACTTTTTAAAATTTAAAATATAAAATACTAGGCAGGTTTCACATAAATATTTAAAATTTTCTTTATTTAATATGTTTCAGCAAAAACCTATTCCATTCTCCCTTGAACAAAATATTTATTAAATATTATATTCCAGCGGAATTATAATTGCCTACCAAACGATTTTCAGATATTTTGGCTAAAAATATGTTAAAACCTGCTTTAGATCGTAATAATATTTACTTTATTTAATAAATATGTTTAATTCACACAATTCTATAATTTTTGAAACTATTGTAGAACAATTTAAAATAATAAATGGTGCTGTTGTGGCCCACTGTGTTATTAATGGACCTAACAAATATTTTAGGCAACTCGTTATTCACTAATGAATTAAGCTGCCGTGAAGATTAATTTATTATATTTATTAGTTTAGGAATTTTATAGGGGGGTATAATTTTGGCCCGCAATAGTGCTATTAATACATATTTAGCAAATTTCAAAGATTTTTTCAGATTTAAAATGTGTTTTCGGTGAAAACACTAATTCGATATTTTGGGCCATGTTTTCTTTTTTTCTAGCATTGCCAGTTTACCAAAGGAGACTTTTCTCTTCTTACTAGTTATGTAATTGCAAAAATCGTTCACTGGTGTGCTTTTTCTTCTTTTCTATATGAGACTGAGAAAATGGACCAAACGTGGGCCTAAGGTTCATTTAGAAGAGCAATGAAAATTGACCAAAATGCTCAACTAAATGGACATTCTGCTAATTCCAAATTGTTATTACATAAAAGCATATATCGTCATCTTAGAGTGTAAAGCTGCTAACTCCATTTTTTTATCATATATGACATATTAATACCGTTCGAAAGAAAAAGAGATGTAGGATCGTTCATGTAAAACTGCTACTTAAAATTAAGATCGTAAGTTGTAGAAAATAAATAAAATACAGACAGTCGTGGGACTGTCGGTAGAAGCTTTGCCACTTCGTCGTTGATATGCATTGTCCATTGATTACAAATAATAAAATAATAAAAAAAAATATTGAATAAAAAAATCAATTATAATAATGAAATAAGAAGATTAGGTACATCATAATGTTCATCATTACCCATCCACGTCTCAGTTAGTAGTAGTACATTAATATTTCTAATAACTGTATCTGTGAAATACTCTGGTAGTTGAAAGTTAAAATTGAAAGCCTTTTGTTATTGTAAACGAAATTATTGATAATTTGAGCTTTTGTCTGTAAGGAATTTAGTGACAGCCTTTTGAATTCTTGTAATAATGACACTGTTGATCTAGCCTGTTGTCGATTATGATGGAACCTAAATGTAGTGTCATCTTTTGTAACTATATACAAGTTTTCAATATTTGTTACACGAGAAAGCGAAACGTACACAAGTTCTTGTGAATGTCCGTTACCATACTCATAAACAATTTCATCGAAAGTTGCTCCTTGCGATTTGTGTATAGTCATAGCAGAAGCCGCAACAAGAGGCGCCCCTTCACTCGCCATCTCTCACTTCCCCTACCAGCAGCCCAGAATCATGCGGAGTGGGAATCTTACGGGGTCACTTTCTCCCATTTAGGCCGTGCCCAGCGCGCTTTAAGAAGCAAAGCTTCAAAAAAAATATGAAAAATAGTTTCTTTCTATAACCACAATATTAAATTTTGTTTGTTTTTTGTCTGCCCTGTAAAATATCCTTGTTGTGAGTTAGCAGGTTTACACTCTAAGGCCACGATATGTAATATTAAAATATACTTTAACAAATTGATTTAAATAAAAGTTTAGAAAATATATCACTAAATAGATGAAGATGGTATTTTCGAATAATTGAGATGTTCTTATTTAATACAATAGTAATTTGGTGAAAAATAACATAAAATCAAAAAATAAGAAAACAATAGGGCATGTTTTGTCTATCAATATGAAAAAAATTTTGTAAATTTTTAATTTGAAATCTTTATATAATTTACACAGAAAATTTTCAAATATATCTCAATTTAGTTATCGAATAAATTTACGGATATTGCTTTTTATAATTTAATAAATAAATAAATAAATAATCTAGTTGACGTGGATGAGGTTAGTAGTTAAGATAAAATTATAAAACGTACAAGGTAAAGCCCCGCATCCAAGTCCAATGCAAAATCCCATCAAGCAAAGGCGCGTGTCCTTTTTTGTTCATCCATGAATTCTCCTAAATAAGCCATTGAGATTGCGGAATGTCCTGCAATACTATCAGAAAAATATTAAAACTCTTTTTTAAGAGTCTTAATTTCGAAGGTTATTTTTGTTTACATATTAAAAAATTTGTACGGGGATTAAATGTCCAAAATTCAATAGCTAGTGTTTTTTCCTTTCACTCATTAAATTTTAAGAAAAGTAATGAATTGATTAAAATTTTCATTTAATAGTATATTTTATTTTTATTATTTTTTTTTTTTAGTTTGAAAATTTTGTAATTTTAATTTTTTAAGAAGCCCTTAATTTTTGGTTGGATTTAAACCAAAATCTAGTCAGCTCTTAATCTCAATGGACCAAAATACATGTGAAATTTCGTTTTGATATTCACACTAGATTTTTAAGCTAGAGGGTACACAACATTTGCTAACGTATTAACTAACGTACTAACAGACATTTTAGCAAAAACAATTAATTTCTAGTAAAATATAATTCAATGCTCACTCATTAAGGATTTTTTGTAGACCAAAACGCCATCGTTTCGCACAATTTTTTTTTAAATAATAGTTTCAGTCGTTTTTGAGATATTTCGATAAAATGAAGAAAAAAAAACATTTTTTCTTGCACGATTACAATACTTGACCATACCATGTATAGTAAAGTAAAAATTGAGTGAATTCTTGGCGTTTCAGTCTGCGATAAAGCCTTTTTTGGCTTTTCGAGCCATCAGCCAATTTACGATACTGATATTAATTTAAGACTTCTATGCAGGGATCAGATTTTTACCGGTTGCCTCGAGTCGGATTCGAACCCGGGTCCACTTGATTAGCTGGCTGGTACGCTAACCCCCTAAAGCCTTGTATAGTGAACATCGAATAATTTATATTTAAGAGATATTAATTATTTTTTCTTTTTATCTTCTGTCTTTGCTCTTGGGTTGATTTAAGAGCTACTTTTGATAAGAAAAAGATTATTCTTCGAGAATACTTGAGCTAACAAATCTTTGTTATTGAAATAGAGCACCCGAGGAAATTCGTGAAATTTTTTCATAATTTTAATTTAAGTATTTGATTGAAATTGAGATGGTATTAAAAATTAAACCCCTTACATTGGCCCCTTGGAGCTCTCTCACACTGTAATTTCAAGACGAAATAAATTTAAAAAAATTGAACCTAATTCCACTTAAGAGATATTTACATGAATACTTTACACCTTATCATAAAAAATATTTTTGATTTTATACGCTACAAAAATTAGATCCTCCCCAAAATAATCATTGGATTAAAATTTTAATACAATTTTTGATTTAAAAAAATGAATATATAATAGACTTGTAAATTTCAAGTTTTTATCTTATTTAATTTACGAGCTGCTGACATACATACAAACAGACAAACATACAGGTAGACATTTTTGCGGCACTGGTAAGCCGGATTCAAACTACGCTGACGATACGTGTTAACACGTCAGCTGACGTTTTCGACGGCGCGTGTTAATACGTCAGGGTCAGGCGAGGTGTGCATACTACGCTAACGTGTTAACTCATCAGTTGTACTTTGGTTGCTTATACAGACAGGAATACATTGTAGCGGAATGGATAGAACACTTGGATGGCTAATCCAAATGAATAAGAAATTAAATATGGAATTTAAATGATAATTGACTGCTTTATTAAATTTGATCTCCTATAGGTAGAAATAATAAAAAGGAAATCTAACTAAAAATGATATTATTACAGAATTATTAAATTCATTTACTTAAATATATTATTTGAATTCTTAAATTTGATACCTCATATTATTAATTATGAAAACTAAAATTCATAGATCATTTTATTATAAATGTGAAATTTTCTGTTATTCAAAAAATTAGGGAAAGAATTTCGTTATCGGTCAGGGTATTTACTCAAATAAATAAATTACAAAAATATTTTCTTGCCAAAGAGATGATTCTCTTTTATAAATTTTATATATACTAACTATTGCCGCCAGTTCAATAAAAACATAATTTATAAAACTTGATAATTTCAAAGAAACAAATTTTTAATTTTAATGAAACACTACATTTATAAATATGTTTATAAGTATTTGAAATATTGATTAAATAAATCAAACGGCCTATCCTTGCAATAAATAAGTAAATAAATGTAAATAATCTGATAGTTCCAGGACTCCTCCAATCTCCTCCCACGCATCATTGCGTACATTTTTATTTCTTTAATCTTTTTTGAATTGATCATATAAAATTGGGAATTTTGTTACATGCTATATGAGATCTTCTTCCATGTTCATCATGGCTGACGGCCTGACGAGTTCTGCGAATTTATATTTAGAGCTGACGCGTCAGAGAGCGTGTTATGTCGCGACCCCACACGACACGACACGTCAGCCTAATGTGCACACTCCTAATTAAAATAATTGTTTAATTTTTTTGCACTCGTCAGCTGTTAACACGTGACGTCAGCGTAGTGTGAATGCGGCTGTAGGGCTCCATACGGCTGATGTACGAAAGGCGTAAAAGTAAAGACATTTTTTATAGTACATTTTCAAAGATATCTCGAAAATATAAACATAGTCATGTACACATTTCGAATTCCGCATGACTCAGAAATTGGTAGCCGATTATCCAAGCCTTACTAGGGGATTCCTATGTAAATGTAATTTTACGAGCTATCCAAATGAACTATGTAGCTAAGGGGAATAAAAATAAAAAAAAATTATTATTGTGTATTTTGTTTTTTTCGCCATAAACATACAAACTACGCAATGGAAATTCTCTGCTTCGCATAATTCTCGAAACATCAATGATTGATTACGAAAATACGGACAAAGGACTGAAAGGTCATATATTTGATAGGAAATTTAAATTGTTAATTTACATCATATCATATTTGCTTGCTAATTGTTGTTGTTTTTTCCTAAAGTTTTGAAGTACAATTTTTTATTAGATTTGATTAGATTAACTAAATAAAAAAAAAAATAATTTATCCATATATTAATAATTTTAATTTCATATTAATCAAATTATCTATTTTATTTATTGTGTTTCCAAGACAGATAATAGTAAATATAACACTCTATAATGAATGGATGAAAATTAAATTTTTCTAGAGCATCTAACAATTTTATTAATTTGAATTTTTTCGAATGACCTCGATGACGATTCTTTGATAGCAAAGACCTTAAAGGGCAGACGATATGTAATTTCTTATCTCGAGTAATTATCGATCTTATCTACTCTCTCATGATTCACTCTTCAGACTTATGAAATCGTAAAAATAAAAATAAATATTTGATTGAAAACAAACAAGATTCCGCCAAAAATCGTCCAATCCAAAGGATCCATAATGTGGGGGCGAAACTGAATCCGATAGCGCAGAGGCTGTCGCCGAGAAGGGTGACTCCGATGATAGCTCGACGGCCCCGGGTATCAGCGATGAAGCCCCAGATTTGAGACGAAACGATCATTCCTGGAAACATTCATGACGGTCGCATAAATAAACGCTATTATGTTATGTATTATGTTTATCAGTGTTTAGAATTAAGAAAGCCGATTTGGTCTATTTCGTATGACAAAACAAACGTCGGATTTCGCTCGACCTTGACTATCTATCTGACCATTTCTCGGATTTATTTTTGTTTTCGTTTTAAATAATATTTTTATTTACAATTCAGGCAGTTGGTGTTATCGCAAATTTAGCACTGCCAGAACGCTGAAATTCCGGGGGGCCTGGGGATCCCCCCCCCCGAAAATTTTGGAAAAATTACCTCCCAACACCAGTGTCTGAACGCCCATGCAGACAGGGTATGGTCAAGTACTGTAATTGGACATGAAAAAAGTGTTTTTTGCTTCGTTTTTTAGAAATATCTAAAAAACAGCTCTAGCTAAAAAAATCCCTGTGGCAGGCCGTAGGAAGGGATAAATTTCGAAGGGGCTCTACCCCCCTTTAGACTGTTCCTATCAACATCTTTTCAGACACAAGTTATAGAGGTTAATTACTAGAATATTAGCCATTTCCAACCAACCTGGTATCATACATATTAACGTTGTTTTGAATTTGTTAAGATTTCAACCCCCCACCATTTCCACACCTTTGGGGCTGAAGTCACCAAAAACTAATTAGTTGTTGTTTATATCAAGACTAAATTTTGTGCCAAATTTAATTGCAATCGGTTGATCGTTGCGGCCTGCAACGCACCCACAAAATTGCGATACATACCCACACACATACACACATATATGTATAAACTTATGAATGGAGGGTGGTTTTGGGCTCTAGGGCCCATGATCGGAAAAACTATGATGAAATTTTCCGTAAGTTGCACCATGAGAGTGAGTGCAATAGGTATATTTCTTCGAAATCTACCTAAAAATTGAGCGGCACCATTACGTTTCGATCCACAAGAGAGCCTCAAAGAGTGACATCAAAAAAATTTATATTTTAAGAGAAATTAATTATTTTTTCAAAATGTCTGTTAGCACGTTAGTTACCAAATTATGTGTACACTCTATAGTTTAAAAACTAGTGTGAATATCAAAACGAAATTTCACACGTAGTTTTTTAGTATTGATTAGATTTTGGTTAAAACCGAACGCAAAATTAAAAGGGGGCGGGGGTTCTTAAAAAAAATTAATGCGATTTTCGTTTCGTGAGAAAATGAATACCTACATTTTTTTTATAACTTCTAAATTTCAAGTTTTTATTCTTTTTAAATTTCCAGTTACAATGCTCTCACAGACGGACAGACATCCATAGGGTCTTGTTGTAGGGAACCCTAAAAATTGCCATTTAACTGAAAGAAAGAGAGTGCAGAATTTTGAAAAAGTTTTTACTTGAATACATTTTTGATTATGCTATTTTTAAATCTTGAGTATTTTTACTGAAAGTAATGGAAGGCGCCCAGGGATAGTGAAGAAAGAATTAACCCTTATCCAAATAAGGTATAATTTATTGGATTTTCATTCCCTTCTTTCTTTCTTGCTTTCCTTCCAAACCGACGTTTCGGAGGATTCTTCCCTCCTTCTTCAGGGTTTCAAAGGGTCAAGTAGGTCAAGGGTGAGTATTTTTTTCTTTCTCTTTCTATTATTAAATACTATAGATATCACCAAGCCCCCCTCCCCTATAATTGCTTAAATCCTAAGTCCTTGATTGATCCAGTTATAAATAGATGAAATACATTAACCGATAAATATGAACTAAATAACCTTCGTCCAATTCAGACCTTGTAACTATTGGACGTCACGTAATACTAAAAACTGACTATTATTCCTATCTAGGACCACTAATAAAAATCTTATAATTCTGGATATATTTCTTGAATAAATTTTGGGTGTCCTCTACGGTCTAGGGCGAGTGTGTCCAGCCTTTTGGCTTATTTGAAGGAAAAACAAATGCCTCGGTTCCCATATAAAATTTACTAACCATTGATATTTGTTATTCGAAAAATATAGACAATAATGTATAATAATGCTATCCAGCAAGACAAAGAAGCAAAAATATCATAGCATTATAATCATTAAGTTCTTTTCCTTCAGGATTTTGTTTTTAAATCATTTATCTACTTCTATTAGCAATTTGAAGTCTTTTAGAGATATATCGAGTTTAATTATAGAGAAAAAAATCACCTGTTTCAAATGGTTATTATGAAGATTATGAGTTATTATTTTTCCCGATTATAGCCTTTATATAGCTCTTTGATGGGACCAAATTTCATTCAAATCGGTCAAGCCGTTTTTGAGAAAAAATTATTTTATCATTTTCATATTTTTCGATTTATTCAAAAACTAAAGTAGATAAAGATCTGAAACTTGGAGGATCAAAGTATCTTATTAGTACCAGCATACCCTCAAATGATGATCCAGATATCCTTCTGGGGCCGATTCACTATGCCTATATCGTCCTATGGCCTTTATAACTTTATATCGAAGACATTATTGAAGAAAAACAACAATAATAATCACATTAAAAATAGATGATTATTGTTAAAAATATGATATTTTTAATCTTGTGATTTTGGGGGTCGGGTTGGCCGAGCGGCTAGCGTAAAAGCATGCTAGTCAAGCGGACCCGGGTTCGAATCCGACTAAAAATCAGGCAACCGGATAAAAATCTGATCCCTACATAGAAGAACAATTTTATAATGGTATAGTAAATTGGCTGATGGCTAAAAATGCCGAAAAGCCAAAAAAATGTGATTTTCTTAATTGCTAATTATGTGATTTTTCGAAATAAATAATAAAATCAACTGGTGTGTTCAGCACACGACTTTCACTTTTTCATTTATTTGAAGTCATCGCGACACTACTAATTTACATCCCCTTCCTTTATTTAGTTTTTGAGAAAAAAAATATTTCATGTAAATGTCCAATTCCGGTTTTCCGATTTCAATCAAAAGCTTGTTGTACTCCTTCTAGCCTATATTGAGCTTAAGTTTCGAATTTCATATCTCTGAGACTTATGGTTGCGAAACGCAGTGGGGGTACATTCCTACGTACGAAAACATCAACTTCCGGTTTTTCTATTTTAGTCAAAATCTTGTTATACTTCTTGTAGCCTCTAGATAGCTTAAGTTTTAAGTTTCAAGGCTCTGCAACTTTCCAAAGAGGAGATATAAACTATTAAAATATTTATTTTACGACACTCCTAATTTAAATCCCCTTCCTATTTTTTAATCGGATTAAAAATTTGACACAAATAATAACTCAAGACATTTGATAAATGTACTAATTTAAAAAAAATCGTTAAAACCGTTTTTGAGAAAATTGAAAAAAAAAAACGAAAAATCTTTCATGTAAATGACCACTTCCGGTTTTCTGATTTCAACCAAAAGCTTGCTGTACTCCTAGCTTAACTCGAGCTTAAGTTTCGAATTTCGTAGCCCTAAGACTTACGGTTGCGAAACGCAAGGGGGGTACATACGCACTGACCAATGGATGACCCCTTTTTGGCCTCTGGGGACCACAATGTTCAGTTTTATGTCCTAAATCTGGTTTCCAACTATTAAGGGCAACGATTCCTTCCACCTTGAAATTTCAAAATGAAATTAACTTTTTTCATCTCTGAGATACAAGCTTTCAAAGAGTCAGGACCCAGACTGGCCATCGCAATACTCTCCCATTATATTCTATAGAATTTAAATGTGAAAGAAAAAAATATTTATAATTACTATAATTTAATTTATTTAATTAACTTCACAAACTTTACCGGTCCATGTAAAAAAATTTATTTCTACCGATCTACGCTAATGAAAAGTTTGAGAAACGATAATTTACATTTTTATTTATTAACTCTTATAGGCATTTTTAATGCTTATCATATTGTTTGCAGAAAACTAACAAATTGCTTTTGCAATGAAGTTTAATTTGAATTATTATCTCCTGACCCATCACAACTTTCACTCTTAATACTGTGACCCCAAGTTCCAATAGTCTTATTATCTCGTTTTATTTATCCTCATTTTACATTAAAAAAATTCTTAAATGGATTAATAAACTTTACAAGATAATAAGTAAATTTCCTCGATTGACAATTAAATGATTGATTGAAAATTAAAACATGTTTACTATATTTTTATTACGATTCAATTATATTGATAATAATTGGTAATTTTCCAAATGAATAGGTATATTTAAGCAAGTATATATGGATTTCTGTGGTTTGTAAATTTCATTTTATTTCCTATAGTAAAAAGTTAGTAGGTAATAGTTATAAAAAATTATTTGCAATAAGTATGATTAGCCCAGTAAATAGGGGTTTCACTTTACATTAATTGCGGGAAAAGTTTTTTTTTCTAGGATCGTTTGATATGCTGTGGGTATGAGAAATCTAAGTTTGCGACCTCCAAAATGTGGGGGACAACTTTTGGTGGCCGAAAAATCTCGAAATTTTCGGACTTTTTTCAGTTTTTCGCTTATAACTCGAAAACAGTTCACATTTTGTAAATAAAAGTTCTATAGTAAATTAAAGAAGACAAAATTTAACGTTGATTAAAAAAAGGAATGCAAAATTGGTTTAGAAGTTCGATTTTTAATGGGGATCCAAAAAAACAGCCCCCGTATCACTTTTGAATACCTAGCCCAAAAACTCGCACTTTTTTCGATTTTGTCACATTTTAACCATGAAGGAGCACGTTTTTGACAAAGACCACTCTAAACATTTTTAAGCTAGATTAAATTTGAAATAATGGAAACAAAGTGCCCATGCCGCAATGAGGTTGAAATTTTGAAAAATGCAATTTTTTGCAAAAATCGCAGTTTTTCATTAATAAAATTAAAACCACTCATCTTAGAAACTTCTTATCTCATTATCTAGGAAATTTTGTTGACTTGAACGTTTACTTGGATCACTTTTTTGTTAAAAATCTTAGATTTATAGATAACCAGCATTTTCCGGACATGATGTGATCCGAATCCTCAAAAGCGTCATGGAAAATGATGGATATCTATAAATCTAAGTATTTTATCAAAAAAGGGGTCCAAGTAAACCCTCAAGAAAACAAAATTTCTTAGAGATTGAGTTTAAAATCCAGTTTCTAAGATGAGTGGTTTTCATTTTATGAAGAAAAACGGCAGTTTTTTGAAACAATGGATCATTTCCTGTCAGGGAAAATGCTGGATATCTACAAATCTAAGAGTTTTAACAAAAAAAGTGGTCCTACTTGGTAAACGTTCAAGTCAACAAAATCTCCTACAGATTGAAATAAGAATAAAGTTTCTAGGATGAGTGGTTTTCATTTTATGAAAGAAATGCTTTGTTTTTTTTCAAAACTTCAACCTCACAGCGGCATGGGCTATCATTATCCAATTAAGATGAAACTTTGTTGCGATTGTAGCAAATTTAATCTAGTTTAAAATATATAGTGAGGTCTTTGTTAAAAACGTGATCCTTCATGGTCAAAATGGGAAAAAATCGAGTTTTTGGGATATTCAAAAGTGATCCCGGTGGCTGTTTATTGGATCCCCATTAAAAATCGAACTATCCGACCAATTTTGCATTCCTTTTTTTTACTCTATGCGAAATTTTGTCAACTTTAATTTACTATAGTGTAATTATTTACAAAATATGAATTTTTTCGAGTTATAATCGAAAAACTGAAAAAAGTCCGAAAATTTCGAGGTTTTTCAGCCACCAAAAGTTGTCCCTCTCATTTTCGAAGTAACAAACTTAGATTTGGCATACCCACACCATCCTAAACTTTTCCCGCAATTAATGTAAGCTGAACAACTTTTTGGATTACTGGGCTAGATGTTTTCCAGCCTCTGCTCTATATAAAATGGTTAATTATTTAAAGGAAAAGTTTAATTCATGATATTTATGAAATTTGATATAGGCATTATTCTTTGCGAGTGTGTGTTTGGGATTTTATATTTAATAAAATTAGCAGAAAACCTGACAAATTTAATATAGTATTTAACTTTTTCCAACTTAGCGAGGTAAGCCCGTCAGAAACAGATGTTCAATTCAATATTGTGAACACAAAAAGGATTTCATTCAATGAATTGAAATAAAATATAATTTATCTTGTGGTTTTATATTTGTCAAATATAAATTTTATTTCAATTCATTAAATGAAATCTTTTTTGTCTTCACTTGATTGAATTGAACATCTGTTTCTCACGGGCTTTACTTACCTCGCCAAGTTGGAAGAAGTTAAGGAGGTCCTTTCGCTCCAGTTGAGTCAAATGAAGTGTAGTATCTAATATTTAATAAAATAAGTTAAAATATAAATGAAAAATAATCGAATTAAAAAATAAATAGTATGAAAGCCGTAAATGTTTGAAATAAAAACAATTATAAAAAAATCTAGACACACGACAGTGTGTCAGCCAAGTTCGGAAAACTGCAAACACATTATACGAACCATTTCGAGCTACTTTCGACTCCCCCCTATAACTCAAAAACTATTAGACCTACACACTTGAAATTTTGCATGTCTAATAAGACCTACTGGAACACCTGGAATCACAAATTCCATGAATAAATCTAATCCACAAAGAGAAACAAAGAGGTTGTCCTCTGCTTGATGCAAATAAACATACACACATATATATCGAGATGATATATCTGTATATATATATTATTTATTTGTTTGAGACTATAGTTTCGAAGACTTGGTCTTCATCATCAGTCTTTTTTAATTCTAAGCTGGGTTCTAAGCTGACCATCAGTGAAGAAGGAACATCAAATTTTCAATATCCATACGATATTGACTCCATGAAAAACAACATTTATAATTAAAAATGACTGATGATGAAGACCAAGTCTTCGAAACTATAGTCTCAAACAAATAAATAATATATATATACAGATATATCATTTCGATATATATGCGTGTATGTTTATTTGCATCAAGCAGAGGACAACCTCTTTGTTTCTCTTTGTGAATCAACAACTCTGCTACTCTCGGCAAAAGAAAAACTTTTCAATTAAATAAATCTAATGCTCTGAAAAGTGCCATTTTTAACACTGCCTAAAGTACTTCCGCTGATCCTAGAATGCTGAAATTTGGCATACTGGTAGAGTTTGGGCTACAATTAAAGGGAAAAATCGAAAAAGTGAAACTTTCCCTTTTTCAGGACTTAAAATGAAGAGGTGAAATTTATTATATAGGCTTAATTAACATATAGAGGAAATACAATCAAGCTAGAATTCTGAAATTTGGCATACTAGTAAAGCTTGGAACATTAATAAAGGAGAAAATCGAAAAACCGAAACTTTCCCTTCTTCGGGGGCCCGAAATGAAGGTGTGAAATTTATGAAAACCCGACCGTTTTTAACAGATATTTTATGAGAAATATTTAATAATTTTAATATAAATGTTTAAATCTAATTATTTAGATAAATTAAAGGATAAAACTTTTCCAAAATTAATGATATTTGACCAAAAACATAAATGTGAAAAAGAGGCCAAGTTCGGTACAGACGGCTTCGCCGACAAAAGAATTGAGATCTAAACGGGTACTAAGTTTCATAGCAGTTGTTTAAATCATAGCTATAGGGATGAACAACGATCTTCAATTGATTTAAAAGAAAATTTGTTACGTTCTTTGATATTAAATTTATAACTTGGCAAGTTTTATATTTAACTAAATTGTTTGAAGTCTAAAAGAGAAAAATAGCAAAGCTAAATTTTAAGCTAGTATTAATTATAAGAGAGAGGCCAAGTCTCTGGTCAAGTTATGATGTGGTTCTTTTTATTACGTATCACATAACATTTTTTTATAAAACACAAATTAATGTAAATATAATACAAGTGGGATCACCCTATTTTGGCCTGTAAAAGTACTTCTCTGTTATAAATAATTTTCTTATTAATAGGTATATTAAAGAATAATTAACATATTAAAGAGAATTGTTTTTGATCGTGCTTTTAAACATTATTTCAATAAACATTATTTCAACACAGAAATATATAAATTCGGATATTATTTTCACTTAACATCTGACAAAAATTACCTGCATTCGATTCGCGATTGAATCAAATATCGGAAACTTATGATACTGTGTTATTTTTTAGAATACCGTCAAGAGAACTTGAGTCTTGAAAAAGTTTTCACTTTTTTACTTCAATTTTTATTAAAATTAATTTATTCAGCTAGTAGAATTAGCGTGGCTTAATTGTGTAATTTAAAAATATATATAGCTGCTTTAAATACTAGTATATGCTTTTGTTATTATGTTATAAGATCTCTTCCGATTCTCTATCAGCATATGTAATAAAATTTATAAGCTATTCCATATGAAAATGACTTTTCTACACGTTTTAATCATATTTGTACGTGGATTCAATAAAGTAGTGCCTGCTTCTAGGCCTATCTCGTATTTATGGCAAGGTAATTAAATTAAAATGTAAATTTTAAATAATTTGTTATATTTAAATTTATTCCTAAGATATCTTACTAATTAATTCAAATGAAGTAAAGTATGCAAAATTTATTTTTTGGTTTAATTATTTTGTCTAAATTACAAGGTATATAGTAGAGTGCTCCTTATTTTGGATATTTTCTAATATTTAGGCAAACAGGGGCTCATATGGTTCTAAATAAATAAAAAAATATCCCCCAAGTTTCAAATCTCTATCTTCCTTTTAACTTAGTGCTAGACAGCGATTAAGTTTCTCATCTAAATAACATGGGGTTTTTGGCATTGAAAGATCAATTTTTTATTCCGGCCAAAGTAATATTTCAAAAATTTGAAACTGTAGACTTTATCCTTATAATAGTAGCTATTCTTCAGAATTTTTACAGATTTTTAATTATTACAACTTTGGAGTTACATTTAGATAAAATACTGCTATATCTTAGTATTAGTAAGTTATAGAATTATAATAGCTAAAAATCTGTAAAAATTCTGAGAGATAGATACTATTATATGGATAAAGTCTACAGAGTTTCAAATTTTTTAAACAATTACTTTGGCCGGAATAAAAAAATTGATTGTAAAATCCCAAAAAGCCCAACTTAATCGCTGTGTAGTACCAGGTTAAAATTGAGATAGAGACTTGAAACTTGGGGGATAATTTTTTTATTTATTTATAACTATATGATCCGGTCTTCCCGTAAATATTCGAAAATATCCAAAATAAGGAGCACTCTAGTATATAGCTTTAATCCTAAGTGATCGGAATATACAACTTTTACCTTAATCCATCAGAAAAATTAAGGACAACTTAGATTGATATTTATATTGTTGTGAGATCATGATCGGATCTTAGTGAGCGTTATAAAATTTAGAAAAATATTTTTGGAATTATTTTCTATGTATACCTACTTACGTTCTTTTAAGACTTGAATGTTTTTTTTTTAAATTATTTAATTTTTTTAATGCATATTCTCTTATATATTTCTAATTACATGTGTTCAATTGCGCTCTTCCTCTCCTCCCCCCACCTTGTACTAGTCCCTTTCAAATTTCCTAGTACAAATGTCCCGTTACTCTCCCGCCCCTCCGCCGGGCAGCCGCTTGACCTCAAACGACCTTAGTACTCGGTGTCCTAGCCATGTGTCAAAGTGCCTCTAATTAACCATTCAACTGATCACCCTATCTCAGGTGAATATCACAATCTAATTAACCCCCAAATAATCCATATATTATCAAATATGTCAATTTATTAAATATTTTCAAAATTTTAGAATATTAAAAATGTATTTCTCTCGTGCCTAGTTGATTTAAAATTAAATATAGTAGAACCTCGCTATTCGTGCATAATTCGTTCTAGCAGGCAGTTCGAATGGCGATTTGTACTAATGGCGAATCATTTTTTCGCATAAGATATAATGTAAATTGCATTAATCGGTTCCAAACTCTTTATTTAAACTAATGAGTTGAACAGTAGAAGTAAAAAATGTACAATTGTATAATTCTTTAATACGATTTTTATTATTTAAACTCTACTTACATATTACAATTCCTCATTACTTTCTATATTAAAAACGTTAGATGATTTTTCCCTTGATTCTTTTTTCTGTCTTTTTGGTCCTTTACATATTAAAAAGATATCCAATGTTGATTGTTTTTGTCTTTTTTTTAGAATCCTCCTAAAAGGCTCAATCACGTTGTCGTTAAATAAGTTAACGCTCCTATTCGCCACAGCTGTGTTTGGATGCCATTTTTGGATAATGTGTTCTATATTTTCCCAATCGTGACACAATTCTTTAAATTCCTTAGTTGAAATGTTTTCCTCTTCCTCTGAAGACACATCTTCAATCACTTCCTGCTGTTCTCTCTGTAGTTCTTGAAGTTCTTCAGTTGTCAACTCATTTCGGTGATCTTCAATCAACTCCTCCACATCATCATTGTCTACATCGAAACCCATGGATTTTCCCAGGGGCACACTTTCATTCACTACAACAGATTCCGTGGAAGTGTCTTCTAAGTCTTTCAGTGCCACACAGTCTGGCCACAGATTTCTCCAGGAGGATTTCAGTGTCCTCAAAGAAACTTCATCCCAGGCTTTGTCTATTATTCTCAACCAATGGAGGATATTAAACTGGTTCTTCCAAAAGTCTCTGATGGTGAGTTCTGTGTCAGAGGTCACTTCGAAACATCTTTGAAACAGTGCTTTTGTATAAAGTTTTTTTGAAGTTTGAAGTGACCTGCTGACCCATGGCCTGGATAAGTGGAGTGGTGTTAGGGGGCAAAATCGCCCTTGAATGAAACTGTATTCAACAGTCAGATCTTCCTCCAAACCTGGAGGGTGAGCAGGAGCGTTGTCCAGTACCGGTGCAAAGTTGCGCTGAGTGGCGCATTCGTACACGCAGTCCGAATCGCGAAAAAGCGTACGAATGGCGATTTAAATTTTACTTGAAAAAGTTGTACGAATAATGAGTTGTACGAATAGAGAGGCGGACGAATAGCGGGGTTCCACTGTACTGTGTAAAGATCATAATTTTTTAATTTTTCTTCAATTTTTTTATATTAGATGAATTTGTTGAATAGGAATTTCTTATTTCTTAAGTTTCCAGCTGAATAGTTTGCTTTAATAATTAAATTTATTTCGAAACTTCACTGCATTTTAGTTTTATTAATTCTAGTTATAGTTGAATTGTGAGAATGTTATGAATATAACTGTTTTGGCCACTAAAATTTCATAGAAAGTCCTAATAGTTTGTATATCTAATTAAATAGTTTCAATAATAATAAAACTAATAATCCGAAATATATTGAGTTTGTATAAACCTCTTTGAGTTTTATTTCATTCACTGTGAAACTACACATCCTTTATTTGATTAATTAATATCACGTTTCACCTAAAACCTGCACCACTTTCTCTAAGTAAAAAAATTCTTACTTTACCATACAGGATATACAGTATTGTAATCGTGCATGAAAAAATTATAATTTTAAAAAAATAAAAAACACGCTTTTGTCCGTAATTCTCTAAAAAGTACAAAATAATGTAATAACCAAATAAACATAAAGTCAAAAAGCGTGGGGCACTTTGTCGAAATTAATTAAAACTACATGCTTCTGAGCCCCACGCTTTTTGACTTTATGTTTATTAGGTTATTACATTAATTTGTACTTTTTAGAGAATTACTGACAAAAGCGTGTTTTTTAGTTTTTTAAAATTATAATTTATTTTTTTACTTTTTAGTCTTAATTATTTTTATATTGAAAATTTTGCGGAATTTAACAGAATGAAATGTTTTTATTTTTATATAATTTCATTTAAATTGAGTAGGTAAACAAATATTTTTATAGAAAAATGCTTGTGGAATTTAACAGAAAAATCAAGCCCAAACGAGTCAGTTACATACATACAAACATACAGGTGAAACTAATAAAAGCTTGTTAAAAAGTTTTTTTTTTTAATTATTTGCTTATTTGAAACGAGCTTTCGAGGGCGTGCCGAAGGCGGGTTGGTGCCTGGCGGGCGGCGTCTCGGACCAAAAATTTTATTCCTCTTAAAAAACCACACTCCAAATGTATACCTGTAAACTCCCGAAATTACATAGTCTCTAAAAGTTTCGCCTCATTTTCGTCCTGACACAGCTACAGAAATGAGGCTCTAGATATTAATCTGGAAGTGTTTTTTTTTCTATAATCTACAGCATTGTGATATTTTTTGTGTGGAAATAGATTTATTTAAATAAGTGGGATCGTGTGAGGAGGAGAATTATATTATATCATTTTTTTAAAATTTGGGATCGATAATCGATATAAGGCTCAAAATATTTAAAAGTGATCCGGTGTTGTTTGTATGACAGACAGGCTGCTCCAGTATTGGCATGAGAAACTCGGGCATGCGTGTCTTAAGTCGTTCAATTTTGTAAAAATCAAAAAATAAGAATAACAAAATTTAGATTTTTAAAAAATTATAAAAAAGTGGCAAATCATTAAAAAATAATCAAATAATATATAAAATATAAATCAAATAAGATGTGATTAATTTCTTCTTCTGTGCGCAAAGAAAAGCGAATTAAATATTTAATTTTTGAATGGTGAAGAGGAGGGGGGGAATAATTATCAATATATTTAATGTTTCTTAATTTAAAATCAATTGGAGTCTTTCATTTCAAAATTCGAGTTAAAATTACAATTATATTTCATATTTGACTCGACTTATCTCGACTCAAAACACAAATATACCGACGGCATCAGCGATAAAAAAAATTGAGCGAAACCATGGCATTTAGGTCTACAAAAAAGCTCCAATATGTGAACATCGAAAAAATTATATTAGCTGTTTTGTCAAAATGTCTGTTATTCTGTTAGTCTGTTAGTTAGTACGTGCGTTACCAAATTTTGTGGACGAGCTAGCTCAAAAACTAGTGTGAATATCAAAACAAAATGTAGGACCTAGTTTTGATTAAGAGCTGATTAGATTTTGGTCCATATCGACCTAAAATTGAGGCGGGAAGAGGGGGTTAAAATTTAAAATTATATAATAATAAAACTTGAGTAAGATATATTATTATTATATTAAAATGTTTCACCTAGAACCAACACCGAACTCCTTAAAAGTTATTTAAAATTATAATATTTTCAAACTAAAAAAACAAGAAAAATGAAATATACTATAAAATGAACCTATAATAACTAAATTTTTTTCTGACGCCAAAATTGTGGGGGAGGGGGGGGGGTAGTCAAGAAATAAAAATCTATGCCCTTGGACCAAACTCAACCAGAAGTGAATCGTAAAGTCAAGTGGATGTCCACATCGGAACGTGTCAATTTATTTTTCAAAATATTATTTTTATGCGTAAAATAAAAGCCTAAGTTTTTATATAAAAGACGAGATGCTCCAGGCGTGCCTTCGGCACGCCCTCTACAACTCAGCCCACCGGGCAGATGGCCCTGGCGGGCGGCGTCTCGGCATGTGATTTTAGGTCTGCAATATATATTTGTAATATTTTGCCCCCTCTTTCGCCCCCACGCACTCATTTTTGCTATTGATTTTTACTCTTTAGAAAACTGAGAGTTATTTATTTGCAAATATCTAAAAAATAATTTCAACCTCCCAAAATGTGAGTGGGGGCAAAAAATTAATACTCTCTCCAATATAGATCAAATTTTGTAATGTTTGTTTTTAATAAGTTAATGGAGACTCGTGGAGTTAGTTTTTAAGACTATATAAAATCTATGCTGTAAAAATCAATGACCAAAATGAGTGCGTGGGGGCGAAAGACGGGGCAAAATATTACAAATATATATTACAGACCTAATAATCACATGCGGAGACGCCGCCCGACAGTGCCACCTCCCACTAACATTTTGGAATGTTGAAATTATTTTTTAGATATTTAGATATTTGCAAATAAATAAGTAAATGTCCAAAAATCTAAAAAAAATTATATTTTCCGTCCCCTTTCGCCCCCATACAGTCAATTTTGATAGTTGATTTTTACAGGAATAGTTTCTTAAAGTAATAAAGAATAACTCTACAAAATTTGATCAAGATCGGAGAGAGTTTTAATTTTTTCTACCACTCACATTTTGGATAGTTGAGGGGGGGGGGGGGGGGTTGGATCACAAAAAATCTTGAAATTATTTTTTAGATATTTGCAAATAAATAATCCACAGTTTTCTAAAGAGTAAATGTACTAAAAAGCTAAAAATTTCTATAATTTGACCCCCCAGTTGATTTTTACACGAATAGTTTCTTAAAGTAATGTAGGAAATTATGATGATCTTAATTTCTGTTTAAGATCATATGTTTGCCAAATGTATGTTTCTACCCGTGTACGCAGGGTGGCTGCATTCTTTCTTCCGGCTATTGTCCCTAAGAACTTTATAGTCAGTCAAAAAGCTTTCTGTAATAAACAATATTATGACAACTTGTGTCCATGGGCTGTCGACTGACAGTGCATCCCCCCAACCACTCATATGCATGTGTGAATGTGAGTTGCAACTGGGCCAGTTGACAATGACAACGGCGGTGGCCAGTTGAAATCGGGATTTGCTTAAAGATGGTTGTTGATTTAAGTAACCCATAACGATGTATTAATTAACGATGTTTTAAGATGATTTACCCCTAGACAAAAATATGTAAACCCCCTTTTTGTAAATAAATATATTTAAATAAGAAATACGTGTGTTATTAAACCCCTATAAGCCAAGGGGGCGAAACCCGCCCCCTACAGTAATAAATAGATCAAGAGCCCACGACGGCCAGACCTTCGTTATTTTATAAAAGCTGAAAGTTTTTCTGTGCATGTCCCCTATACAGGTAAGAACGACCAGCGACTATAGAGATTGGGTTGTGGTTACTTTGGCAGGTAACAGGTAATAAAGGTGTATAAAATAGTACTTTAAATTTGTTAAAGTATAAAGCTCAATTTTTTTATATTTTCTTCGGGATAACTTTAGAAATCTCGTCATCCATTGCCGGACACTTAAGACAGTTGCTACCCCCTGCCAGACACCCCTAAACTTTATTTTTGATTTTAAGTCGATTCTTCCACGTTTTCAGTAGAGGTTGCCATTAATAGTCAAAACAACAAAAATGGAATGCAATAAGGTTATTCCTCTAGTATTAGATAAGAATCGATAGTTATTTTTGATTTTAAGACGATTCCTCCATGTCTTCACCAATGGTTATCAATAATAAACGAAATGTCAAAAATCTATGTAAAAACCATTAAAACTGTCCGCCTATTGAGGTAACATTTTTTATAGGTCGCCAAGTAACGTATATAAAATGTATCTTTTATATTATAACGAAAGTATAATTATAATTTATTAAAGTTTAGGGGTGTATGGCAGGGGTAGCAACTGTCATAAGTGTCCGGCAATGGATGACGAGATTTCTAAATTTATCCCGAAGAAAATATAAAAAATTGAGCTTTATACTTTAACGAATTTAAAGTACTATTTTATACCTGCCAAAGTAACCACAACCCAAACTCTATAGTCGCTGGTCGTTCTTACCTGTATAGGGGACATGCACAGAAAAACCTTCAGCTTTTATAAAATAACGAAGGTCTGGCCGTCGTGGGCTCTTGGGCTAAAAGAATAACTCTACAAAATTTGATCAAGATAGGAGAGAGTTTTAATTTTTGCCCCCACTCACATTTTGGATAGTTGGGAGTCGAATTTCAAAAAATTCTGAAATTACTTTTTAGATATTTGTTTTTAGAATTTTATTAAGTAAAAATCAAGTAGATATCTTATCGTTCTTAATTGAAAATGTATATTTTAGGTTAAAAATAAAATGATTCAATCATTTTATTTTTAACCTAAAATAAAAACAATTCTGTTACCATCGACAGTGAAATCTTTTATTCAACTAATGAAAATGTATAATTAGTGTAAACACATTGCAAAGATATTTTGCCCCTTTTGACCTCTTTAGGAGTCGAATTTAAAAAAATCCTGAAATTAGTTTTTAGATATTTTAATTTAATATTTTTATAAGTAAAAAGCAAGTAGATATTTTATCGTCCTTAAGAGATATCGCATAATCAGTGAAAACACACTTTGCCCCTTTGACCCCTTAGGGGTCGAATTTCGAAAAATCCTTTCTTAGTGAGCCCCTATGTCATAGATGTAATATCCTCTCCAAATTTCATGTTTCTATGTCCAGTGGTTCTGGCTGTTTTGATGATGAGTGAGTGTATCGGGCAAAGAATTTTAAATATATATAGATAGATAGATAGATAGATGAAGATGATGATAATAACTATTTGATAAAATAGTATTTTTTCTTTTAAGGTAAATTTCTTAAGAATTTAATAATCATTTTCAATATCGAAAAGAAAATGTTTTTTCCAGAATATAGAGTTATTCTATTAGATGTGCTTTTTATAATAGTTTAAAATATATACTACAATCTTTCAGTGAATTTTAAGCGATTGATATTTGATTATCTCACCTACACAGACACACACCTACACTTCCTTAAATTATCAAATTATTTGTTTAATTTATTAGAATTTCAACTTACAAATGGGGGGGTCGGATAGGCTAGGCGGTAGCATGTCAGCCAGCTAACCAAGAGGACCCGAGTTCGAATCCGGCTCGAGGCATCCGGCTAAAATCTGACCCCCGAGGTAGAGACAAATTTAAAAATAAAAATAAATAGTATCGTAAATGGCTTATGGCTACCATGGCCGAAAAGCCAAAAAAAAAAAAAAAAAAAACTTACAAATGATTTAGTAAAAAAATAAAATAAATTCACTTCAGGTATATAGGGACGCATTACTTATTCGAAACTCTTTATAATCAAATAACAAAACGCTTAGTCAAAATTTAAATTATTCGAATATAATTAAATAAAATAAATACAAATTTTATTAATAAACTATTATGACCTTAATTTATTTTGACGCCCACCTCGTAGCGTCTATAATTTCAAGTATAAATTAAAATATTTTTGAGAGTATTGTACACCTAAGTACATGTGTATTTATTTGTTTATTGATTGGGTTCCTTTTATTTCTAGTAAAGTGTCGACTCCAGTGTTGGATTTGTTTCTCCCAACGTAGACAGCTACGAGGAAGCACACCTTAATTCGACCCACGAGGTATGTGTAGATATTTAACATACTAAAAAAGATTTCCATTTAGTTTTTCTATAAGATAAAATCTAACAATATTTGATTAAAATAATATTAATAATAATATAAATAATTTATTTTATTTTTTTATTTATTTCACAAAGTATACAAACATAGGACCTTAGGTCCCACCTAGTGTTTATACATAATTTAGCAATAATATTTTACAATGTTGGCAAAATAATAAGACAACACAACAAAAATAAAAAATTCTAAGGCTTTCTCCTGAGGCCACTTAAGAAGGTTCGAGACAGCTTATCTATCTGGTTGTATTTCTGCAGACTGACAACTTCTGCCTATTAAATTTTTCAATAAAAAAAAATTGTTAATAATGACGTTAATTTCGAATAAAATTCTTTGTTTTGATAATATTAATAGATAACCAAATTATGATTTCTTGTAAATTTGAATCTATTACCATCGGCAAATTTATATCTTTCATATTAAATTAGGAAAAGTCATTCCATTGCCCTTCGAATTTTGAATCTCTTCGAAATTCGAAACACTCAACGACCTTTATTTAAATTATATGGCATGGCTATATGTTTAAATTTAGAATCACTATATCGTGAAATTTTACAAATTAAGTAAACAATCTTTGAGTAAAATATTTTACGCGTGTACATATGTCAGAGAGGTTCGCATCCTGCAGCTGAGCCAGATGGCCCGGATTGCTGTTACTGGCACTCGGGTTCGATTCCCGAGGGGGTAAAAAACAACCCATCTGACATGTAATTAAAAATATTCCATTCCATCGAATTTATTAGATGACACCAACTTATGATTTCTTGTAAAAAAACGGAGAATTACATCTGATGATTTATTTTCTAATCCAAGTACTTCCCATCAAGGCAATATTATCCAAGAAAAGCATGTTGCTCCAGATGGTACAATTTGGTTATCATTAGAAAATAATCAAAATATACCTAGTCTTCGAGCAACTCATAATATTTTGAAAGAACAATCGGGGACAACTGCTTATGCAAAAAGATGTGTGCTTGAAAATTCTTTTGCTAGTGCTTGGCGGCTTTTTATTGATGAAAAAATTATGGAACATATTCGAAAATGTAAGTACAATGAATGAGGCACATCGACAACTTCAGCAAAATCATTGGACTTTATCACTTGACGAATTAGAAGCTTTTATTTCAATTTTAAATGCCAGAGGTGTAAGTGGAGAGCTAAAAATTTAGATTTGCATTCACTCTAAATCATGGGGGTTAGAATTTTGTAAGGAAACAATGACTCGAAATCGTTTTTGTGAAATAATGAGATTTCTTCGATTTGATGAGAAATCCACACGATCCGCTCGTTTCAAAACAGATAAATTTTGTCTAATCTCAGAAGTGTGGAATGGGTTCATTGAAAATTGCAAATCTAGTTACAAACTGGGTGGAAATATTACAATCGACGAACAACTCTTTCCTAGTAAAGCACGATGCCCATTTACACAATATATCGCTTCCAAACCTGATAAATTTGGTCAAAAAATTTTTTAGCAGTTGATGTAGATAAAAATATTTACTAAATGCTATGCCATATTTAGGTAAAAATGAATTACGACCTAAAGACCAACGTTTGGCAGATTATATTGTTTTAGAACTAATTCAACCCTACATCAACAAAGGAAGAAACGTTACGGTGGATAACTTTTTCACGTCGCTTTCACTTGCAAAAATTTTAAAGAAAAAGTCCACAAGTTTAGTGGGAACAGTGAATAGAGTAAGAAGAGAAATACCAAAAACTATAAAGAACATGAAGGAAAAAAAATTCTACAAAATTATTTCAAAATGAAAATATACTGTAAGTCTAGTCATTTATCAAGCAAAACCAAATAAAAATGTAATATTGATGAGTTCTCTACACTCAACTGTACAAATAGATTATAATTAAAAAAGACTCCAGAAAGTATAAAGTATTATAATGAAACAAAATATGGTGTAGATATTATAGACCAAATGGCTAGACTCTATTCGGTAAAAGCTAGTTCCAGAAGATGGCCTGTACATACATTTTCCAACATTTTGGACTTAGCAGCCATCAATGCTTGGATAATTTATAAAAATAAATGGAATAAATACTTCGCGAAAAAAATTTATTCAGGGATTAGCTGAAGAGCTACGCTCAGAATATTTACAAAAAAAGGATTCTCCAGAAACAGATCAGGAGGGTGTCTCTAGTGTAAATCAAAGCAGAAATAGAAAACAGTGTCAAATTCTAAAAAAATGCAAAAAAAAATAGAACTGTAAATTTATGTAATATAAGTAAAAAATTTGTTTGGGGCAAATGTAGTGGAAAAGTACTAAATATATGTATCAATTGCAACGAAAAATAATAATAAATATGGTGTACATACGAGCCTCGTCCCATCTCAATTGGCCCACCAATATTTTTTCTTTTTAAATAAAATTATGCTAATTCACGGTAAATTTAATTTAAATATTTATTTTTATTATCATTTGGAACAACATTTTAAACAATTTAAAACATTTTATTGTATTTTTTTTTTTTTTTTTTTTTTTTTTGGCTTTTCGGCCCTTCTAGCCATAAGCCTAATTACGATACTAGATATATTTTTAAAATTTGTCTCTACCCCCGGGGGTCAGATTTTGGCTGGCTGCCTCGAGTCGGATTCGAACCCGGGTCTCCTGGTTAGCTCGCTGTCACGCTACCGACTAGCCTATCGACCCCCCCACATTTTATTGTAATATTTAACTTAAAATTATTTTTTAATTGTTAAAAACAAGGAAAACATACAAAATCCAAAACCTTACCACTGTGTGACGTCGCCTTTATTTTTAATTACGGTTTGAATTCTTTTGGGCAACGTACTTATTAAGTTTTGACACTCATCTTGAGTGAAAGTATTCCAAATATTTTGAAGTTTGTGTTTTAATTCGACTACGTTTCTAGCTGGTTGTATTCGTAATAGCTTTTTCATTGTGTGCTAAAGAGTTTCTATTGGTGACAAGTCGGGACTGTTTGCCACCCACTCCAAAAGTGGAACATTATGATCAGAAAGCCATTTTAAAAATTTTCTTGATATATGGCAGGCCGCCCCGTCTTGTTGGAACACAAAATTATTATTATTCTGCAATGCATATGCCATTGTTGGAAGTAACGATTTTTTTAAAATCTCTAAATATTTATTGGTGTTTACAATTCCACCAAAGAAGTGAAGTTTTCCTACACCTCTAACAGACATTGAACCCCATACCATAATTGAAGCAGGAAATTTTACTTTCTTTTTTAAACAATCTGAATTGAAAGCTTCATTTTTCTGACGAATAACTATGCTTCGAATGTCCCCAACACAAACTTCAAAACGAGACTCATCACTCCAATGGACATTATTCCATTCATCACTCGTCCAATTAATGTGACTTTTTGTCCATTCAAGCCGGTTTTTCTTTTGTTTTAATGTCAAGAGTGGCTTTTCTTTCGTCTAAAAAAATTAGTAAAATTACAAAAAAAATTTTTTGGAATACATTGCAATAAAATTACCTTGTAAGTTTTAAAACCTAACTTAAGGGCTTCTCTATGGCACGTAGATCTTGAAACACTTTGCCCCACAGCATCGCTTCAAAGAACAGATAATTCACCATAGCTCGAACGCCTGTTTTTTCTAATAATCTTCTTCAATGTCCTTATATCAGCATCTGATATTTTGGATTTCGACGCATACCGAAGTTTTGTAGCGATTGTACCCGTTGTTTTATAAATTCGAATAATATTTCTGACAGTAAACTTTGATAAATTAACTAGATCGCCAATTCCCGCGTTTGATTTCCCCTTTTTAAATAAATTGATAATAATTGAGCGAATTTTTTCATCAACAACCTTTCCACGAGTCATTTTTACTAATAATAAACAAAACAAACTTTCTTTTTAGATAGAGTACTATGATGTTTTTATTATTCAATATTTGATCTTAAATGACATTTAAGATCAAACTTTCTTTTGTTGGAAAAAGGCAAAGCCTACTTGATTATTTCACATATTCAAAGATTCTTAAAAAAAAAGTGAAAAGCAAAGAACTATTTTTTATATAAAAATATGTTTTTAACAATGAAAAATTAATTTTAAGTTAAATGTTACAATAAAATGTTGTTCCAAATGATAATAAAAATAAATTTTTAAATTAAATTTACCGTGAATTAGCATAATTTTATTTAAAAAGAAAAAATATTGGTGGGCCAATTGAGATGGGACGGGGCTCGTATAATATAGAAACTTGTTTTGTTAATGATAATACTCCATATATATAGCATGTTAATTTTTCATTTTATATCATAATGATTATTAAAAAATTAAAATGTAATTTATTAATATGTATTTTTAAAATATAAATTGATGATAGAAATTATTAGAAAAAATAAAAAAATATTAAATAAAAGGAAACAGAATGATTTTATTTAGTTTGAGTGTTGAAAAATGCAAGTCGTCAAATTGACGGCATCTGGGCGTTCTAGGAGATCTGAAAGTCCGGGCGTTCTAGTGTTAATAAAAAGAATATTGAGATAAATTTTTTCTAATTGTAAAAACTTTTATTTCACACAAAAACGATTTCAAGAATTAGTGTTCGAATTTTACACTAGTGTTTTTGTTATATTCTGTTGGATGCAAATAACTTTTTATTTTTTACATTTATGAATAACTAATAAACTGGACTGTCAAATCTATTGAAAAATGTATCATTCGATTCATAAAAGTTGATTAATTGATCTGAATAAATTTGTTGAAAATGGTATAATTTGTATAGAAGTTATAGCCCTTTTAAAAGCTCGGTCCATTTCCTTCCATGTTAAATGGACAATTTTCAATAATTTATTTCTCCGTAATGGGACTGACGATCAACTTCAAATTTCGAAAATAAATATTTAATACATCAATGATTCGATGGTAAAAATGATAAACAGTCACGAACCCCTTAAGACACTGTTTCTTAAAATTGCATTTGATTGAAGAGATTGCATCAGTGTTAGTTTTTCAGATTCATTTGTTAAAATATCTCAAAAAGGGGATTTTGCCTACTTTTTCGGCGTTAATTCAGAACAGCAATACAGTCAAAGCTACTTCGTTATTCGCGTTTTCACTATTGGCGGAATACAAAGTTGCGACCACTTCTTGTATTTGAGGTTGAAAATTTCTTTATTCGAGGACCCAAAACTAACTATATGTGTTTTGGCGTTCAATCAAGAAAGCGTGGTTTACAAGTATTATTTTCTGTTACTGGTTCCGGAATTGTTTTGTTCCTGAAGTAGAAACTTATTTAAAGAAAAATAATTAATAAAACTAATTATATTTTGTATTTAAGTATTGCTGTTCTGAACCAATACGCTTCAAAAATTGTCAAAAATCTCCTTTTTCGAAGATTTGACCAAATGTATCTAAAGAACTAAGCTCATAGAGGACATCTTTCACTATTTTTGGAATCCGCATGTCAAATATACCCAGGTCTAACATTTTGGGCAACAAAATGTATGTTGGTCAGTGTAATATCCTATATATCAATAAATAAAATTCACAAATTAATTTAAAAAAAGTTTCAGTGTACATTTTTTTGCTTATTATTATTATTATTTTTAATCCAGAGTTAAATTTAAAAGTATTAATCGATATTTCTATATTACAAACACTATATAGGGTGATTTATAATTCGACCTTTTCTTTGAAAGGAGTTATACTATTGTTTATTTGGAACAATTTTGACCCGGTCGAATTTTGAGGGTCGAAATTCGTTGGATTTCGTGTTATTGCAGTTTTTTTATTTTTTTTGATATTTCCGACTTTTTACCAAAAGCTGCGAATTTTAAAACCTGAAATTTTTTTATTATATCGTTTAAATCGAAGAAGATTACACACAAAAAGTAAATCAAATATGAAGTAGAAATTCGGAAATGACTTCCTCGATTCCTAAAGCTCTCTTAAAGATAAAAATATTGTTAGTTGTGAACAGGTCGAAGTGCATTTTTTACGTCAGATGTGATACAATTTTTGTGAGTAATCTTCTTTGATTTAAACAATATTTAATTTTTTTGTTCAAGGCCTGTAATTTATGACTGTTTATTTCTAAGGTTATGAAAGCATTTGCTTGGCAGGCATTTTTTTAAGCAATTCATTATTTGTCAGCTTAGAAATGTGCCAATTCAGTGCCTAGAACGGACTATTTTTTCTTTTAAATTCTCAGCTTTTGGTAAAAAGTCTGAAAATATCAACAAAATAAAAAAATAAACCCTACAATAAATAAAAAACCAATAAATTTCTACCCTCAATTGATAGGGTAAAATTTGTTGCAAATTAGTTATATTATACCTAACGTGAGCATTTTTTTTGTGTCAGAGTTGGACGCTTACGGAATTTTGTATTATAAATAAAAAAAAATGTGTTAAAATAATTTTCGGACAATTCACACACGACCAATTGACCCCAAACTAAGGATAGCTGGTGCTTAAATGCAGAAATATTGTTTATTTCTTATCAAAAGTATAGTTATGATGAATTTTTATATTCTTAACTTGAGAAATAATTGGTCCCCCATACAAACTTTCATCCCCTATTCCCCCCCCTCGTTTTATTTTCGTGACAAAAAGTAGTCTTTTCCCAGGTAACACACAATATCCTCAGAATATTCTAAGAAGATTTAAATGTCCTTAGAATATCCTTAGAATATTCTTAGGATATTGTGGTTACCTGGGTTTTAATCAAAATCGGTGGCACATTTAAATTTTTCTTCAAAACATGTTTGGATTAAATTAGAAGCACACTCATTTGAGCGAATGCTATGGTTTTCTTGGATTGTGTGATAGGCCCAAGCACCTTCCGCTGTAGCTATATCCAAATCTTCATCTTATGAAAGAAAAACTGACATTTATTGCAAAAAATTGCAGTTTTTCAAAACTTCAACCTCATTGCGGCTCGGGTTACCATTATCCAATTAAGATGAAACTCTGTTTAAATTGTAGCAAATTTAATCTAGAGAATGGTATAGAGTTATTTACAAAATTTGGACCGTTTTCGAATTATAAGCGAAAAACTGGGAAAAGTCCGAAAATTTCGAGGTTTTTCAGCCACCAAAAGTTGTCCCTCGCAAACTTAGATTTGTCATACCCACACCATACCAAACGGTCCTAGAAAAAAATATTTTTCCGCAATTAATGTAAGCTGAAACCCCCTATATACTGGGCTATTGCGGGGTTTTCTAACAAAATGTATAAATCGACCTGAAATTTTTAAATTGCTATAACTTCAGACAATTTGAAAATAAAATCATAAATGTACATATCATTTTAAAGAAAATTGAATGCTCTACAACCTCTTTCCAAAGGACTTTTACTCTAAGACGAAAGGCTGAGGTGCTAGAGACAAACGTTTGACGAAAAACATAGGATTTTTTTCTTCATATATTAACGAAATTCGCGGGCGAATATATCAAAACCCATAAGAAATAGATAAAAATTAAATAGAAGGAATCTTATATCATATGTTATAAGCTTTCATTTTAACAAGGGTAATTTTTTCCCTACGACACACCGTTTTTGAGATATAAGCGAAAAACCAATAAACGGGACATTTCCACTCCCCTTCCACCCCGGTAGCTAGGACTGGGGACTTTTAGAGTATTTTTATCTCCTAACTACCCCAAACACATTCCATAAGAAATAATTCTACCCCCTTTTGAGGGTTCGTTGACTAGACTAATAATCTATTTCTTTATTTTAAATAAATGATTTGATAGACTTTGTTTGGAGATTTTCTATTTCACGTTTAAATAACATTTGAAATTTTTTTTAACTTTGGATTTCAATAACTCATGATCATTAATGAATTAAGATATCGATAAGATCAGAATTGACTTTTGTAGGGAATTGAGCGCTCTACAAAAAAGATCTCTTATGATGATATGAATCCACATTTTTTCTCAGTGTATATAAATCTGGTCTGTTTCCAAAAACGGGACATTTTTGGTCTCGATGGGGACAGCCTGAAAGCGGGACGTATGGTCATATTAAGTATAACCCCTTTCAATGAATAGGTCGAATTACCAACCAACCTGTATATTTATTAAGACATTATTAATCTATTTTAAAATTGTATGTAATTGATCATTTTTTAATAATTTTTTTTCTGTTATATTTTCCATGGGGTTTCGTCATCCCTTCGTCATGTCTTCTTCTTCTTTCTGTTATTCAACTCTTCACTTGTATCTACACATCATAGCTTCGCATTCAATATAAGTACAAAACATTTTTTATAAGCATGGCGTTCAATTTATTTTATAGGGATCAAATGTTTTTAAAAACTAGGAATTTTTGCAATATGAATATGTTTTCTCTTTCACCATTCCCTTTTAGAGATATCATTAATAAAAACGAAATAAACAAAAAATTCAATTCAACTTTGCAATTTAGAATTATTTTTCATTTTTTTAAATTTTACAAAAATTACATTTATTTTTATTTGATAAATTCATTAAAAGTCAATTAATTTTTCTTTTCAATGCATTTAGTAATTAAAAATTAAAATTATTATATTCAATGGTAAATTGATGGAAAGGCATCCCAAGAATATTTTATTAAAGTTAATTTAACTTAGTAAATTGGATTGTATCTAATTTTCCGAGATTTGGCTCGTGATCCCGGCTTCTTTCCTTCTACTCTGTTTTTTTCACGATAGGGGGCCCATCCCATACAGGCCTTTATGGGATGCACCTTCTGGTGTATCTCCTTCTCACATCAATATCATTAAAAAAAAATGTCATACACAAACACTAGTTAAAGAACAGCACTGTTAAATGAGACACGAAATAACTTTTTTAACCCTGTTAAATCTCTAAGAAGGGAAGTTCGTCAGAAACTTATAGTTTTTTTAATTTTAAGGACGATGAAAACGCTATTCTCATATCTAATAAATTGTTTTATTCGGAATTTAAGGTTTTCATTATTCTTGATTCGCCTTCCCATCAAACCATAACGATTAACATTTTCCAAATATTTGCATAGAATTTAGTTATTTTTTTTCTTTTAAACTATTTTTCATATTGAGATTTTTATTTAAAATTAAAATTAAAATAAAATTCACAAATAATAGCAAATGATAGATTTTCAGCTTTCCCTTCATCAGCTATTGGATGGACCAAGTGGTCCAAGGATCAGAAGGCAGATATATCTTCAAAAAGTAAGATACCCCTTAGAATTGGTAGTTTTCTGGGTGTTAGATTGTCGAATGTTGTTTGATAGGCCCTGTTCTTTCAGCTTCATCGCCTCGACCACCGTGGGATCCACCACAGAACCACTACACTTGATTGCATGAATTAATTTTTAAGATTTATTATAAATGAAAATGAGAGGGTTAGAATTAGCAATAGGTATAGAAGGGTGGGAGGATACACCATGCCAACGTCAGGGATGCTAATATGTTTTCTAGATGTTTCTAGAGACAGCTGTCTACGAGACCTCAGAGATGGCTTCTAGATCTTCTGATGGGCCGCTCTAAATATTCAAAGTTAATATTACATTAAAAATTGTTTTAATTTTATATAAGATTCAAAATGTTGTTAATTATAACCTTGTAATTTAGATAGATATTGAATTATTTTGAATATACACAGGGCCGTTCCTGAGCCATTGTGCGCCCTAATGTAAGTTAGGATTTACCGCCCTTTCTGAAAAATACTAGAAAATAACTTTCCTGGAAAGGGTGCTGCCCATTAAACCCTTAGAGGGTATGGTCAACTATTGTAATCGTGCATGAAAAAAATGTTTTTGTTTTGCTTCGTTTTTTCGAAATATCTCAAAAACGGCTGAAACTATTTTTTTAAAGAAAAATTGAGCGGAACCATGGCGTTTTACTCTATAAAAATAAAGATTTAATATCGAAAAATTATATTTTACGAGATATTAGTGATTTTGTCAAAATGTCTATTACTACGTTTGTTAGTAGGTTATCAAATTTTGTGTACGGTCTAGCTCAAAAACTAGTTTGAATTTTAAAACGAAATTTCACATGTAGTTTCGGTGCATTGAGATTAAGAGCTGATTAGATTTTTGTTGAAATCGAACCAAAAAATTAAGGGGAGTGTTTTTTTTTTTTTTTGTAAATAATTATAAATTATTTTATTAAATTTTTCTATACCTTCCCCCAAACAAATTTGATCCTGGGTTTGTGGACAATAGAGTTCGCCGCCCTTTCCCAACATATACCATGGAACAAATTGTCCAATCAAAAATTCCAGACGACGCGACGTTTCTCTTCGATTAGGGCTCTCTGGCTTATATTGTTATTTTATCGAAAATAAATTGAAATAATATTTTTTTAAATTCTTGATATTATAACTAAATTTAATTTGAAAGTTTATATTGGGAAAATAAGGACAAGTTTTTTATGTGTGACTTTTTTATTTATCCACCAACGTTTCGTCGACTTTGCCGACTTCTTCAGGGCTTCTACAATTATAAGAACATTCTTGATATGAATTTACAATAGTACAATTAGAATTCAAAAACAAACATGTATTAATAGTTTACCTACCAAATAGTCATGTCACACATTCGTCTAAATTTTCTTATTACCTTCGTTACCATTGAAGGTAAAAAAGTCACACATAAAAATCTTGTCCTTATTTTTCCAATATAAACTTTCAAATTAATACAAATTATGGACGGAAATGATAATAATAACTAAATTTAATTTTCTGGCCTGAACTTTAGAAATCCGCCCCCTCAAGCTTAAGCGCCTTGGAGTCTAGCACCACCTGAACCACCCTGTAGGCACGGCCCTGAATATACATATATTTAACGTACCTATTCTCGGAGACTAAATTTAACGGCGTATAATTAAAAAAATATTCGATATATTGAAATGTTTATAGATGTAAGAAATATAAAATTTTACATTTGTCTCTCATATCTTTACTTTTTTCGCTGTATTGATGAACATTTATCCCACACTCTTCACACTTTTATTTTATGGGCTGAAAGAGAAAAAGTTTGTGATTTTGGAATTGTTCCTTTGTGTCCCAAACTCTACCAGCAAGCGAAATTTCATGAATGTGTAATAATTAGAAGTGCCCTTAAGTTTTGATGACCTGTCAGTCAGTGAGTGAGTGCCAAAATTACCCATTTTCTCAAGGCCATATATGTCAGAATCTATTTAAGATATATTATTGAAATTTGGTACTCTCTTTAAGATGGTTTACATAATTACATGTGTATAATTTCATCTCTGTATCTTAAATGGGTTCTGAGCCGTAGGGAGATCAAACGTGGCTCGAAATTGTTCGTTTAAACAGCGTACAGCGTACGGCCAATGCTAGAACTTAGCTTGTACATTGCATCTAAGCTATTATTATAAATGAGGAAGTTATTTTTATAAAATCGAAATAGAAGAAAAGAACTCAGATGATAGGGCTCAGGTTGACACTGCTTAGGGATATTTTAGAGATGAGGTGGGAAAGAAAAGGAATCGTTATAACTATTAAAGTTTATAAATAATAGGAGACAAGTTTTTATGTGTCACTTTTTTATTTATCAGCCAACGTTTCATCGACTTTGTCGACTTCTCCAGGGCTTCACATAGTCATGCCACACATTCGCCTAAATTTTCTTGTTATCTTCGTCACCATTGAAGACCATCAGAAACACAAATTTCAAAAAAAATTTGGCACATTCACATAAACAATTTTTCTTTTTTTTCTTTTTAAATTAACAATTACATTAGATATAAAACAGAAATAACATAAATAGAATGAGCCAACACTGTTTTTAAAAACAGAATAGAATATTTCTTTCTTTTGATCCTTACATAAATTCATATTTAAATTTGAGATTTCTTTATGTAAGGATCAAAGAAAAACTATTCTATTCTGATGGTCCTCAATGGTAACGAAGATAAACAAATTTTAGTTTAATGTGTGGCATGACTATTTGAAGGCCTGAAAAAGTCGGCAAAGTCGACGAAACGTTGGCTGATAAATAAAAAAGTCACACATAAAAACTTGTCCTTATTTTCAAATTAATACAAATTATGGACGGAAATGATAATAATAATAATGGTTATAACTTCGAATTTTATTTGTTTCACAAATAATGAGGGATATATGTTGAGGGACTCTTATAGAAATGTAATAGTTGTGATAGGGTTCAGTCGAATGTAGGATACAGGCGGTGGTTTCACTTAGGACTGTATTCTCTATAATCATGATAAATAAATAAATAGTTGAAAACTTACCAATAAATGAAGCAGAATTGAGAAGGCCTTTATTGTCGGTGGACAAATTTAGTTCGCATCCAGCCGATGGTAAAATATATCCCATGTTGAAAGTCTCAAGTATAGATATAAATTGACTTAATCCACATAGTAAAACAAGAAGAATATTGAAGCGATTTCCTCCTAAAATTATAAATAATAATTAAATTAGCATTAAAAAACTTGTACACAATAATGTTCTAGTATCAATTTTAATTGAAGGTTAGAAAAAATACTATGAACATTAGGGTGGTCCTTATTTTGGTTATTTTCGAATTTTTACGCTGACAGAAGCTCATATGGATCGAAATAAATAAATAAAACAAGTTTCAAGTCGCTATTTCAATTTTAACCTGTTCCGCACAGCGACGCAAGTTTCCCATCTAAATAGCATGGAGTTTTTGGCATCGAACGATCAATTTTTTATTCTGGCCAAAGTAATCCATCAAAAAATTTTGAACTCTGTAGACTTTATCCTTATAATAGTAGCTATCCTTCAGATTTTTTACAGATTTTTAGCTAGATAAAATACTGCTTTGTCTTAGTGTTAATAAGTTATAGATTCCAAAATTATAATAGCTAAAAATCTGTAAAAATTTTCAGGGATAGCTACTATTATAAGGATAAAGTCTACAGAGTATCAAATTTTTTGAACCATTACTTTGGGCGAAATAAAAGATTGATCGTTCAATGCCAAAAACCCCATGTTATTTAGATGGGAAACTTGCATGGCTGGGCGGCACAGATTAAAATTGAGATAGAGACTTGAAACTTGGGGGATATTTTTTTTTCATTTATTTCGAGCCATATGAGCCTATGTCAACTTAAAAATTCGAAAATACTCAAAATAAAGACCACCCTAATGAACATAGATATACACGAGGGGTGAACCGCGATTGGAATTAGGTGTACACGTCCTTGGAATTATGTGGAATTATTTTGGAATTCATTAGATAATGCCCCTTCACCTGCTATTGTCTTTTACTTGGAAATGAACGAGGGACGGCGGAACCGTGGGGTCAGGGTGTCAGCTGACCTCCCAGGGAATTTGTCTACGGAGTCAAGGGGGTCAGCGGACCTCCTAAAGAAAGAAATTTTAATAAAACTACAGCTACAAACTGCTTAAAAATGGGTTAAATTGTACCAATTTGCTTCAAAATTTTCTGGGGGTGGCACCCCAGACCCCCCGCCTACATCACTTTCCAAGTTTTGACTCCCCCTGGCCTAAGATCGTTCCGCCTTGCTTGTGAATGTGGAACTGGAAGTAGGTGTACACGATATTAGGTCGCGGTTCACCCCTCGAATATACCTAACTTTTATTAAAAACCAAAACTTATTTATTTTTTTAATGCAGTCTTGGCCAATCTTTTTCATATCATGCGCCAATTTTTTAACAGTTTAGATCTGACATAAAACTCAAGTACCTTTTCTACCTATCTAATCAAAGGAAATAAAACCATAGAATGAGTATTATGGACTTTGGACACCAAGAAATGTTATGATGAAATGAGCCTCTTGTAACCACGTTGTAATCTTCCAATGTGGCAGGTTTGGCGCCTGCACCATTGGTAGGCCACCCCTGGTATAATGTATTTTTTAAATTATTTATAATCATGTAGGGGAGGGGGTTAGTTTTTGCATTTTTAGACTCCTAGGGGCAGGCACACTGATTATGTACACAGAATTTGGTTGAGTTTGGTAAATGGCCAAGATTTTCATTTTTTGAACACCCCCCCCATTTTGGGCGGTTAGTTTTTGCATTTTTAGACTTCTGGGGTCCCACTGATTATGTATACAAAATTTGGTTGAGTTTGCTCAAATGGCCTAGATTTTTAATTTTTAACCCCCCCATTTTGGGCGGTTAGTTTTTGCATTTTTAGACTTCTGGGGACCCACTGATTATGTATACAAAATTTGGTTGAGTTTGGTAAATGGCCAAGATTTCTATTTTTTGACACTCCACCCCCACCCCTATTTTGGGCGGTTAGATTTTGCATTTTTAGACTCCTAGGGGTCCACTGATTATGTATACAAAATTTGGTTGAGTTTGCTCAAACGACCTAGATTTTTAATTTTTAACCCCCCTCCACCCCCCCCCCCCATTTTGCATTTTTAGACATCTGGGGACCCACTGATTATGTATACAAAATTTAGTTGAATTTGGTACATGGCCAAGATTTTCATTTTTTAACCCCCCCCCCCTTCCATTTTGGGCGGTTAATTTTTGCATTTTTAGACTTCTGGGGGTCCACTGATTATGTATACAGAATTTGGTTGAGTTTGCTCAAACGACCTAGATTTTAATTTTTAACCCCCCCCCCCTCCACCAATTTTGGGTCGATATCCACCAAAATCTAATCAGCTCTTAACCTCAATAAACCAAAACTACGTGTGAAATTTGGTTTCCATATTCAAACTAGTTTTTGAGATAGCTCGTCCACAAAAATTTGGTAACGCACAGACTAACAGACAACCAGACTAATAGACATTTTGACAAAACAATTATTATCTCAAAAAATATAATTTTTTCGATGTTTACTTATTAGAGCTTTTTTGTAGAGCGAAATGCCATGGTTTCGCTCAATTTTTTTAATCGAAATAGTTTCAGCCGTTTTTGAGATATTTAAAAAAAAAGAAGGAAAAAACCCCCTTTTTTCTTGCACGATTACAATACTTGACCATACCATGTATGGTAAAGTAATTAATTGTGAAAAATGAACTAAAAGACTTTTCGACAGAAGTATTTGATCTAATACAATTAATTTGCACTACATCACTATTCGATTTACCAATGAACCCTCCCTCCCCCCGCTGTCATTAGCAATTTATGATATCACCTTATAAATGAGAATTTTCTAATGTAAATATCAGATTTCTTCAATTTTGGAAATTTTATTATTTTAAATAATTTTTCACCCCCTTCTCTTTCGGGTCACTATCAATTTCACATAGTAGGTCATTTTCATAAGTTCATATAGAGGTGCATATATGAAATTTCTTTCTTTTGGAATTAATTGCATACTTCGACAATTTTATTTACCGTTACTACGGTTACTTTGAATAAACAATTTTTCCTAGGGCCTAGATTTTCATTTTTTGAGCCCCCTATTGTATCTACGTTGATGATACTATTTCAGAAGCCTTCCCGCAAGGGTTAACAATACAACAACTCTACAAAGCTTCAACTCAATTGGATGAACGATGCGCGAACGCATAAAAGACGGACAGACAGACACACATTAATTTTTATCGAGGGGTGAACCGCGTTTTGAATTAGGTGTACACATCTTTGGAATTCATTAGATAATGCCCCTTCACCTTATTATCTTCTACTTGGAAATGAAGGTGGAAGTAGGTGTACACGAAATTAGGTCGCGGTTCACCCCCGATTTTTATATACAATATTTTATTATAATTTCCAAATCAAAAGTTAAGAGATTGAATGTCATGGTTATAACAAATGAAATAAATATTGGTACTTGTTTTGTGAGTCAATATTTAATCAAAGGAGATAATTTTCTTAAAATAATAAAAAAATCTATTAATCAAATAAAAATAATCGAGGATTAAACAATTAAACACTAAGCCTCTTCTTTAGTGTTATTGTCATTGAATGTCAAGATAAGACATTACGCAATTGTCATAACTAAGTGAAGCCGAGTCAGAAGTTACCATGGAGACATATTTGGGATAATATGCTGATCGGGAACCTTTTGTACTCACCGAGATGCTTGAGGGCTTCTTCGAAGGAAACAGCGGCCGTAAGGTGTTGTTCACCTGCCAACAATTCACACAATCCACATTTAGAGACGATTCTTCCCAAAATTAAGACAACAAAAAATTAACAAATAAATGGAAAAATTTAATTAAAGATGAATTAAGAGAGGAAACATTAAAAAACAACTTAAATTTCAAAGTCCTATTGATTGATATCAGCAAAAGAAAGACCAAACATCCTACCTGTCATTGCTTCGATGTTTCCTCCTCCGCTATCTCGAAATGAAAAAGAAAATTCTTTCAAATGCACAATCTCTGTAAAACTTTATTGTACCAAGTCGAATTACGTCAAGACAAATAAAAACTAAGTACCCATTTAGTATTTTATATAATCTTACATTCTTCTTTTTAAAGTCATATTGCAGGCATTAATAATTGAAATCAAATTATACTAACAAAATAGTTTTCTTTATTTTACTTATCCCCCTACTTTATATAAAAATGATGGAATATCCTGTAGCTCCTGACATTCTTACTTCAACTTCGTATTTATTCTGAAACATATTAGTCCAGTCAAATTGTGTTTTTATCAGGAAATTTTCGGGGTAGTTCTGATTTTTTGCATATGTATGTTTTTTGAGGCACTAAATCCAAATCTGAGGTCTCCTACCAAAATTTTGTGACGCAACATTGTAGAAAATGCAAAAAAGATGAAAATTTCCACTTTTTGCCGGTTTTTCGCTCATAACTCGAACACTATCAACTTTTTGTAAATACCCTATTCAAAATGAAAGTACATAAAATTTCCTACAAATTTTACCATTTAGGTTTTTTCTCCGACCAACCGTTCGGGCTCAAGCGCAAAATCCATGTTTTCGACCTCGGCAGCCCAACCCCCCCCCCCATCCCCGGATCCCCCAAAAACTCGCACTTTTTTCGATATTTTCCCATTTTGACCATGAAGGAGCACGTTTTCGACAAAGACTACTCTAGACATTTTTAAACTAGATTAAATTTGCTACAATTTAAACAAAGTTTCATCTTAAATGGATAGATGGTAATCCGTGCAGCAATGAGGTTGAAGTTTTGAAAAAATTGTAATTTTTCCTTCATAAAATGAAAACCACTCATCCTAGAAACTTGATTCTTATCTCATTCTCTACGAAATTTTATTGACTTGAACGTTTACTTGGACTACTTTTTTGATAAAAGTCTTAGATTTATAGATATTCAAGATTTTCCATGAAAGGATATGATCTGAATCCTCAGAAGTGTGATGGAATAGATATCTATAAATCTAAGAATTTTATCAAAAAAGTAATCCAAGTAAACGTTCAAGGCAATAAAATTTTCTAGAGGAAGAGACAAGAATCAAGTTTCTAGGATGAGTGGTTTTCATTTTATGAAGGAAAAGCTGCGATTTTTTGAAAAAATAGATCATTTTCTGTCATGGAAAATGTGGTTCATGTAAACATCCAAGTCAACAAAATTTTAAAGTTTATAGTTTTTGAGTCATAAGCGAAAAACCGCCAAAAAATGAATAACTTCGGAAACAACCGTGTCCTCAAGTTTTTCGGAGAAAGAGTGAACGCAGATTTTGTCCTGGTTTTTCCAAATCTACTCGAGACATCTCCTCAAATTCAATAATGGACTTGAATTCATCATTGATATCCACGTAAGCTTTTAGTCTTTTGGTCAATTTATTTTCTAATCGTAGGAATTATTTTTTTCATTTGATTATTTACAACAGGGGTGTCCAACCTTTTGGCTTACACGGGCCACATTTGAAGAAAAAAAATTGTCTCGGACCGCGGATAAAATATTATAATTCTTTTGATATTTGTTATTCAAAAAATATAGTTATTAATGTAGAAATAAGAACGTTATTATTTTTTTAGCTCATAGTGAGCTTCTAATTTTACTTTTCGTAAATTTTATACTTTAAAATAGCTTCTCGTATATGTAAATACATACCTACATACTTACAAAAAGTGATATTATGTATTTGGTTATATTTTTCCTGACTAGATAATTAATATAAAATTCTAATAAAGAACAAAATTCAATTTTTCTTTCAGATTGGTATCTAATTGTTGTTCTAGAACATTTAATCAGAATGTTTGCAAGCAGAAAATTTATTTCTAATGAAAAGGGAGTCGAAAATAGACCAAAATGATGATTATTTTTTCGGAAATATTGAAATCTAGTTCGAGATTTAAAATTAGCACTTTTTTTTCGAAAACTTCACAGCAGATTTGCAGATTTCTAATTTAAGAGAGAGAAAAATGATCAGGCGAAATTGTTGTGTGTTTTCTAGTATCTACATATAAATCTTAATGCTTTAAGGAATTTTTATATTGGGCCACAGGTTGGACAGCCCTGGTTTAAATCGAATGGGATCAAAGTAGGATATGAGGAATGATAATTTATTTTTTAAAAGGGTCACGGATATAATAATACGTGAATATCCATTATCTATTGACACCTGAGAACGTGTACAGATCTAAAAGACAAGTCCTGACAAGTTTTAGTCCAGGCGAGAAATTATCAATTAATTGTGATTGTTCTAGAAAACCCCAATTCCTTCTCTCCTTGTACTCTTGTCTCCTTACGTACTAGAATAATAACTATAGACTTGGTTAGTGTTGTAGCATATAAATAACTGAAATAATAAATATTTTATAAAATTAAATTATAAGAAGAAGAAAAATATTTAAATATTCGAAACTTCATGATTTTTTTTATTGAGCTTATAATTTAGCTTTTAATGAATTTTATTCTTAAAAAAAGCTTCACGTATTGTACAAATGTACATTCATATTTCGAAAAAGGGAATAAATATATCTCTACATAGAAATCTCAATGTTTTAAGAAAGTTTATGATTTTATGTTGGGCCACAGTCATTGCAGGGCTGGGCTGTTTGCGACCCGCGGACCACGGTTTGGACAGCCCTGATTTACAAATTAATTTTAAGAATCCTCAATAAATGTATTAAGTTCTATTTGCTCTTGTAAATTTTAAGAATTTTGAAATTGATACAACTTTTACGTTTATTAATTGAATGTAATGGAAGGCAGCCTAGAGGTAGTGAGGAAAGAAAAAATTAACACATATCAAATAAGGTGTAATTTATTGGAATCCTTCCTCCTTTCCTTTCAAACCGACGTTTCGGAAAATTTTTCCCTCCTTCTTCATTTACGTTTATTTTCTACAATTTATATACTTGCTCTCATCGTTTAATTAAAAACTTGCTATTAAAAATAAGCTGATATGGCAATCCACATGATTTTACCATATACCTGCCCCCTCTCTTATATTAAATATTTCGATTCTCGGAATGAACAAAATATGTTATTTTTTCCAAAAAATCAATAAATTTTTATTAGTTTTCATAAAAAATTTGATAACGCACAGACATAACAGACATTTTGATAAAACAATTAATATCTCTAAAAATATAATTTTTTCGATGTTCACTTATAAGAGCTTATTTGTAGACCGATAATGCCATGGTTTCGCTCAAATTTTTTTAAATCAAAATAGTTTCAGCCGTTTTTGAGATATTTCGAAAAAAAGAAGAAGAAAAAACCACTTTTTTCATGCACGATTACAATACTTAACCATACCCTGAATGGTAAATTAAAAAATTTTAAATTACATACATACATATATCGTTTTTATTAATTTTTTATTCATTTTATTGTTTCTTATTAAATGCTTACATAAATACATACATAATATGAATGTACAAAATCTATAATACATAATTTCAAATGTAGTGTATCTAATTTGATGTAGTCTAATAAATGTAGTTTTGGTGAGTATACACATTTTTTTGTATGCAATGCAAATGTTTAACACGAAGAAATATTTCGGTCCCCTCAGATTGGTGTTAAGAGATTTTAACTGTATATACAAAAAATTCCCCGCTTCCCAAAATTTGCCTCTTTTTCTTACGTGGCCCCATTGCACCCCCCTCCCCACCCTTAGATCCAACTCCTGAACATAAGCTTGTTTCGATTTAAATATCTTTTCATCAACATGATTCAACATAATTTTAATTTTTTGAAATCCTTTCTCTTTAGAACCCCATGAAATATTCACACTTTTTAAAAAAAACTTGCTACATCCCTGATAAATAATTTCGACTTGGATTTTTGATCTTAAAGTTTTATTATTCTGTCTAACTTAATGCAAAACTTATAGGGATTTTCAAACTTATATTTAATTTGAGGTACAGATTTGAATTTATTTTTGATTTATCAATTTTAAGATATATGACGATTCATATAGCCCCTGGCAGCTGAAAGCGCAAAAAATAAAAATACATATGGCTATTTTGTGAAAGTAAAAAAGTAGCTAAGATGTACATTTATTGTCCGTAGAAGAGATATCTTTAATACGAAGATAAAATAATGTATGAAAAGCTTCCTCCTACCATATGTATTTCAAACGTGTGTGTTTTGATTAAAATACTTGACTATATGTACACTACGGTTCAAAAAAATCGACCCACTAATAAAAACTTTATTAAATAGCAATTTATTTTTAAAATTTTTACAAATATTCATATAATTTGTTCCATTAACTCTTTAACTAACATATTCAATAAATATTGTTGATAATTTTTGAATTTTATAAAAAAAATAAGTGAAATTAATTTAAAAGATACAATTACAAATTATCATACTATTTCAATATTACTTTAATTTAAATAAAGTTTTAATAAAAGATCAAATTCCATTTGAAATATCAATAAAATGAATAATTTCGAATTAAGCATCATTGATAGAAAGATAAAATATACAAAATGGATATATTCTGAAGTTCAAGCAGTTCAAATTGTGTGCCTAATTAATTAAGGCCTAAGTTAACAGCAAGTGGCAATTACATTTGCAATAAGCAATAATTAAAAATGATTTAGTATTTAATAAAGTTTTTATTGGTGATCCGATTTTTTTTCACTTCAGTGTAGTTAATTAAAATACTTGACTATATATAGTCTAAATTAAGAATTAACTAGTTTTAACTGAATATTTCAAGTTATTTAAATGACTTTTAACATCGTTAATATTATTTTATTCATAATTTTCAGGAAAAAAGATGATATACTCGTATTTATCTTGTAATTATAACGAACATTTAGAACATAAATTAATTAATTTGCAGATAGAGAGTTTATCGAATAATTGTTTATCTTGGCAGAATTTATTATTATTAATAATAATATGGCGTTTATCGAATATGCTTATTTTGAATTTAATTATAGCCTAGGGTCTGGACAATTTATTTTAGAAAATTGGCCCCTAACTAGAACGGGTCTAACCTCAGAGCGTACTGATTGGAAAAAGTTTTTTACTTTTCTTCCAATTATTTTCTCAGTATTTTTGTAAAGAGAGGATAGATATCATCTAAGGGAATTTCCCATTTAAAAATTCTTTTTAATCTTAATTAAATAGATAAACTTTAATTTATTGTATTTAATATTTAATTCGTTGTCTTAGATTAATTAGGTACTTGTTTAATATATTAATATTACCGAATAAATAATTATAATTGTAGTATTAGCATTAAACTGATAAACACTTTTATAAAAGGCACCTTTAAACGAGTTTCATTAAGATCTCGAGCTCATTGCTAAATGTAATTTTGAGAAAAATATTCTAAGCTAGATTTGAAAACATTTGTTTTAAATTATAGATAGCTATAATATTATTATAATGATTTTATAAGCAAACACTCGAAGATTAGTACAATTGGAGTATGTGAGTAAAAAGCATAATGGTAAATGTCATCTTGAGAATAATTTGATTGATTACATTTTTTTTAAGATAGAAGATTTTATAAATTTTGATCAATATAATGATTCAAAGATTTTTTTAAATTAAAATTAGTGGAGAATCATCATGGGTTGTCACATACTCACTCTTTCTATTTTATATGGGGTTAAAAAAATGTGAATAATTTTGAAACAATTTTATTTACACAAAATATAACTAAAATAGTAGTATGACTTTAAACTACCATGATAGGAATATAATAAAAATGTTAGGAAATAGGAACTAATATATTATAACAAATAAACTATAAAATTTGAAATACGATTTTTTTTTTTACTTTACCATACAGGGTAAGGTCAAGTATTGTAATCGTGCCTGAAAAAAGTATTTTTTGCTTCGTTTATTCGAAATATCTCAAAAACGGCTGGTACAATTTTGATTAAAAAAATTGGACAAAACCATGAGCGTTTCGGTCTACAAAAAAGCCTCAATAAGGGAACATCGAAAAAATTATGACTTTTAGTACGTTAGTTAGTACGTTAGTACGTTGCTAAATGGACGCACTAGCCAGAGCAAGATGACCAAGATAATCCACCGAATTTAAAAACGGCATTTTATTTATTTGAGTGCTGACATCGACCAGAGCGGACCTGCAGACGCGGCAGCCATTCTTCCAAGGTAAGATAAAATCGATTACACTCTAATTAATTTTAATACATCATTAATTTTAAGTAAGTCATATTAATATTACGGCATCTTATTATACTCAAAACAGCCAACTCTCAGCATGAAAACTTTTATCTTTTATCGAAAATAGTTAAATAAAATATAAAATGCAAATCTTTTGGTTAATATATCAAACAAAACTAGTTAATTATAGTGGCTATAATTTCAATGTTTCTTCTATCCGATGGGCTATTTGAACCCTTGATAAATAATAGATAAAATATTTAAAATTAAAAAGGTTAATGATGAAATTAAAACTTTCGAAACTATAGTCTAACATAATATATTCATTATATATTATATATGTGTGAAAAATGTTTATTTGCATTAAGCAAAAGACAACTTCATTGATTTCTTCTTATGAACAAAGCAAATTTTATCAAAGAAAATCTGTGAAAGTTTTGACATATTTTCAGTAGCTTATAATGAAATTTAATTTAATTAATTTTTCCTAGCTACTAAAAAAATTATGTTGATAAATTGAAATTGACTTTTCATTGGCTTCACCTTCATTTCTATATAAAAATAGAAATAAAACTGGCTAAAGGCATTGAAATTTATCTAAAGGGTATTTTTTTTTATTCAAAGCGAAATTAGTGGCTTCAATGGGATTCCGATTCTATTCAAATCCCTTCTCTACATTTCCAATGAAATTGGATCATAAAAGATACAACATTCTTAACGCATTTATTTTTCAGCATTCTTTTGTTGCCATTTTGGTCGATATAAACGAAACCATTTTCTAAATCATAAAAATGCAACAAGCCATTTGGGAAGTTTTTTCCGATTTAT